>JAVYIG010000936.1:0-416855 GCA_035222895.1 Strongylocentrotus droebachiensis | reverse complement strand
CTGTTAGAATTTATTTTCTATATTTACCAGAGTTCCAGTTTTTCTTCAACTAGGTAATTATAAATGCAAGGGTCGAAGTATATTAATCTGAAAGTTAGATAATTATGTTACTTGTAATGGGTTTGTTATTTATCACGCTCATGCGACGTTACTGCTGATCGCGGTAATTTCTGAACCAAAATACAAATTTCTTTCTTTTGAAGCTTGTAAATACGTTGAAAAAAAAATTCTTCTGCTTATTGTGAATTGAATAACTAATTTTCCACATCAAACAGATGAGCCTCTTCGGAGATTAGCAAATACAGTGTATTGTAATATACCATTTTCGTAATGTAATCTCATTTAATGCAAACATCTCATGTTACATAGTATTGCATAAACCTGTTACGAATAATAATATATCAATATTGAGAATGCGAATTGCATACATACAACATGATGTTGTAGTCCGATGACTTATTATTTCATCAACTGTTTGTATAGGCCCCTACTCCAAGAAATACATCGTCTTTTAAAGTCATTCTTGCTCTTTATTACAATAAGAGTACGATCCAGTACAATTCTCAATGTATATATTGTATGTGATTTTTTAATGAAATAATGAATTGAATTGAATTGAATTGAAAAGCATTACTTTTTATATATATTTCATGAATATATCGAAAAATGTATCGGTAAAATGTCTTAAGAGAGAGAGGGGGGAGAGAGGGGAGAGAGAGAGAGGGGGAGAGAGGGGAGAGAGAGAGAGAGAGAAAGAGAGAGAGAGAGAGAGAGGGGGAGAGAGGGGAGAGAGAGAGATAGAGAGAGAGAGAGAGAGAGAGAGAGAGAGAAAGAAAGAGAGAGAGAGAGAGGCCGTGCAGAGAGAGAGGCCGTGCAGAGAAAGGTTTTTAGCTCAGAGATCAGCACAGCAAACAGTTCATGTAACGTGTATTTCGCAAAGAACTGTATAGCGCCACCTATATGTATATGAAGGTAGGACACTCCATTTTATTGCATTTTGAAATTTATCTCTTTCGTCCTTCTTTATTATTTCTTTCTTTCGTTTAATATTTATAACTATCTTTCTTTTTGTCTACTTTCCATTTCCATTTTTTAATTTATTTCTTCCTTCGATTCCTTCTATACTTCTTCCCTTTCTTCCTGTTATAATACGATGTTTCCGATATTTTCCGTAACTCGACGTATATGCTAAATTTGTTAATTGTTTAATCTTATTTATAGTTATTGTTAAATAATCCATGAAATTTCCAATAAATGCATACTCCTATTTTCGGGGGGGGGGGGGGACAACACATCTGACAATGAATTAAAAAAAAAAAAGTTTTAAAAAAGGAGGGGGGGGGGGTAGAAAAATGTCTTTCGTCCTTCTTTAATTTTTCTTCTATTTATTCCTTCGATCCCTATATCCTTCTTTCCTATCTTCCTTTTAAAATACGACGTTTCCGTTATTCTCCTAACTTGACGTTACTAATTATTTTATTTGTAAAATTATGTATAATTATGTACAATTATTGTAGAATAATCCATGAAATTTCCAAAAAAATGCATAATACTATTTCCCGGGGGGGCTAGAATTTTTTGTCTTTTGTTCTCGTTTTTCAGTTGAGTTGTATTTAGGGGACTGCAGGAATGGACCGAGGAACCAGATTAGGTGCACATTTGGCTTGTAACCAACTTAACTTATTAAATATGTGTGTGTAAGTGGGTCTTTACATACATGTATTTACCATCCGAAAGACGTGACTCAGTCTATAACCGGGGTCCTGAGCCAGTTTGTAGGCGAAGGCAGAGAGCTGACCAAGTAAAGTTACCGCTGTACAACTGAATAAATCCCTCTCCCTGAATGCACCACTGGTAATCAGATCCACTTCTGGTGCGGATTAGGCCTTTAAAAGAACCATTTCCATTTTCAATGGAGATTTGTAAATTTGAGATCAGCTATGTGTAATCTCCTAAAGTGGTGGGGTTTAGGGGTAATTGCAGCTCATTCTTGCTGAAGAAAAGCTGATGTTCCTCATATAAAAGTGTTACAATTGCCTACAAATCCCCTTTCAATATTTTCAAGTTGAATTTGGCCGCTTTATAGTTAGAAAAGTAAGCCTAAAGTTGACAAAAGGGTTACTGTTTTGGTCAAACAACATGAACGTGATTAGAAAGAGAAAGAGAGAAAACGAGAGAGAGAGAGAGAGAGAGAGAGAGAGAGAGAGAGAGAGAGAGAGAGAAGGGGGGGGGGCACCGTGTTTTTGCTAATACAAGGTAGAAAGATAGAGAGAGAGAGAGAAAGAGAAAGAGAAAGAAAGAGGGAATGGGAAAAGGGAGCCAGAAGGATGTAGAGCTAGAGTATACAAGAGAGAAGAGAAATGATAAGACGAAGAAGAAAAGAAGAAAAGAAGAAAAAGAAAAAGAAAAAAAAAGAAGAAGAAGAAGAAGAAAAGAAGGAAATAAAGAAAAAAAGAGATGAAAAATGAAGAAGAAAAAAAAATGAGTGAGGAGGGGAATAGAAAGAGAGGAGGAGAAACTTTATTTGGAATGAAAGAGCGAAATCATCAGAGGTAGAGAAAAGGAAGAATGTGTGAGAGGAAAGGGAGAAGAATTGGAGACGGAGGAAGAGCAGCAGGGTCAGAAGAAGAACAAGAAGAAGAAAATGGTGGAAGAAGATGAAGAAAAAGAAAATGGAGAAGGAAAAGAAGAAACCGGGGAAGAAACAGAAGAAGAAGAAGAAGAAGAGGGAGGGGAATATAAAGAAAGAGAGGGAGATGCATGAATGGAGGGAGAAGGAAAGGAAAGAAAAGGAAAGGGAGAGAAAGAGAGAGGGAGAGAGAGAGGGGGAGAGAAAGAAAGAGAGAGAATAAGAATGTTGTCCTTCGCATGTCGGGTGATGTCGTGAAAGCATTGTGTAGAAGAACAGCAATAAGTTGGAGGTTTGAGCTTTTGATCCACAATTTAAAAAAACATCTGCCATTATCGACAATAATCGCTAATTTCCTTTTCCTAGTGACACCTCTGTAGCAAGACCAAGGAAGAAAAAAAAGCGGGGGTTGGGGGGGGGGGGGGGGGTTGCGGAAGCACCTTGAAGATGAGTTTCATTTTTTTTTTTTTTTTTTTTGGGGGGGGGGGGGGGGGCTTCTTTGCAATGTCTACTATAATCTTTTTTATTTATCTGTTTATATTTTATTGTCAAACTAATTGTACCCTAGTTTTTCATCAGGTTAAATTAAATTTGAATTGAATTCTAATTGATTTGTTTCTTTAATAGTCGTTTGAGAAATTCATTTCAGTTTAATGATAAAAAAAAGAAACTCATACACATGATTTGCTAACAATTAATTATGAGCCCATTATGGACCTCTTATTCATTAATTTGGGAAACTTGCTTCCTAACTCGATTTGGTGATTTCTGAAACTTAAAAGGCCGCGGAGAACATGAAACAAAAGAAATAGAAATATGACAAGAAGAAGGGTCAGACATTTAATTTTACTCGGAGGCGGGTCACCAATTGAATTGTCGACAAATCTTCGTTGATGGTGTTCAGACTGCTAGCCCCCATCACACTCTCCACTCCATCACGTGATACCTACTCTACCACGTGACAAACAGATGTCTTCCCGAATGAGACTTGACACATTATAACGATCGATCGATCGCTTTCACCACCCTCCTAACATCTCGTCGCCATAGCAACGCATCACGGATGTAATATACAGACAGACAGATCATCACGCTTCGCTTGATCTGCGAGCTCCAGAGAGAGAGAGAGAGAGGGGTCGCGCGGGAGAGGTTCAGAAAGAGACAAAACACTTATCAGCCGTGGAACCGGGGGCGTGCGGGGGCTGTAGCCCCCCCCCCCCCAACCCCGCACCCTAACATTTCGGTTTATCCCACATTTGTTAACATGCGGTTATTTGGTTGTAGGCTGCTCTAGTATGCATTGATTTAGTTTTCCAAAATGTGAAATCTAATTCTTGCTCGATCGGTCGCTCCGCCCCTCACATTACAATGCGGGACACTATATACATGTAAACAGGGGCGTACGCAGGATTTTTTTCAAGGGGGGGGGGGGTTTAAAATCGGGCCCAAAATATTTTGCTCCCGAAATATTTAAAATCACGCCAGCCGAAAAGTCGCTCAGTGGGGGGGGGGGGGGGGGGGGGGGGGGGGGTGAAAATTTGACATTTTCTTCGTTCGGGGGGGGGGGGGGGGGGGGGTTAGGTCACCTTTTTTAGGTTAGCCGTGGGCATATTTTTTTTTATAATAAAAAAATAATAAAAAAAAAAAAAAAAAATCCAAAGGGGGGGGGGGGGGGGGGGGGGTTAGGTTTTTTTAAGGGGGGTTTACACACATACAAATACCAAAGGGGGGGGGTTGAACCCCCAACCCCCCCTCCCCCTGCGTACGCCCCTGCCTGTAAAGCACTGTAGTATTCGGTAAAGCGACTCATTATAAGTATATGTATGATTAAAACACAGGGACTGACTTGATTGTTTGAAATAGGGCCTACCGCACTATAAAATACAGGGCCACAACAATAACAACAACAACAACAGTCACAAATAGCAACACCAATAATTTAAAACAGTGCCTCATAGAAAGTCAAGTTCTCTGACACTCAAGTGCTCTGTTTAGACTTTATTTCACAAAGTAAATAACATGAAGAAAATGATAAAAAATGAAATATGAATATTGTAAGAAAACAAAAAATAAATTATAAAAAACAGAAAAAGAGAGAGAGAGAGAAAAAAATGAATGAATCAATCAATCAGTCAATCAAACAAACGGAATCCCAACGTGAGAACCATTTCTTGTCTGGGCAAATTATGGCAAAAAATTAATTAATGTAGATTTAGGTAATGATTTGCCCAGTCACAATTAGCTAGTGAACTATTTTGATAAAAAATCATCCAAGTTTATCAAGGTTATAGTTGGCTAACGTGTCATGCATAGGCCTACACATACTATTGTGTCGGCCTTTGTTTAGCCGTGTTTGTATTTTTGAATAGAAAACGATGTTTATGTACGGATGCTAAAATGGTTGTCATGGAGCTTATCAATTAATTAGTTGCGATTGATATCAATTATTTGGTAAGGCATATATTTTGAAATTATTGGTAGTGACGAAAAAACGTTCGTCAATTTCTTTTTAAGAGTGATGACACTTTGAACAGAAAGTCATTATTAATTATAGGTGATGACTAACATATTTTTCACATAATGCCTGAAATTAAAATCCCCGGGCAACGTGAATATATATCTTCAAAAAGACAAACAGAGAGAGAGAAAGAGAGAGAGTCTAGTCAAAGTGAAAAGTTTGTTCAATTATTCATCAAAATGATTCAAGGTGCAGTTCTTCTCCAGTTTATGTGGGTTAGTTTACAAGAGTCATTGATCAACATTGCTCTTTTTTCACTCATCAACTTATAAAGGGCGTTGCTCTTCTATCTGACAAAGTTATCACTCACTCCGTGTGTCCACGCATATATTCGCCAGTGTGATGGTATGCTAAAGCGTGTACGCCCATAATAGTTTGTTTGGCTTTCGGGGTCATGTGACCAAACTGTACATTGCCCTCGGCCTCCAATACACTATACACAGAACACCATTATGTTACGTACAATGATAATTGATTAGACAGCGCTCAGCGCTATAGCTCCATCCAATTTCTGTATGTGGGACTGATACACCTGTCAGCGAGTGTTTTGCGTAACGTAGGGAGTAACACCGATCTGCATCATTCCAGCCACTTTTTCTGCCATTAATTTCTCTAAAAATCGGAGACCAACGGTACCCCGTCTGAGAAAAATACCACAGGATTATTGCCAGGTGGAGCATTGGTGGTGTCATTTCGGGAATTTTGCTGGAAAGTTGATTTGAAGAAGGGGGTTTCGAACGCGAAGAGGAAAAAACAAAAATGGATGCACCCGGGAAACCGAGGTTGTGCACGCTGGTACGCGGCACCGACGGTTACGGCTTCAATCTTCATGGGGAGAAGGGCCAACACGGGCAGTACATTCGTGCAGTAGATGAAGGTAAGTTTATTTACGATGTTATGATAAATGAAAAGAAGAAGAAAAAAAGAAAGATGGTTAAGATAATAGGGTGGATATATTGGAAAGATGTAACAAAAAGTAGGTAAAATGAGAAACATGACAGAGAATGAGAGAGAGACAGAGAGAGGAAAAAGGGGTAAAAAAATGGGGAGGGGGGGGGGGGGTGCCCTATTTAGTATCATATCAAGACTTCGACCCATAACTCCGGCGTGGAGAAAGCCTACAAATACATTCCAAAAATCAACTAAATATTCATAATTTGTTCAATTAATAGTCATGATTTAAAAGTCATAATATGTTTCTCTTTGAGTCTTACCATACCTGTTTCGTGTCAATTTTCGGAAAGATTTCCTTTTGCGACAGCCACATAAAATTTACAGCATCCCCTTTGGTTTAATAGTGATAGGGTTATAACAATGAACAAATCTTCTGTATTATTCATTATAACCCTATCACTTACCCTAACGGTTAGCATGTGAGCACTGTGCAGGTTTAGCTCTCACATGCATGCTCTACATTTTAGATGGCTGTTGCAAAAGGAAATTTCCTGATCTTTTTTGCCTGTTTGGAGTATTTTAAAACTAAAAAAGAAGACATTATAATATGCACGTTCTCACAGGTTTCACTGCGAGCCGCTGCACAGTACTACAAGTGCAAGATCTCAATTATTTTGATGTTCATGTCATAAAAAAGCATACAAATACATACTTATTAATTTTACCATGGCCATGCACAATGACGGATTGTAATATTTATACCCAAAACTAGGGCACTGGCACACCCCTTTGCAATTTCAGTTGCTCTAGGTTACAGTGTCTGCACTCTGAGACTAGGCTGACAGCATCTATACTGCAATCTGCATAGGATCTTTAGTTTATTACAAGCCCTGGTTTACTTTAGCAACTTCTATTTGACATGTGTACATGTAGCTAAAGACTGACAGAGCTGAGCTTCTGTACATGTAGGCTCTGAAAAAGGCTTTAGGAATTTTGGTAAACTTAGATATTGTCAAATTAGAGTTTGTGTCTACAGTGTAGTTAAAACTACATGTCCCCCCCCCCCCAACACACAAACATTTTCAACAATCAAAACTTTACACACTGTGCAGCGTACTGTATACAATGAACATGTAGATACAACACACACTACTGTAATTTTGTAAACTACATGTATATAAGGAAATGAGTGTCATAATTATGGTCATGATTAATTATACAGAATCTAAAGAACATCATGCCATTGTGAATGTGAAACACACTCACGATACAATGTACATGGGAAACTGAAACTGAATCCGAAAGGTTATTATTAGCAGAGAAAGAGCTTTGATTCGAGTTTTGAAAAGTTGTGATAAAAGACAGATGATAACACACAGTATCAGGGAAGGAAAGATATACACTGTAGTTGATTAAATGTAAAAGATGTAAACCATACATGTAACATTACTACATTAGTACATATAGTGACGATCTTATGGTATTATGAATGGGGACAGGTTTGAAGACCAGACTTACATTGTACATGTACAGCTTCCCCAAGAAAAATAATTGCATTGCCATTGCATTAAATTCAATACTTTAAAATAATTAATCGTCGCAATACCGTACACTCTGCAGTAGAAGTCGACATAATGTACATGTACATGTACAATGTACAATATATTCATAATAATTTATATTGTTTTACCATTGAGAAATACACAAAAACCACCATGGTACCAGTCCCTGATCTTTCTATGATGTTCTGTAGACCCTACATGTACATGTGTGTACAGTAGGCCTACATGTACATTGTACATGTACCGGTACATGTAATTTAGTGTACAGTATTGTAATTTCACTTTTTGCGGTTTAGCTCAATCAATATTGATTCAGAGCCTTCAAAGTTTTGCCAGATGCATGAGAAAAAATGGGCAAACATTTCTGCACATACTGCTTTCATTTTTTTGTTTGATGTCTTGAATATCAAAGGAAAAGGTGCTATAAAAGCTTTAAATTGGCAACACGTTGAGAGTTAAAAAATCATTGTTTTTTTGATCAAAATTGGCAACTTTTCGATTACATCCCCGCCCACATATACATGTATACATGTATGTACATGTATTGTTCTCAGAGAAATTGCAACTCATTAAAACAATCTACATTTGTAGTTACAGTATATAACAGAAATATATTACTGGTGCCAATTTGTGGTCAATTTAGGCCTAAAAATAAATCCAGGAAGGGTTAAAAGCAACAGAATATCTGGGTGGACTTCCTTTAATTTCATTTAATTGGCAGTACCTAAAGTGTACAATACACTGTACTAGGCCTGAGTCATGTCGGGATTTTCATAAACCGGGTCCCGACGGCCTTGCACCGATCGGGACCCGGTGTCCCGAAATCAGCTCGCAGGATTTGTCACTTGCCTCTATAAAAAGCGCATATCATCAGTATGTCCCTTAAAAGTGACCTTTTTATCAATCAAATAAATCAACACATGCATACCTCGCCTCAGATCGGTATATTTTTCCACTTGACATTTTTTTCATCCATGATTGGCGATTTTTAGTGCCATTATCGTGCCTCTAAAAGTAAAAAAACTGGAGCAAAAATGGAAAGACAACATTCGAGCAGCCATTTTGATTCATGCAGGTTGAATAAATCGGGTCAAAAAATATGAATGTTAGAATAATAAAACGGCTTTCTAAAAAATTCTTCTTGACAATATACCGATCAAATAATTTTTTAAAGACAAAATAAATATTTATCTCTTATTTTAAACATCGCATGCTTTTTTTTTAAAAGCTGAAAATTACTTGGTAATCACAAGAAGTTTCGATACGGATAACTGTTGCAAGGGAAGTTCAGACTAGTCTCGGAAAATGCGCACTGCACCTCGTTAGCTGTATAATGCGTGCCCAAACGAAACCAAGCAATGACGTGATCGTAACGAGAAAAAAATCATTACAAACTACGAGAGCACAATTGGAAAGACAACTACTCAAAATTATCGTAAGCAGATACATAACTTGGATGAAGAATACAATAGTTGTCCAAGAAAAGCCACAGAAATAGTGATATTTAAGGAGTTACTATAGGTACAATCATTATCTGAATGGGCCTCCTGCAAATACTCGAACTACACGTGTTTAAATTGAACACGAGGCTAGAAACCAAATACCGCCCTCTACGGTAAAAAGCAGTATAAGTAGCAGTCGAGTATTTGCAGCAGGCCCCTTGCGATAAAAATGTACCCAGTTTCTCCTCGATTATCACTATTTCTGTGGCTTTTCCTGGACAACTATTGTATTCTTCCTCCAAGTTATGTATCTGCTTACGATAATTTTGAGTAGTTGTCTTTCCAATTGTGCTCTCGTAGTTTGTAATGATTTTTTTCTCGTTACGATCACGTCATTGTTTGGTTTCGTTTGGGCACGCATTACAGTTAACGAGGTGCACTGCGCATTTTTCCGAGACTAGTCTGAACTTGCCTTGCAACAACTATCCGTATCGAAACTTCTTGTGATTACCAAGTAATTTTCAGTTTTTAAAAGAAGCATGCGGTGTTTAAAATCAAAGAAAAAATATCTATTTTGTCTTTTAAAAATTGTTCGATCGGTATGTTGTAAAGAAGTATTTTTAGAAAGCCGTTTTATTATTCAAACATTAATGTTTCTTTCAACCTGATTTATTAATCCTGCCGAGAGACCCGGCCAGTACAGTAGCTAGCTAGCAGCTGGCAACAACAACCCCATGGGGCGAACTGCTTTGCAACCCATATTTATATCAGCAGTTCGGATTGATTCAGGATGAGCTAGAATATGATTGGTAACAATTAAATACTTAAGTTTTAAGGTGGATTGATTTTAGTGGTGTGCAAAACTGCAATTTCTTACATATTTCATTATTTTTTTCGGAGCGTCGGTTCTCAAAAAACGAAACCGGGACCCGACGGCAACGGTCGGGTCCCGGTGTGATCGACCGTACCGACTCAGGCCTACACTGTACAATACATGTTCCTGAAGAGATCCAAAGATGGTTTCTCATGCCAAAGTCTAATGCTCATAATACTTTGGAATTTGCCTTTGGTTATTAACTACATACATGTATCACAATGTGTTAATATGATTGTTATTCAAATCCCAAACTGCTGAGAAAGCAAACTTGAAAAAGCCTGTTACTAGCGACTTGGACTTACATTTGTTTGTTCTCAAACTATGATGATTGCAACAATGATAATGATAACAATAATAATAATGATAATAATAAAAATGATGATAATGATAATAAGTTTAAATCATAAATAAATACTACAGTACTACTACTTTACTACTACTTCTATACTACTACTACTACATGTACTTATACTACTAATATCATTGATACAAGTAATTTATTAATACCGGTAATAGAGATAATAATAATAATAAAACAAAACAATAATGATGTTGATATATTAAGTAATAATAATAATAATAAAGTAATAATCAAGAGTCAAGTGACTCCTCTTAATATGAGATTTACATCTTTATTTAAAGGGCTAGATTAGAACCTGTAGGCTTTATGGACCTGATTGAACAAGAAGTCAAAGGATGATGATACAAAAAAGGTTCACTACACAACAAGAAAACTACATGTACAACTTCACTTAATCTTTTGATCCCCCTCTGTCTCTTAAATCCATTCTAGTAAAGTTCAATACAAGTACATGGTCCACCCACTTCAACTCTAGTCTTGTTACAACTACATGTACATGTACGTGTACATGTAACTATCCACCAAAGGCCTGTCATCACCAGCGAATAATGTGAGTTTTCGGGCCGTTAAAGACGGACCGGATAAATAGCGGGCTATTTTGCAAACTAGCCCAAGATCTCTTGGGAAGATTTACGGAGCAAATAGCCCACTATTTGCGTCTTCACCTGCCAAACTGTCCGCTATTTCGTGATCACGCTAATTTCACAAATCAGAAATAGCGGGCTATTTGAGCTGATGAAGACAGGCCTCAAGGGTATAGTGTTGGGCTTATTATTACAGCCATGTTTCTTCAACTTAAGTGTCATGTTTCTTCTCTTTAAGTAGCAAATTAGAGTCTGAACTTGCAGACTGGGAATGAATAGGCTTTTAACAATAGAGAATAGAGCTGCACTGATGAGTAACCAGCTATTGTTACAGTGAAGGTTGAACTATGCATGGTTCCAAAATAATCACATCTTCAAGTTTCCCCTGTAGCCTACAGTACATTCTATTGTGTCATACTGTACATGATTGTATACCGGTAGTATAGAATAGTAGTACAGTGTACAGTGCAAGTACCTCAAGTGATTTTGATAATCTTACAGGGTTCTTAATATGGGAGCACTCATGTCTGTCAGACTTGCACAAAGACTAAGCTCGACTTTAAGTTGGACTTAACCATGGCAGGCCTTTCATGCCACTGTTTGCTCTCACCATTTCACTAACTCTACTGGCAATGGTCTCTCAATTAGGAACGTACAAATCATGGTTACACAATACACATCTACAGAATTCATCTTTTTTGATAGTTCATTATTGAAGGAAAAAATATAATCTAAAGATCATAATTGAGAGACCATTTTTGATTTTCAATAATAACACTGATTATGATACATACACCTGTACATCTACATGTTCAGTACATGTAGATAAAACGTCTTCATATATTGCGCACATACACTGTATTCATCCCAGACCCAGGGATGCTCAAGCTGCCTTCAAAGTAGTACAGTCAAACCTGCTTTAGTGACCACCTGTCTACAAAGACCACATTTTTGGTTTCCCTTGAATTGGTTACTCATTGATGTACTATGGGCACCTGTACATAATGCTTCAGTCACAACTTTGCGTATTTGGCTTGCGTATTGCTGCATGTTTATGACAAGCCGTTTTAACATTTATTCCTATTTCTTGATATCAAGAAATCACATTCTTCATAATTTTGATCAAGAATTCAAATTCTTGATATCAAGAATTACCATTGCCTTACAACAGAAAATCATTTCTTGATATAAAGAATTCATTTCTTGATATCAAGAAATACATGTTCATGTACATGTAGGAATAAATTTTAAAAACGGCTTGTCATAAATAGACAGCAATACGCAAGCCAAATACTCGAGGGTGTGATTGAGGCATAAAGACCACCTGCCTATAAATGCATATAAAGACCACTTTTCTTGTCTCCCTTGAGTGGTCTTTAATAATCAGGTTTCACTACATACTGTATGTACCAGTATAAAAGTTTCTAATAACTGTCAAGGATTTGCGCCTGCAAGCTACTGTACATGTACCTGATATCAGGCTGTATGAATGGAGCTCACTTTCTTGCATTATTCATGACGATTCGGAACCCACACTCTCTCAATGAAGCCATGACATCCCACCATTGTTCTACAGTACTTCAGAGCAGGCCCTTTTCTTCTTCGAAAATAATACCCAGCTCATTCAAGCATTCTTGCTCTATTTAAGGTTCTCAGTCATCTATTGTACAAATAACAACCTGATTCTAGTGTACTGTTTGCTATGGTGTGTGTTTGTGCAACTGGAATATACAGTTATATGTCTAAACTGCAATCAATCACTATTAAAAGAATCTTTTTTGATAAATGGAAGGGATTCAAGGGAATGTGATTTACTATAGACTCACGGCCTTACGTGTTATCAATGTCTGTGATATGGTGTAATATTGAAGCCCTAAAATAATTGCGCTTCAAAATGATCAAGAAGTGCCTTAAAAGAGTAAAAATATTTGAGTGACCGGTTTTACCATACTCGTTTTCCCCAATAGACTGTAGTGTTATGAAAATCGTTTGGCAAACAGTTTTCAGAATTTGTAATTCCAATCATAAATATCTTGACAATCAGACAGGCGATCAGCTTGCAAAAGTCATGGGGTTCCTGACTGACCTAAAGGTTTATAATTATCATTGCAGCATGAGCTAAATCAAGGATTTTGTTTCAGAATCTGAGACAAAGTTACCGGATCCCTTTAAAAAGATTTTAAAAGTTACTTTTTACATTGCTACAAATCTTTCTTTTTTGATTTTTTTGTAAAACATGAAATTGGACAAAATTAGTTGGCTATTTATCAACTTTTTGACTACAGGTACATACTGTACATGTACTGTACAGTACTTGTTAAAAGAGAAGGTTGAGTTCTGGGAAGAGGTAAACAATAATTTGTGAGCGTTATCATTATTATTATGCAAGGGTGGAAGAACATCAGATTAAACATGTTCCCCTAAAAGCATGGCTCTTCAAATGCTTTCATATTCTAAATATGACATGAAACATCGTAAAAATCGGGGGGGGGGGGGGGGGGTAGGTTTTTTCGCCATGTGCTCGTGTAGTCCCATATACATCATTCTGTGTACAGTGCTTGTAACTTTGCCAAGATTTGGCCAAATTTCTTATCATATTTGATGATTCCAGAACCTTGCAATACACGAATACTTATATACTAGATGATCAACCTTTTCTGATAGATTCCACACCGTTTCTTTCACAATGCAATCACATGACCAGAACTCAACTTTATCTTTAACTTGATGATGTATTTTTTGTCTTCAGTGCCATTACATTTTATTTTGATAATGTACAGTGGTAATAAACAATGAATGTTTTTGTTGCCAATTTGAGGAAAGATAGGTGATTAATTTAACTTTAAAAATAAATCCTGTTTTCTGAAAGGGTTAGAGGGCTTTTATGACCATGAGCACATGTTTCTAATTCTACACGATGTACCTTGGGCCTATTCAGCATTATTGAGTACTCAAGGGCGCGTTCATGCTTGATTTTGAAGGTAGAATGAGCGATCTGAAACGCTCATCGTAAACGCTCAGCGTGATCGCAGTTCCACGGTGTAGCTGTTCATGCTTACTTCTCTGGCTCATCCAGGCAATTCTCCTTGTGTGGCCTTGTGTGACCTTCACTGTGCATGCTACGTAGACCCACTAGAGGTCAGTGCGTTGACCCCATTTAAACGCGTTTACAATTGTAAACGCATCTTTTTGTGAGTTTACGATCGGCGTTCGTGATTGCCGTTTTTCGGTGATTCTACAAAAGTGAGCATGAACGCAATCGTGTTTTAAACTAAACACGTAACAGATGCCTGATTCTGGCCGACAAAATCAAGCATGAACGCGCCCCAAGAGTACTCAAAAGAAAACTGCTCTTATTTCTTGCTGACCTTTCATTACTCCCTTTCATTTTTTTTCATATTTTTATGCTGGTATTATAAACTAGATGTACGTGTACATTATGTCACCTGTAATGAAATAGGAGATGAAACAATATAATTTGCACGCGATATTGATAAGCTTTAAAGCCAATCTGTTACTTGATATAGATAAAATTTTTGTTACGGGTATGATAGGACGAAATGAAAGGAATTAATGAAAGGTCAACAAGCATTGAAGCAATAAGAGCAGTTTTCTTTTCCTATGATTTTAATAATTGTGTCATGGTCATGGATGTATCCTGTATCATGTAGATTTGACATACAGTACATTCAGAGTACATCTGTACATGTAGTTTATAATACCAGCAACAAACAAACAAGAAAACAATGTAAGGAACTAAAGAATTGAAGGACATCAAGAAATTAGAGCAGTTTTCTTTTCCTATGAAGTTAATAATTGTGTCAGGGTCATGGAACATGTAATATAGATTTTACATTTATAACTACTTCTTTCAAGTAGGCATATTAAAGGACGATCCAACCCTGTTAATAAGTTCATTTGTATGAAATCAGAAAAATCTGAAAACTGAGATAATAAATACCAGCAAAAAAACACAAGAAAACAATGTTAGGAAGTAAAGAAAGGTCAGCTAGAAATTAGAGTAGTTTTCTTTTCCTAATTGTGTCAGGGTCATGGAACATTTACATACATGTATCATGTAGATTTTACATAATGTACAAGGAAATGTACATCAAGTTTATAATACCAGCAACAACAAAAAAACAAACACAAGAAAACAATGTTAGGAAGTAGGAAGTAATGAAAGGTCAGCAAGAAATTAGAGCAGTTTTCTTTTCCTAATTGTGTCAGGGTCATGGAACATTTACATACATGTATCATGTAGATTTTACATAATGTACAAGGAAATGTACATCAAGTTTATAATACCAGCAACAACAAAAAAACAAACACAAGAAAACAATGTTAGGAAGTAGGAAGTAATGAAAGGTCAGCAAGAAATGAGAGCAGTTTTCTTTTCCTATAATTTTAATAATTGTGTCAGGGTCAACGGTGGGCAACTACCTGGTCAGACAACAACAGTGACTGAATTGATTTATAATTTATATGAGGGAAATAAAAAAAAAACTTTTAAACTGGGTCACTTCAAACAATGCTACATGTACATGTTCATGTATCATATCGCTAGGGTAGTACCGTGTATCCACTCTCTATTACCTAATACACTTGTAGTATTGTGTACACAGATAGGAGACACGACGCCAGCAAATGTAATTAAAATTTAAAGACACCTGAGACTCAGGGGCTTTAAATAGGGGTAACAAAAAAGAAGAAAAGAAAATGGAATACTTTGTGTGGGTGTTGTGTAAACAGTAAGGGGAAGAATGGTTTTGGAGGATAATGAACGTCTTCCGTTAGATGCCCAAATCACTCATCAGTGAACATGCATATTATTCTTGCAGCTATAATTATAATGTACACATTTCTCTGCTCCGTGCAATATAAAGTGGGCTGCATTATACAGTAGTATGACAGATTTAATGTGTTTTATAGAAAATATAGCAAGATATCTGCTTAAATTTTCCTGGAAAAAATAATAACATTATTTGCTGGTCAGTATTCCTATAGTCTGTAGGAAAGTGGGGAGATTTACATGTAACTGTGGAATCTGGCAAAAGCTCTTGTAATCTTGTAATATCTCAGAAAAAATCTTTCTTGAATCTCTCTTCTTCTACCAAAATCTCAAAATACATAAAGTTGTTTTGAAACGGAAGCGAGGAGAGTCACGTGAGCAAATACTGGTATCTTACCGAGGTTCGCGTTTACACTGCAAAATTCTGTGAAACTTTGTCAGGCATTTAACAAAAACACACTCCAGAGGTGCATTTTTCAATTTTTATCATATTTGCTGTAATGTTAGAGAAATCACTGATTGCAGTGTAAACGCAGCTTATGATGATTTTTTTTGTATGTACATGGTAGCTATACGATAAATATGGGTAGTGTGAACATGGGCAGCGAGAGAGCTCTCACCTCAGTCGCCAGGGACCCTATCAGGTGACTGCCTTATCTGATTTCAATGTTATTATCATAGACACTGGAAGCTGATCTTAATTCATCTCATAAGGCTCCTTGTCCAGTGCCCTGTGAAATCGAAGACACACCAGCCTGAAAGTGCTTCAAGAATACCTGCTCACACCTGAAAAATAATCATTTGAGAGATGCAGGGGTCATCGATTTTATACCGTGGCCCGACTACATGTATCTTTCATATTAGGCTCCTTGTCCAGTGCCCTGTGAAATCGAAGACACCACAGCCTGCCTGAAAATGCTTCGAGAATACCTACCTGCTCACACCTGAAAAATGATCATTTTGAGAGAAGCATGCAGGAAGATTATCTATTTCATACCGTGGCCTGGTTATTTCATAAGGCCCCTGACCAGTGCCCTGTGAAATCGAAGACACCACTGCCTGAAAATGCTTAATAGAGAATACCTGTCTATACTTGAAAAATGATCATTTGAGAGATGCAGGAAGCTAGTACATGTAGTAGTTATCATCAATTTCAGATCATGACCCGGTTATCTCTCATAAGGCTCCTTGTCCAGTGCCCTGTGAAATCAAAGACACCACAGCCTGCCTGAAAGTGCTTTAGACGATACCTGCTCACACCTGAAAAATGATCATTTTGAGAGAAGCATGCAGGAAGATTATCATCAATTTCATACCGTGGCCTGGTTATTTCATAAGGCCCCTGACCAGTGCCCTGTGAAATCGAAGACACCACAGCCTGCCTGAAAGTGCTTTAGACTTTAGAGGATAACTGCTCACACCTGAAAAATGATCATTTTGAGAGATGCATGCAGGAAGATTATCATCAATTTCATACCGTGGCCTGGTTATTTCATAAGGCCCCTGACCAGTGCCCTGTGAAATCGAAGACACCACAGCCTGCCTGAAAGTGCTTTAGACTTTAGAGGATAACTGCTCACACCTGAAAAATGATCATTTTGAGAGATGCATGCAGGAAGATTATCATCAATTTCATACCGTGGCCTGGTTATTTCATAAGGCCCCTGACCAGTGCCCTGTGAAATCGAAGACACCACAGCCTGCCTGAAAGTGCTTTAGACTTTAGAGGATAACTGCTCACACCTGAAAAATTATCATTTTGAAAGAAGCATGCAGCAAGCTTATTATCAATCTCATACCCTGACTATCTCATTTATTGTCCAGTGCCCTGCAAGATACCCCAGCCTGAAAGTGCTTTGGGGATACCTGCTCACACCTGAAAAATAATCATTTGAGAGATGTACATGTAGGAGTGATCGATTTTATACCTTGGCCGGGTTATCTCTCATAAGGCTCCTTGTCCAGTGCTCTGTGAAATCAAAGATACCCCTCCCTTTAAACTAAAGGGATACTGTAGTTCATTTTTTTGTTAAGACTGCAAATGCCTTCAAAGTGCAAGGTTATTGCTCTTAATTATTTGTGACATTTCTAGTGCCCTTTTAGAACCTCAAATTGCTATGACCCCAACACATGTGAAATTTAGATTAAATACGATCATGACAATTCAGCTTCATATCAACAAAATATGGTGACCGTTAATTAATTAATTAATTAATAATAACAATACATGGGCAGGCTGATTGTGCATATATTACAATCAACACAAAAAAAGCCAACAAAAGCCAATATTGGCATTGGTTGGAATAAAATGTTTAAGGCGCTATCTCGTTTTTCAATGGCTACCAGGTAGTTCAAAATTACTGAATATTTGTGGGGCACCACAAATATTATAAATGGTTTATATTTATGGATATTTCAGCCGTCTCTGAACCGATTTCGATCAAACAAAGATGATTTTTGTCATTTAAATTGTATTCTTTCTAATTTGACACTCAATTTTTCTTTATCTCACAAAAAAATATTTTGAGTAGTGCCCTCTGCAACAAAAACCTTAACTATCCCTTTGATATCAATTGTGATATGTTACTTCACTTCAACTTTAACGTTCATAACCATGAGTGCGTACACACAAGATATTGAAGATAACTTTGAAGTTTATAATTATGAAATTAACTTTTCATGTGAACCTAACTGAATCTACAATGAAAGATAGATTTAGATGCTGGAAGCTGGTTTAGTGGTTATCAATTTAATACTCTGGTTTATTTTATAAGGCCTCTTATCCATTACATGTGCAATTCAACTTATTGAAGACACTCCAGCTTGAAAGCGGTTTGAGGATATATATGAGTCCACACCAGAAACGTAATCATTAGGCCTGTCCTCATCAGCTCGAGATTGCCAAATAACCCGCTGTTTTAAGTATCCCGCTATTTGTCTGGTGCGTTTTCACCAGCCCGAAGACTCGCACTTTGAGCTAAGCCGCTATAATGCTGAGCAAAATATCTTGAGCTGATGAGGACAGAATTTGTAACTTCAGGCTTATTTCCCAAATCAGAAATAGCGGGCTATTTGGCAATCTCGCGCTAATGAAGACATACCCGGTACCTATTGTCATTGGTTTTAGAAGGTGATCACAATCCTGTGTCTAATATTCCACTGTGAATTCAAAGACACCCAGTCTTAAAATTCTTTGAGAATACTTACCACACCTGGAAAATTATAATTTTGAGAGATGCTAGAAGCGTATCAATTTTATACCTTGGCATGAATATTTCATAAGGCCACTGCCCAGTGCACTGTGAAATTGAAGATTCCCCAGACTTTAATAAAGTGCTCAGAGAATACATTCATGTACACCTGAAATAGTAGGGGGAGTAGTAGTAGTAGTAGTAGTAGTAGTAGTAGTAGTAGTATTAGTAGTAGTAGTAGTAGAAGTAGGAGTAGTAGTACAGTATTAGAAGTAGTAGTAGTAGTAGTAGTAGTAGAAGTAGTAGTAGTATAAGTAGTAGTAGTAGTAGTAGTAGTAGTAGAAGTAGGAATAGGAGTAGTTACATGTAGTAGAAGTAGTAGTAGGGGGAGTACATGTAGTAGTAGGAGACTAGGAGTATTAGCACTTTCCATGTCAGTTCCGGTTTTACAATATACCGTTACTTCCCAATTTAGAAACACAGTGATAGTTTCTCCTTATAATATCTGCATGAATCCCTGTTAATAATTCAGAACTGAATAAGCAAGGCATCATTATAATACGAAGATGCACTTTACGAATACCTTGACCTTTTCCAGCGAGCAAAAGAGCTTCAGCTCATTCAAGTGTGAAATGGAATTATCCACGGCAAAGGGGTGTTCACACTTACATGTAGATGTTCAAGCAATGGTTGCGCGGTGCTTTTACAGTTATAAACTAGCCACGTACATTGTATATCCTACATGTACATGGTTTCATGACTGTCATCTCTTGTGTCTAGCATGATAAGGACTGCTTTTTTCTAACATATTCAAATTTGATGCATACTTTTTAAACACAGGTTGTTCTCAACAACCTGAAAGCTTACCTGCACATGCTTGCCCGACATATCAACAAGCAATGTAGATGAAGACTGGATTCATAGTATATTTTGTAGTCCATTCATTAATAAACAAGTTACAGACTCTTACAGTATACTTGTATGATCAAAGCTATTGTGATATTCAGCCAGAAAAGGAGTTGCTCATCAAGTTCAAACATTTTATATTTGCCTTATTAGTCAATAATAACAAATGATATGAGTGAACTAGGCCTTGAATGTTTGCATATTTGACAATAATAATTGTGTAATGATTCAAGCATGCCATTACTGCTGTGCTATTCAAAGTTGTGGCCAGTCCTTTTAGTACATGTAGGCGTATTCCAATATTTGTATCAAAAGCTGTGAAAAGCCATGGAAACCTACATGTAGGTGTGTGTGACTGTAAAGGTTAAATTCTTGCACAGTTATGCCACATGAATTTCTTGCAAATTGTTAAGGATGGCAATTTAAAGAAACATTCTGTGAATTGCACAAATTCAGCGCTGTGTCAATTGCGATTCATATGGCATGAAATGAAAATCTGAACCACCTCAAAAATCACAAGTGTGTCTTACTCTTTATTGTTTTCGAGTCTGTACACTCCTTTTACGATGAGCTATACAGCTTTTCTTAATGTACATTTACATGTACATGAACAAATGTTCTCGTATGTATGCTCCTTTCACTCCCTAATATAATGCAACGGTTCTTCATACAATTCTGAATACATCTCTTTCATGTAGTCTAAGCATTCCATTACAATGTCACTGTCTAGAACGTTGTCTAGAACGTAGGCCTGAATATCGTCTGCGTTCCACTTCACCCAAAGAAATAGAACAATGGGCCACCCATTGATTTAATTTAAGACGTTGAAGGCTACTTGATTTACGACATGTATTTTCAAATAGGTTTAAAAGAGGGTATGCTGAGGCTCGCAGACTGTTACAATGGGTTTGAATACAATAATGTACAAATCAATATTGAATTCTTTGCTCACCCAAGCGAGTATGGTTTTGATTCACTATCTGATGCTGTTGTTGCCCCAGGGGAAAAAAGATGGTTCGTAGAAGTCGCAAGAGAACAAACCTTTGCATGTTTAGAAATTAACATAAGGCCCATTTATATTAATTGAAGAAAAAACAATTTGAAAAACGCTTTTGTTTTATAACTGCCATTTACAATAATGAAATAACCCTTAAATAATAGTCTGTTCGCTTTTATAAATTATTTCCTCCCATTTTTTTTTTTTTTTTTTTTTTTTTTTGGGGGGGGGGAGGAGTTTTGTGCATGTGCCATTTGTCGCTGCTTTATACCGGTATGCATAAGCAAGGAGGGTCACATGACCGAACAGGTGTTTTGAGCAGGAGCATTCACACCACATAAAGTGGTGGAGTTACGGCCGGCATTTTAAAACACTACACTCCAGCGTCTTTCGATGTGGGGTTTTCATCTTGTTGTATGGCTAGCAACTTCTGGCAAAACTCCAGAATTTGAGAAGAAGAAAAAAAGTTTTTTTCTTGCAGCATAAATACAGCTTTATTTAGTATACATGTACATGTATGTATGAATTGTTTGCAACCTTTGTATTGTGGTTCAGATTGGCGACAGTTTCAAGCCCGGAAATGATCATAGATAGCGACCCTGACCCAATATAAAGTAAAAAGCTCTTCAGTTTTCAATTTTGAAGGTGATATTCACAAATCTTCTCGATTTACAATCTTCAGTAATGTACACATGCACAGAAATGTACATTACAATTTAAATGCTGATGCTATTACCACTACCACCAGCAATAGCTTTAATGCACCTTGGAAGGATTACATATTAATGAGAATGATAATAATGATAGTGGAGATGATATTATACAGTCTAGTGCATATGTCTGGCACATTGCCACACCTGGTGATTCATTATTAGCTGCATTTACAGTGCAACCTCAAAATTGTTGATTTTAATCACATTTCAGTAATTCACCAGCACCGTACAATGTAGTTGCATAGCAATTACTGGCAAACGCGACAAAAAATCCACCTCTAGAGTGTTTTTAAAAAAAATGCCTGCTGAAGTTTCACTGAGTTTTTGTAGTGTAAATGCAAACTTTTGAAAGATACCAATTTTTCAAAATAGTGCTTGGGACGTGTAAATGGGCCTATTATTACCCTGACTTTTACACAGCTGCCAGTACAGCGGACATCTCTTTTGCTTTCAGATTGAACATACTTGAATATTTATTTTAAAATTCATGAAATATTGCTAGTAAACTTCTTCAAATTGCTGTTTTAGAATAAATCAACTGTCTGGATACATAACCTGTCTGGATACATAACCTGTCTGGACGAAGAACAACTGGGTGTACTTTTTTTACATGGCCAGAAGCCCAACACTAACATTATATCTTCATTACAATCGTCTGTCTACGATGATGCGCTCTCTGTCATTTTAGATCAGGATATATAATCCGTCTGCGGAGATGGGAAGCAGGGTGAGAAAGGATGGGATGAAAATGAAGAGGAAATCAAGCCAGGAAATCCAATCTGGTTATGAGCTGATTATGGTTTGATCATGGTCGGTCGGAGTCCAGGCCCATCAATTGGAAGTGGATTCACAGCGTGTCCACACACAAAACAATTTATCCCGAAACTCTATAACGAAACGTCGTATAAAGAAGCATCGTATAAATTTCAGGGTGTCCACACACAAGAAACGTCGTATAAATAATCATCTTATAAATTCCAGGATGTCCACACACAGAAGAAAGTAATCCTGAATCTCTACAGCGAAATGTCGTATACACCTGTACATGTAGGTGCGCAGTTTGCTACTGCGATCATGAAATGGAAGGGGAAACGAGAGGTCAGGTCTCCTTTCACTCAAGGTCAGGTTAAGCCCCGCCCAGTTATACCATTTTAGTCTGACATTGGGTCAGACCACAATCTAGTACTGGCTAATGTGAAGTTCTCACCTACAAAGGCCAAGTGAATGAAGAGCCTCCCAAAAGGCTATGATGTGGGCAGATTTAATGACTCTAACATTGTAAAAGCATTCAAAGCCAGGATTGGAGGTGCCTTTGAACCACTACTTCAGCTCCCGGATACAGATGTGGATGAGCTGTGGAAGAAATTCAGAGATACAACCAATAATATCTCAGAGGAAATTGTAGGCTTCAAAAGGTCGAGACAAGTTAAAGGTCTCCCAGAGGAGGTCTGTAAGGCTTGTGAACAAAGGAGGAAAGCCAGAATCCTCATGATGAACAATCCCTCGGCCCGCAACAAGAAAAGCTACACAAAACTTAATAAAGCGGTCAAGTATGAAGTGAAGAAGTGGAAGAAGAAAATTCTTGACAAGGAGGTGGAAGAGATGGAATTAGCTCACGCAAAGAACAACAGCCACAAGCTTCTTCAAGAAGGTGAAGAAACTATCTGGTGAGAGAGACAAAATGCAACTTGCTGTTAAGAACAAGGACGGCATCTTAAAAACTGCTCCCGCAGATGTGTTGAAATGCTGGGAAGTACAACACGCAATTTCCAAGGGACGAAAATGCTCTTCTGACCATACCTGACCCACAACCTACAGATAATCCAAGTGAACCTTTCACAATTGAAGAAGTAGAGACGGCAATAAAACTATTGAAGAACAACAAGGCCTGCGGGTGGGACAAAATAGCTGCTGAAACTCTAAAGGCTGGTGGACAACCAATGAGACAACTCCTGCTCAAAATAATAAATGCAGCATGGTCGGAAGGTGAAACCCCGGAAGACTGGAGCAAGGGTCTTATCACCCCAGTGTTTAAGAAAGGAGACAAGCTGGATCCATCCAACTACAGAGCTATATCACTCTACTCTCCATAACCGGGAAAGTTTTCTGTAGAATGGTCCTCATGAGAATCCAAGGAACCATTGAGAATCATCTGACGGAGGAACAATGTGGATTCAGAAGTCTTAGGGGCACCACAGATGCTGTGTTTGTCGTCAGACAGATCATCGAAAAGGCCAGAGAAAGAAGGATACCAATCCACCTGAACTTTGTTGACTTTAAAGCAGCATTTGATACCATATGGCGAGAAGCTCTCTGGAAATGTCTGCGTTCCATTGGAGTGGACAAGTCCTTAGTTGACCTCATAGAGACAAACAAACCAAATGCTCTGTTATGGTGAATGGAAAGATAACTGAATGGTTTGATGTCATAACTGGGGTAAGACAAGGCTGCCTCCTCTCTCCAAGTCTCTTCAACCTATTCCTGGAATATGTGATGAAGGACATCCAACAACTAGAAAGTGGAATACAGATGGGTGACATGCGTATCAACAACATCAGATATGCAGATGACACCACCCTGATGGAACTCATATTTGAAAACCTCCAAATCTCAACAAATGAACTGGAGAAGGCTTGTAGAAGATGGGGTATGAAAATCAATGCAACAAAATGCAAAGTCATGACAGAGGATCATCAAGATATTTCATTTAACAACACCAACATTGAGAAAGTGGAAAAATTTGTCTTTCTCGGCAGCACAGTTCCATCCATAGAAGAGGACGTGGAGAGACGTACACGTCTGGCTGCTTGGGCATTCGGAAGACTGAAAAGTGCCATCTGGTCCAACCAAGATATTTCTAGGAGTCTCAAAGTCAGGATCTACAGAGCACTTATCCTCCCTATTGCCACATATGGAGCAGAATCCTGGACTCTCCGAAAATCTGATAGAAATAAGCTTGAAGTATTTGAAATGAGGTGTCTCCGGACCATCCTTGGAGTTCACCTAATGGACAAGATCAGGAACGAAGAGATCAGGCAGAGACTGAACATCCCAAGCACCATATGCGAGGAAATAACCAAACGTCGCTTGAAATGGTTTGGCCATGTTTTACGCATGCCGCATCACCGCCTACCATACCAAGCATTCCAAAATGACTTTAATGGACGCAGACCTCGGGGACGCCCTCCAAAGAGATGGAAGGACCAGGTTCAATGCGATGATCAGACTCAGATCAGATCAGACTGGAACATGATTTCTCGTAGGGGAGCAAGGGGACACACCGTCCTATGCACCTAAGTCAAGTTATACTAGTTACGTCCACACACAACACATTCCGTGATTAGGCGTGATTAGTTATACATCGTATAACGAAACGCATGTTTGGGCATCGTTTCGTTATACGAAATTTAGTTAGTAAGCGTCCACCCACACAATTTCATCGTATAACTATTGCGAAACAGTATAACTATCCCCAAACCGTATGTTGTGTGTGGACACAGGGATTGTATTTAACCCTTAGGATACTAGAAGCTCACAGTGCCATGCATTTAGTACATAATCTCCTTTGTTTTAGGGTCGAAAGACTTTGAGTGGTAACTCCATAGATTTGGTAAATTTATTACAGAATACCATCAATTTATATTAGGGCCTGTCTGGTTATCTGTAATTTCATTGATCACATTGTATCATTTGTAATGTATGCCAAAAATGATGAGACCAGCAAATAACAACTTAATAATTCATACCCCTTGTGAATTTTATGTTTTTATTTTGTTTTTTGTAACTCAAGAATAAAAAAGGGCACTGGTTGAAATAGGGCCTTTGTTGAATATTTGTTGAATGGCAATCCCCCAAAACAATGTTTTTTTCAAAATGTTGTTATTTGCTGTGTAAATTTGCCTAATATGGGGATTTTTTTTCTCAGTTAAAAATACCAGTAAAGGCCTACATTTTTTTCCTCAGAGTTCCTTTTTCAAATTACCACTATGTAAATTAATTCCCTCAATAGGGGTTTTTAACACATGTGTCCCACTTCAAAACAACTGTGTGTTTCCAAGTCAAAAGGATATATAGTCAAAAACAAATAGAGTATTGTCAATACAAGGGTAGAAGGTCATGAAAGGTAATAAAATAGACTTTGTATTTTATTCTGCAATTTTGATACACCCAGATATCTTATCTGTGTAACACTAAATACAGGGTAAATCATGAAGGAGAATTAGGGCTACTGTAAAAAACGTGATAAAACGGTGCTTCTGTATGAAGTCCACTGTAAAAATGAGATAAAACATTGCTTCTCTATGAAGTCCACTGTAAAAATGAGATAAACTGTTGCTTCTGTATGAAGTCCACTGTAAAAATGAGATAAAACGTTGCTTCTCTATGAAGTCCACTGTAAAAATGAGATAAACCGTTGCTTCTGTATGAAGTCCACTATAAAAACGAGATAAACCGTTGCTTCTGTATGAAGTCCTACTGTAAAAATGAGATAAAACATTGCTTTTGTATGAAGTCCACTGTAAAAATGAGATCAAATGTTGCTTTTGTATGAAGTCCACTGTAAAAACAAGATAAAACGTTGCTTCTGTATGAAGTCCACTGTAAAAACGAGATAAAACATTGCTTCTCTATGAAGTCCACTGTAAAAACGAGATAAACCGTTGCTTCTGTATGAAGTCCACTGTAAAAACAAGATAAAACGTTGTTTCTGTATGAAGTCCACTGTAAAAATTAGATAAAACGTTGCTTCTGTATGAAGTCCACTGTAAAAACAAGATAAAACGTTGCTTCTGTATGAAGTCCACTGTAAAAACGTTGTAAAACATTGCTTCTGCATGAAGTCCACTGTAAAAACGAGATAAACCGTTGCTTCTGTATGAAGTCCACTGTAAAAACGAGATAAAACGTTGCTTCTGTATGAAGTCCACTGTAAAAACAAGATAAAACGTTGCTTCTGTATGAAGTCCACTGTAAAAACGTTGTAAAACATTGCTTCTGCATGAAGTCCACTGTAAAAACGAGATAAACCGTTGCTTCTCTATGAAGTCCATTGTAAAAACGAGATAAAACGTTGCTTCTGTATGAAGTCCTTTGTAAAAACGAGATAAACCGTTGCTTCTGTATGAAGTCCATTGTAAAAACGAGATAAACCGTTGCTTCTGTATGAAGTCCACTGTGAAAAAGAGATAAACCGTTGCTTCTGTATGAAGTCCATTGTAAAAACGAGATAAAACGTAGCTTCTGTATGAAGTCCACTGTGAAAAAGAGATAAACCGTTGCTTCTGTATGAAGTCCATTGTAAAAACGAGATAAACCGTTGCTTCTGTATGAAGTCCATTGTAAAAACGAGATAAAACGTTGCTTCTGTATGAAGTCCATTGTAAAAATGAGATAAACCGTTGCTTCTGTATGAAGTCCATTGTAAAAACGAGATAAACCGTTGCTTCTGTATTAAGTCCATTGTAAAAACGTTGTAAAACGTTGCTTCTGTATGAAGTCCATTGTAAAAACGAGATAAACCGTTGCTTCTCTATGAAGTCCATTGTAAAAACGAGATAAAACGTTGCTTCTGTATGAAGTCCTTTGTAAAAACGAGATAAACCGTTGCTTCTGTATGAAGTCCATTGTAAAAACGAGATAAACCGTTGCTTCTGTATGAAGTCCACTGTGAAAAAGAGATAAACCGTTGCTTCTGTATGAAGTCCATTGTAAAAACGAGATAAAACGTAGCTTCTGTATGAAGTCCACTGTGAAAAAGAGATAAACCGTTGCTTCTGTATGAAGTCCATTGTAAAAACGAGATAAACCGTTGCTTCTGTATGAAGTCCATTGTAAAAACGAGATAAAACGTTGCTTCTGTATGAAGTCCATTGTAAAAATGAGATAAACCGTTGCTTCTGTATGAAGTCCATTGTAAAAACGAGATAAACCGTTGCTTCTGTATTAAGTCCATTGTAAAAACGTTGTAAAACGTTGCTTCTGTATGAAGTCCATTGTAAAAACGAGATAAACCGTTGCTTCTGTATGAAGTCCATTGTAAAAACGAGATAAAACGTTGCTTCTGTATGAAGTCCACTGTAAAAACGTTATAAAACGTTGTGTCCACTTGTGGGTGTACATGTACTTGTAAAGCTTTGTTCGGAGCCAGAAAGGCATGAACTGTAATACTGTAACACAGTGTTAACGCCCTTTTGGCTTTGAACAGATGCTTTGTGGAGGTGGTGATTCTGTGTTTGTTTGGGGGCGGAGACACAATAGTGGTCTTTGTATCTGTGTATTGTGTAGTGAATGAACTCTGTTTAAGAGCTGTACATCAATGGCTTCTTCAGTTGTTGCGTGACCCTCCCCCACTTTCAGACTCACAAAAAAAAAAATTGTATAGATACACAAAAACAGCATTGATGTACAATATCAATATTATGAGATTAATTTTTTCTAGTCAGAAATTTAGAATACATGTAGGTATTGTTCAGTGTAATGTATGACAAAGCATCGTACAAACGTTTTATGCAACATCATTTAGCAAAATGCATGTTTGAGCATCGTTTCAAATAAAAACATAGACAAATGCAGATAAATTCACATGTACAACTGTATAATGTACATCAGGGGGTCTTTTCACAAAACCAACTCCCTGACAGTCATGCTTTTGTCCTTGACCTACAGCGATGCCCTCATTTAATTGTATTTGGACAATTTGAGTAGGTGTAGAAAACACTTCAATAGATTTTTGTCCTTTCCCTAACAAAAGTCTTATCACAAACTTTAGATTCCATATTTCTGAAATGTATGTGCCTTTATGTACAGTATACAGGCTTGATAAACCTTAACGTCTACCCCCCCCCCCCCGTCCCTTTCATTCAAATTAGTATCACGGTATGACCAGTAATGACTGTAAATTACATTCCATGCGGACGTCATTCTAACAAAAGTCATTAGAAACTCTTGAAGCTCGTAATGAAAAGCCTGATGGACTCTAACTAATCATATTGGGGATAATCAAAGACCAGCATGCATTTACTTTAAAGGGGAAAGGCCAACCAGACATGATGAGGTTTTTAATACGCAAAAGGCAACAAATTAATGAGCGAGGAATTATGTGTGCATGTTATTTACAACTGATTTTTCATGTGCCCCTTGTAAATGTTATGTTTTTGTTAGTATAAAGGGAAAAAGCAAACCAGACATGATGATGATTTTGATATATAAATGCTAATAACCTATTAGTATAAAGTACAAGTAGGTAAAGTACATGTAAGTTAAATAAAATGGTCAATGAATAAATGAGTGATTGAATAAAATGAATACAGACATGGATACTTTGTAAATGGTTGAATAACAGAAAGAATTAACTTATTAAATTAATACACCTTTTCATAAATGAAAAGATAAAGACAATCAATTAAATATATTGATGAATAATAAATACAGTTTATCATAGGATTCTTACAAATATTTAAAATCTTGATGAGAAATATGAAAATAATGAAAGCAAAAGAAAAAACAAAAGGAAGAAGAAAAATGGTGTTTAATCTTCAACTGCTTCCTCGTGAAATTTGATACTTGACAGTTCCTGTGATATTTCTACAACTTTGATTTGAGGGGGATGTACATCACTACATGACTACATAACATGTAATTATTTCCTTATCACGATTAATTGCAAGCGCAGATGTGTGCATAGGCAAACAAATCGATCGATAACAAAGTACGGTACATGGAGTACATACACATGTACATGTATTAGGCCTGTCTTCATCAGCTCGAGTTTGCCAAGTCACCCGCTATTTTAACTAGCCTGATCGCAAATTATCCGGCTAATTTGCGTCTTCATCAGCCCGCAGTTGCAATCAGTGTGATATTTGGTCAAGAAATTATCCCAAGAAATCTTGGTCTTGTTTCCAAAATATCCCGCTAATTTGCACCTGTCTGAGCTAGTTTGTGATGAGCATATCGGTCTGGTGATGACACAATTTCGAGCTTCATGATAATATCCAAAGTCCAAAAATAGCGGGTTATTTGGCAAACTCAAGCTGATGAGGATATGCCTTAAATTGTATGAAGAGGTACTGTTCAAATGCATTTGTGTACATTGGAAACATGGCTTCAACATTTGATGATGTCTCTATTTACTGTAGATTTATGATAAGATACAGGGCATGTTCCTTTGGCCTAATCCTTACTAAGCTGTCGGTAGCAAGTCAAAGAATGTCTGTAAAACTAGAATTTATTGTCCCATAAAAAACAAAATATATTTGTAATCTGATGGTAATTCCCTTGGGAGGTATTTTGTGCCCAACTGGAAAGGTATCTAGACCAGTTTTGGAAACGACCACCCCCCCCTTTAAAAAAAATGAAATGGAAGCTCTTTGTTATTACCAATCATGTGAAAGAATATGTTTTGACTAATACGTAATGATACAAATTTCACCGGGAAACCGCCTACTAATTGATATATTTGTTAAATTATCATATCGATCTGGCCTGGTTAGATATAGTGAATGCACTTCAACATTGAACATTTGGGCATATATTTCAGATTTTTTGTGAATTTAGGTTGAAGTATTGCCCTCTATACATATACATGTACATGTATTGTACCTCTGAAGGCAATATTTAAACAATATTGAATGGATACTTTGTACCCTAAACCCTCGAACCACAATTTTATCACTACCAGTCTATATCTTTAATTATTAGTCCCTGTGTATCTTGAATATGATGATCAGCTGCAAGAGATAAAATCATATTAAATGAATAGCCTTTAAAAAAATATCTTAAACTTTGAACTTTGATTTGTTTACTCAGAGGTGTGTATATTTGCTCTTCGACTTGAAAGTTAGACTTCTTTTGTGCAAGATTACACACATGTATTCTAACAAAATAAGAGGAATGCCCTCATACAGTGTAACCATTTTTTCAAAATGATTGATGTAATAATTTCTATTGTGCCATTTGTGAATGCATTGAATTAGGGTGCAGCCAATACTCATTGCCTTATGAAATGAGCACCGTTTAGCCCACATGGGGAGGAGGAGGGAGGGGGTAAATTGATGACACTGTATGAGAGAAAGAGAGAAAAATTATAAGTGGGTATAAACATTGCATGCTACACAAAATAAGTTATTCATAATCGTATGTACAGAATGTACTTGAAACATCCCAGCTAGACCACAGACTTGTTTAGACCAAAATAGACCACACATCTTATTTGCACTAAATACTTGTACACCTGTATAACTAGCCTACTGTGTACATGTACTTTTAGAATGGATGACTGAAAAGTCCTCTGTTGAGAGCCAGAAGGGCGTTAACTCTGCTTTTAAGTAACGCTACATTTAACGTTTTTTTACAACGTATTTTCTCCATACACATGTACATGTAGATGCAGGCCTACAGCACAACCCGTTTACATAGACCACCTGCATAGAGTGGTCATTTGTTCGATCTATTTAAAGGGTAGTCATTATATGTGTAGCCAGGTTAGATTATTAGTACGACTTCGGATGGATTAACTTTGAGTGTGAACAAGGTCATTGTGAGGCTAGTATTAATGACAAAAGTCAGTGCAACATGACACAAGTCAAACAGTATTCATTGCATGCTGGAAGGGCTGTGTTCTCACCTCGGGAATGTTAAATACAATAGAGCATTGTTGAAAAGTACAGGTAATGAGTTCGATTTTGGAATGATTTAACTTTGAGTGTGAACAAGGTCATTGTGAGGCTGGTATTCATGACAAGAGTCGGTGCAACATGATACAAACTTGTCAAACAGTATTCATTGCATGCTGGAAGGGTTGTGTTCCCACTTTGGAGATTATCTACAAATAGAACATTGTTGAAAAGTACAGGTATTTAGTATGATTTTAGAATGATTTAACTTTGAGTTTGAACAAGGTCATTGTGAGGCTGGTATTTTTGACAAAAGTCAGTGCAACACGATACAAGTCAAACAGTATTCATTGCATCCTAGAAGGGCTGTGTTCTCACTTTAGAGATTAACTACAATAGAATATTGTTAAAGAGAAGTTCACCCCTTGGTCGTTACTGCTTCGTTAGCTGCGAATTGGTGTCAAATTATGTTTGTATTAATACAATGGACCCACACACAGTGACAACAACGCAGTTCAGTGGAAACGGGTGCACTGTATTCCATTGAATGCTGACAAGAGAAGAAAAAAGAGAAGAGTAATTAGCTAGGTTTGCCCTAAATTTTGTAAATGTTCAACTTCGTCTTCTTGATTAATTAATACTGCGATGGCTCACAGTGAATGCAAGTTCTTGTTAGGGGTCATTGTTTTAATCTTTGAAAATTTATTGTTTGGGTCCCATGTGAACTCAAGTTGTGTTTAAAGACCGTCACCACTACTGGGCCAGAAGGGATTAGACCACACAGAGAGCCATCGAGGTCACTGTGACAGGTGGCTATCTCATTAACTCAGCTCTCATTTAACATAAGAAAAAGAGGATCATGGGGGACCAACAGGCACCGATTGGGGAAGTTTTCTATACAGAGGGAGCAAGTAGCTATAAAAGTATGGCAGTGTGCCTTTAATAGTGGGTCATTTGAGCTTTAGCTACACTGTAAAGTTAACTTAAAGATAAACTCCAGTTCTGTGCCAAACAATTTTGGAAGAAAATGTATACTGGCTGAGTAATGAGCATAGAAAGACAAGGAAATCAAGGTAGTACTAGCCCCGACACCATGTGTGTTGTCCCATATACATGTATAGCTTTCTGTGTACAGTGCTTGTTACTTTACCAAGACTCGGTCAAATTTATTATGATTTTGATGACTCCAGAACCTTGCAGTGCACACCAATACTTACATGCTACATGATCAACTGTTTCTGATCCTTTCCACACCTTTTCTTTCACAATGCAATCGCATTACCGGTACTAAAGTTTATCTTTAAAGTTGAAAACTACCAGTACATGTGTGCGATGTTTACATGTATGATGCGAACATTGCTACATTATCTATACTATAGTTGAAGCGAAATACAGTACAATGTTGAAAGCCTTGACCCAAAATGTGGGCACAGCGCTTTTTAGATGTGACCTTTGATATGACAAATATATTCATCTTCAACTCCATGAATGCAACAATTAAGGTATTTTGTTGAATGAATGATTGAAGAGGATGAAATGTTTGTGCATTGCAGCAAATCTTACTCTGATAATTCCTCGAACCAAACGACACAAAAGAGGGGTTAAAAAAAGACCTGCATGGATTTTGACAGCCCACGTAATGTACATGTTCTTGCTTGATGTAGTGCAAAGTCTACTTCTACACAGTGTCCGGAAAAAAAAGAAAAAAGAGTTTCATTACTTTTCATTTATTTTTTCCCATGTCAAGATAAAAACAATATTGTATAATCTTCAAATTGTGAACATATATATGAAATAAGATATCTGAAATGGGAGGATCATGAGAAGCACATAAATGGCTAGTCACAAAACATACGTTATAACAATAACTTTGGAACATAATTTTGATACATAATATCAAGAAGGAGGACAAATTTCAAGAACATTGACATAAGTTGAGTCACTGACATTATATTTAGAGACCGCATTGCCAATTTGACTCACATATTTGAAGTATTTGAAAAATCCTTAACTTTCTTATTTATTGTCAGACTTTTTTCTCTGTGTACATCAAAACAAATGTATTATCAGGGTGGGCTCCCCCTTTAATACATGTATTGACAGGTTTGACTGTACAATATTACTGTGTCCTTTAAAAAATTGGTAACATTTGTGTTTTTCTCCCATTCTTAGTTCTTTTTATAACATATGAATTTCCAAGAAGTATGAATTTTATCTACCATGTGAAAGAAAACAAAAATCAAGCAGAATATATAAAAATTATATAATAATTCAAGAACTAATAATGCCAGAGTACTAGGTGTATTGTAAATTTTACCCAAGCACATTTGCTTAATTGATCAATGTGATAATGAATTACAAGAGAAAGATGATATAAAAAAGAACAAACAAAAATACTTTGAAACTGGACTTTTCCCCAAATTTATTAAAGTACTTTGAAAATGACAGCCCAATCAAACAATTTCTTCATTTTATTTATTTGTTTATTTTTCGTGTCTTGTACCCTGTAGAAGTACCCCCTAAAGGTTATTTCATTCAGCTTAATCCAGCTCAATCCTAATTCTTCTTTTCTTTTTTTTGAGACACCTTATACATGTACCACTTTTAGCACCTATACAGTACATTTAAACCTCAAAGTATTTACACTGCGTTGGTTGATGGCTGTTTCCCTGTTGACTTTGCACTATAATGCAAGAAATTACCAATGCATGCTGTACAGTACACCCAGCATGACATCACCGTTGCATAACTTGCCCGTTAATTTTAGCCCTACGCGGCAAAAGTTAAAAATGGCTGGCAAATAATTGGGGTTCTACAGTCGTATACGAATCAGACATTTTGCTGAAGGGTGTTTACTTTGGGGCATATGAGCTGTTAGCTTTTCATGCATTGTGTATTTACTTGGTCATGTGCAAATATGAGAGGGATGTATTTGGCTAATGAAAAGTGGTATTTAATACCATGTTTAATAGAACCTTTTGTTTTTCTGGCTATTGTGTGATACACCCCAAAATAGTTGTAATTTTTCTTTGAAACTTTTATTACGCTTTTATACTGGCCTCGGCGACTACCTGTATAGAAAGACATCATGTTTGCAAAGATCATATTCCCCCTCGTTCAAATATTGTGTTCATCAAAACTTTAAAAAATACACCAACATACCACCTGTCTACAAAGACCACATCTTTTTTTCCCTTGAAAATGGTTTCTCATTGAAACATGTACTACCGTGTATCTATACAGTATATATACACCTGTACATAAAGACCACCTGCCTATTAAGACTACTTTTCTTGTCTCCCTTGGGTGGTCTTTATAGACAGGTTTCACTGTATATGAACTGGATAAGAGAAAGGAGACACATTTATGATTTCTCCAACTTGAACCAGCTGGTTTTGACTATAGAAATGAAAACAAGTTATATTGCTAACTTGCAATGCTATACATATGTAGATCTTTTCTTCTGGGTTTTGCATGGTTTGATATGAAGACAAAAAATACAAGTCTCCTTATCAAAGATATATATCATGTACTTGGGTACTTGGATGATATTCAGGTGACACACCACTTGCTCTGGCATGCACCCGCCGACATTTCCATGCATTTCAATATGTACTTGTGACTTTTCGTACCCATTAATCATAATTTTATAGTGGGTGATTTCTTTTTCTTTTTAATAATTCTTGTAATTGGTCTTAATGAATCAGCCTCTTTTTGTTAAAGCTCAGGATCCTCGACGGGCGCGTGTTGAACATGTTTTCCAAGTTAACAACAACGGTTGACATGGTGGCCACCTGGCATGCGCCCCCCGACATTTCCATGCATGCATTTCAATACTCAACACGTACTTGTGACTTCTCGTGCCCATTAAATATGTGGTGATTTCATATTTAGTAGTCTCTTGTAACTGGTCTTGAATGAAAACGCCCTTTATTTTAGCTTTTTAGTTCGGGATTCTCGACGGGCGCGTGCCGGTTGCTTGAGCGTGTGGATCAGTTTCTAGATGTTTCAAATTTCTAAATGAATCGATGCTAATTTAATAATAATTATAATAATAATATCTAAGATTTATATAGCGCTGGTAAACAGATACAGTTTCTAAGCACTTTACAAAACAAATGAAATTAAAATTATGTTTAATCTAAATATGCAATAAGGATCAACAAAAAATGAGAAATGAACATTGTGCTTATAATTAAGACGAAACAAATGCTCGTACTTAAACTAACAGTGTATTACAATAACATGATAATGACAAATGAAAATATATATAATATATGTTCCCTCATCTCACACCGATTTCTAACAAATATTCATTTGTCACATCTGACATCCAATTTCTAAATACTATCCTCTGTTTCTTCTCGCCTTGTAGGATCAGCGGCCCAACTAGCCGGCCTTTGCACGGGGGACAGAGTCATCGAAGTCAATGGCACCAACATCGAACGTGAAACGCACACACAGGTGGTCTCCCGGATCAAGGCCGGGGGCAACTCAACCAGCCTGCTCGTAGTCGACAAAGAACTTGATAGATACTGCAGAAACAACAGCATCACGATAAAAGCGAGCATGGCCGACGGCGGCGTGGGGGAAGATTCGCCACGTGTGAACGGCGACCATCTGGAGTCCGTCGGCATGGTTCCTATGAACGGGGACGCCAGTGGTATGGGGGGTCATGAGGTCATCCAGGCGAGCATAGAGGAGCACCAGGAGTCGGCTCCAGAAAGGCAGGAGGAAGTTGAGGACGAGCATCCGTACGCGGAGGTGGAGAGGAGGCAGGAGCAGGAGGAGGAGGATGAGGTGGACGAGCAGTTTGCAGCGGTCTTGGCGGGTGCGGCGATAGAGGATGGAGAGAGGAGAGAGGTAGAGGAGGATGATGTCGTCCAGGCAGAGGAGGTTACGATGGAAGAAAGCGTTCCAGTGAGTGAAGTAACGTTTGCTTGGACGTTCTGCTTTAACGTTCTTGCCCACCTAAGCTGCGCAGGGCCAGCTGGTTATGTATTCGCCAAGCACAATGCCTTGAGTTCCTGGTGGGTGTTTCACAAAGACTAATATTGACTTTAAGTTAGACTTAACTATGGCAGGCCATTTATGCCATTGTTTGCTCTTACCATTTACTCGCATTGGTCTCTCAAGGGACGTATAAATCGTGGTCACAAATCTACAGCCATAGTTAAGTTCAACTTAAAGTCGATCTTAGTCTTTGTGAAACACTCCCCTGGTATAGTAAATAAATTATCAGCCTGCCCAGCGCAGCCAAGATGCGCATGAGCATTACTGCGAAACATCTTTAACTGCAGAACATCCCACATGCATCAAAATAATGTGTCAGGGTCATAGACAGGCTTAAGGCTGTTCAGATATGACGCCACAAGCTGCCACAAAAAGGCTACTGTATTTTGATAGTAAATGAATAGCACTGTACCCAACAAAGGTCCTTTGCACACACTTTTTTATTTAGATATAGATCTGTGTATAAGATACAGAAGTGTTAAGTGAATTACACTAACGTCGTCCTTTAAAAATTATCGCTGTGTTTTACTGTTTCAATATATCTGAGCAACTGGTTAGGGTTTGGATTAGGATTAGGGTTAAGATTCTTGCAACCTCATTGGTCAATTCTCAATCACATGACATGCGATAAAAGTAATGTTGAACAGCATCATTCTCCAGGCGTGCAATTCCGTTTGATCAATTTGCACCATTGCACGCTGAGGTCAATAACGATGGACAAAGTATATTGTGAGGAAAGTGACTTCACCGTGCAATGGAACAAATGGATCAAACAAAATTACACTCTGACTTCACAATAAAAATAAAGTAGGGTATGCGCTGCGCATGGTACGTGCATGAAGACTCCCAAAACAATGTTTTTTGACATATTTTCATGACCTTTACAATCAGGGTCCACCCATAGATAGAGATGAAGATTCAGACGTTAGCCTTCCTGAGCCAGAACCAGAACCCATCCTAGAGGCAGCTACCGTTCCAGTCGTGGAATCTGCCCCGCCCGTAGCAGACGAAGAGACGGATTACCCCGGTTACACGGAAGAGCCCGAACCGGAACCAGTGCGAGAACCAACACCAGAACCAGAGAGAGAGCCAACTCCGGAACCGGTGCGAGAACCAACTCCGGAACCGGTACGAGAACCAACACCAGAACCGGTGCGAGAACCAACGCCAGAACCAGTGCGAGCGCCGACACCAGAACCGGTTAGACAACCAACTCCAGAACCGGAGCCCAAGCCTGTTGTTCATAAACCTACTAGGGTAGGTATATCAGGGTTTTATTAATTTTTTCCTCAATTAGTCCACTTACCAGTTTTTGCTTACCGGTACATAGTGTCTGGGCTTAAAGTAAATGGCAAACAGTTCACCTTAATACATCAGTCACTCCGCCAAGCTAACCCCACAGCGAATTTAAACCAACTAATTCTAATCTTTATAGAGAGTACAAGAATTCAACAAAGGCCCGAATTCAAACCAGTCCATCTTTCATTCTTGAAATACAAAATAAACAAAACCATCAAATTTACAAGAGGTATAAATAATTTTGCTGTTAATTGTACATGTATTTCAATTGCAATCTGCCTTGATATCCTTAGCAATATTCCAAGCTATCTTGAACTAACAAACCACTTTTGTCTTCTTCTTTTCCTTTTCTCCTCATCTAACTCTCTTTTATGTGATACGATTCAGAATTGCCGGATGCCGTCAATTTCTAAAATTATGTACAGAAGGAAAAACGTTGTTCGGTGTCTCACAATATTTTACCCATGTTGTTTTCCTGTTCAAAATTTCAGTTAGATTTACTGGTAGCATATCGTAATTTCTATTAAAATCAAAGCTGTACTAGCTGGCTTATAAAAATCATTTGTAATATAAATCTCTTCTTTATCACATTGATGAAGATCAAATAAAACTTCATTCTAAAGAAGGCATTTTGAAGTCTGAAAACATTTAAATTGTAAGTTTTTAAAGTATTCTTTGGAGGTTTTCAAGGTGCGGAGATAATGTAAATACATTTTTTGTTTCATCTCTCTCTCTCTCTCTCTTTCTCTCTCTTATTCACTTACGTAAATTCCTCTCAACATTCCTCCTTATATTAGAGTTTACTCGGTCAATGGCATATTATAAGTGCTCTCTTCATTACAGCTTTATTACGGCTGATCATAGACAACATAATTATACCGGTAAAGACAAATTTGAAATACATGTAATATGAAATAAAAGTATATGTTAAAGTCACGATGAACATGACTGACAAAGAAAGCGGACAAAATATACAGTTCCTCAGGTAGACAAAGGAACATCCCTTCACTGCTATTATGTAAAAATGTGTAGAACAGGTGTCACATGCACATTCACCATTTTACATAATAGCAGTGAAGTGATGTTTCTTTGTCTACCTGAGGAACTGTTTATTTTGTCCGCTTTCTTTGTCCGTCATGTTCATAGTGAGTAATGAACTACAAGTACACTGCATAATAAAGCACCTTAGTTTATAATGAAAGCAAGCTAATTGTCTGTATTGAAAGATAGAATATTCCTCCATATTTTTGGAGAGAGGGAATCATGACCAGTCCCTATGGGAAAAGCTCATCTTAATGACTGTATGATGATGTTGGAATTATTTTATTATCATGTTTGCATATTCAATTTTTTTATTTGATTTGATTAGAAACATGAATCATTATTTTCATTCATTTGACCTTTGACCTTTCAAGGCGGTTCTGAAGTAATGATCGTGCGCACCTGAGCTCTACAGGGCCAGCTGATCATCTATTTTAGATGCACGCTACCATTAACCCCAGGGTGGTATTTCACAAAGACTAATTAAGATCAACTTTAAGTTGGACTTAACTATGGCAGGCCGTTCATGTCACTGTTTGCTCTCAATATCGGTCTCTCAATTATGATCTTTAGATAATACTTTTTCCTTCAATAATGTACTATCAAAAAATATAAATTGAAAGACAAATGCCAATAAATATAGTCGATCTTAGTCCTTGTGAAACACTCACCAGGTATTACCGGTATGCATGGTGAATACACATATCAAGCTGGCCCTCGGTAGCTAAAGTGGGCACAAACGTTACTGTAGAACGTCCTTAAATCTTTTATTTTGCATGGGTTGAAATATTTCATTGTCTTCACAAGTTCACAAGAATCTTTTCGTTTTAAAGATCATGGTCAGTATCGAGAAAAGCGGATGAACTTTAGTCCACGTTTAGGTTGGAGATTTTTGTATGACCACCAAATCTCCCAAATTCCCCCTTCCCTTATATGAATCCTTCAGAAACCAATAATTTTTATCAAAATTCCACTATGATTTGTTTTCTCTCTCTTGAATAGACAAGACTTTTTTGTACTGTAGTTAGGCCAGTAGATGAATGCAACCACAATTTCAAGGAAATAAAGAAATTTCTTTATTTGATATTCAGTGTTATGTTCTAAGGCTCTCATGTAGTGTCAGTAAGAAATTCATACATGTATCTAAATAGCTGCAAGAGAAATGGGTTTCGGATCGTACATCAATGTTTATGTAAACATGCATGAAGAAGATGGGGTATGTACTGTACATGTATTACCATTGGGATGTATTTGTAAGCAAATTTTGTTTGGTTGAGGGTATACATACAATGATGAAAGGGGTATGGAACAGGGAGAGCCCCTGGACTCTGCCCTGTCCCCCTCTATAAAGTTTCCCGATGGTTCATATTTTGGTGGTAGTTTTGGGCTATGATTTGAGGGGTAAGGTTTTCTGAAATTATAAAAATACTTTCTGTGAGAGCCTGCAACAAACCATGGGTGGATGAAGTACAGGTAAGTTTGTAAGCCCCCCCCCAAAAAAAAAACTAATGATAGAAATATTACTAATGAAAGGAATTAAATATACAGGGGAAAGGGATTTTTTTTTTTTAAAGTTGAGGAAGTTGGAAATAATTTTGCATAATTTTAAAATAAATTGTTGATCTCAGTTCTAAAAAGTTCAGTTCTTTGTAAAATATAACATGCGTTCACATCCAACTAGATCACTACAGACTTTAATAACTCTACAGTTGTATTTTTGTTCACAGATATATTGTGCTACATATAAATCGTCGCCTGGCTGGCAGAAGGGCGTTAGCTTGAGTTTCAGGTCAATAATGAAACTTTAAGCAGAAAGGCGTTAGCTCTAAATCGCCTCAAACTTTTATAAAACTGACTTATTTCTGAGAAAAAATTGTGGCCGTGTTCCACTACAACATTTCTATTGGTCATTTATATTTTAAACCAATTTTTGAGACAGAAAGCAGTTTAAATATAAAACAAATTTTTAAATGCAAATAACTCAAAAAGTAGTTTTCGAGTCGCTCGTGCGCTAACGTCCTTCTGCCACCCGGCCAACGATATATCTAACACTGACATCTAGTCTAAAAATGGACAGCAGCCTAATTTCTATTTTATTCAATTTTTCTTCTCAATATAGACTGAATCAGTACCTCCCTCGAGACCCACTGCCCCGCCTACATCAAGGCAAGCCAGTCTAAACGTCGACAGCAACAAGTCCGGCTTGAACCTGTCTTCCATGGAAAAGGCCCGGATACTGGCCGCCGGGAGGAAGAAGAAGAAGCAGGCTTCCTCAAAGAATTGGGAGGATAAATATGCAGCGTTTAATCAGCTATAGGAAGGTGCTGGGGTGTGGTTTTAATTGTGCGTTGTAACAGGTAGGTTCTTGATAGGTTTGTGATATTATACAAAAAATGGCCGAGCCTATAAAGCACAAAATCAAGCTTTTTTTGTGAGACTTCTCTTACATATATGATATTACTTTACTGAGAAACAGAATGTTTGGGATAGGTCATAAATTATTTTCACCTTTACCAGAGGAGCACAGAGTGTTAAATGGAAATGGTCGTTGGACAAACTCCTGATATTTGACCTATATAGAGAGGTTTGACTGGAATGGGGCAAGATGTGACAGGCTCTCTGCCATCATATGGGGAGGGTTCACACAAATATTCTAAGACCCCTTTTTTATTTAGTCCATTTAATTTCCTTTTCATTATGCATTATTTCAATAAATTTATCCCTTTTGGTTTCTCTTTTTTCTTGACAGTATATACATGTATTTCTTCATGCTTCCAATTCTTCGGTATGTGCTCACCACCGACTCTGCCTGTGTCTCCTCCTGATGAGTCAGGTGACCAGAGCTGGTCACATGATCATCCCAAGTCACCTGATCACTACCACCAATCACATGATCAACCCAAGTCACCTGATTACTACCACCAATCACATGATCATCACTGGTCACGTGGTCACTGCTAGTCACCTGATTTAATCTCCTCGCCTGGTTAGGGCTTGACCAGCGATACAACGGATTACCTATGAGAAGAGCGCCATCTGTTGTCAGCAAACCAGTGTATGATGGTATAGGCACATGACATATGTGATTACAAACAAGTACATATCATATCAATATTTCTCAGTACTTAAACAAGATGTACTCTAGTGCGATTAAGACATGTAAAGTTCATAGATATTTTATGGTATATTTTATCCAAAGATATGAAATAGATACGTATATAGTTACTGAATAGATCATTGTTGGTATGACTCGGACATTGGTCAGAACTTGTTAATGACATCTTCGAAAGCTTATCCAAGGCTTGACTGACCAAGCAACAACAAATTTGTTTCGGCCATGAAGGGTGACCGTTTTAACAGCTAAATTGATTGCTTTGGTTCTATCGGATGTATTTTGCCAAGAAGAAACATGCATTGAAATTTATTTTTATCCGCAGCCGTTAAAAAATCTCGCCACCTTTTTAAATTGAGGTTACCAGTTCACAGTGGCAAGTTTTCCTTGCATAGCCTTTATAGACAGGTTACAAGTCATCATGAAATGGTCTGCTTATATTTGATTAATCTTAGGATTACAATACGCTCAAAATGGCACTTTTCTCAATGTTCATGTTCGACATTAAATCCAATGCGATAAATCTTCATGTCCTCTAGAACTTTTACAATTTTAGTTGTGTATTGAGAATAGTATGATCTATCTCATTTTAAAAAAGCTGTATATATTTTAAGTATATGAGTGCATGCCATTTCACGATCGCATGCTTGCACACAACATGTGTACAGTATTTCAAACAGATTGTCAGCTAAAAGTCGATCTTGATAGTGTATAACAGATTTAGATGTGAGGTGAAAGAAAAAAACTTCTAAAGCAAAGTTACATTGTTTTGCTTCCTATCATGTACTCCGTCATACGATTACCATATAATATTTTATGAGTGGGTTATTGTCCGCTAGCAGATATTTTCAAAACTAGTTTTCATGTTGTGATTTGCATTTTGCAGTTTTTAGCCTTTGTCTCAATACACTTGAATTTCGTGACTTGGCACTTGAGCTATTTGAAGGAGTCTCATAACTATCTACGACTTCCAATTTTTGTTATGTCAAAACGTGCATTTACCTTTGAAACAAAGCAATGAAATAAGCACGATTCTGTGTCAAAAATATCATTCCTTTCGATTTCACCTCAAGTTTTGTTTGAAATTATAGTTTGCTTAGTCTTTCTGCATCATTTATTCACAAATCTCTGTGTTGGTATGATAACGTAATGTTTATATTGCTGTAGTCACACACATTTTCACACACAGTGATTTTTAATGTTGTTCGATACCCTTATTTTGAAATTGTGTAAATTCAAAAGATGTGTAAGACTCTAGGTCATAAATTCATGAACGCTTGTAGGTGCAAAACAAATCATCCTTGAACATTTCACGACACCCGTTGGGGGGGGGGGGGGGGGGGGTTTGCGGGTTTGGATTCTAACCTTCACAAAAAAGAGAAATATTTTGTACCAAATTCAATACTTGCTGTACGGTATACAATGTACATGTAGCTCTCTAATTATATCAACCATTCTTAGCATAGTATAGCTAGTATTACAAAAGCAATAGTTTTTTCATACAGAATATTCAAGTTCATGTTTATGAAAGCATAGAGCACATAGAAGCAATAGAAGAGGATAATCTATACTGACTTTGTATAAAGAAATTCTTGAAATAAACGTGTGAAACTGTAAATCAAGTATAGTGTGATTGTTTAATGCATGTTTCGATCACAAACGAAAGTGTTCATGAAAATGCAAGATTATAATTATAGATATTTTTCTACGAATTGAAACTTAAATGAATCTTATAAAAGTACTACTTTTGTTTCTGATTTTTATTCCCTACTCTCTTTATCAGTCTTGTATAAACTAGATTTTAAAGGATTTTTGTTTTAATGTTTGAAATTAAGTACTACTTTACAATTATATGCTGACAATGTGTTGTGCTGTATATGCAGATAGAATTTAAATGTACATTGACAAGCTCAACATGTAATGTGTTGTTGTTTATTGTTGAAAAAGGATTTAAAAAAAAATACTTATTAAAGCAGCAGTGTTGATGTTGATGGTGCATAAAAAATGGTTTATATGAAAAGTATATGCTTCAAAGAAGCGAGGCAAGGAAAATGAGAATTCTGGAAATGCTTTTTACATGTGATATACAGACATTTGAGTGTCCACAACTTATTGAAGTACGGTACACGTAAATTGTAATTTAAATTGTGCAAGGTTCTAATTTTAATGTTTCCCAACAACAATGCCTGATTATTTAAAAATTTGAGCTAGTTTACTGAAAATTTGATCATTAAAGCTTACTGTATATAATTGATTACCGGTAAGTCAAATTATAAGAGTTGGGATGGCTGAGGGCAGTAAATAGATTCGACCATAGCTTGATGAGAGAGAGAGTTATGCCACAGGAAGTTGCTTCTGATCTGTCATTCATTTTATAGGCTTGTAATGCATGTAGTCCCTCCCATAGAGATTGTTGTAGGAGGAAACTACATATTTGGAGCTCCATGATTTGACCTATGACCCTACTTACATTACTGTAAGTGTGCCACCATGACATCTCTCTCTCTCTCTCTCTAAATTATGATATCATATAAAACATGAAATCACAATAAATTGCCTTTGAATTATGCATGGTTAATTGTGTGTGAGTCGTGAAAGGTCAAATGCTGTTATATAATAGTGTCTTATTGTGTGTACTATTCATCAGTACCTGGACCCCGTTTCACAAAACTTATCATCAATAACAAGTTACAATGACTGTTATAAGCTACTGAAATCCTTGTATTTGATTGGCTAACAGCAAATTCGTCATAGAAATTCAGCATTTGTTATTGATAAGAAGTTTTATGAAACAGGGCCCCTTATGTGTTACTATCATCAGTGTGTATAGATGTAGCTATGGTATAATTTGACTTTGATCAACTAAACCATGGTTTTTAGATGTGGATGGTTGTGCTTTTTAACCCTTTCAGGACGGGATTTATTTTAAGGGCTAAATTAATCACATGTTTTTCCTCAAATTGGCAACAATTATATATTTCTTCTATTGCTACATTGTTGAAACAAAGTATAATGTCTCTGAAGATGATATACATGGGCGAGAAAATAGATATTGATTTTGAATCTCTCAATGTGTTGCTTATTTAGGTATTTTAAACCTTATTTTCTGTTTTACAATTCTTAGCATCACACACAATACCACCATGAGACAAAAAAGGAAGCAGTGTGTGTAGAAATTTTATGCCCTTTTTACTTGTACACCTGGCATAATTTTTTAGGTCTCTGGAGCAAAAGTTATTTAGCGAAACCACAAAATGTGGAATGATTGTCGCGAGAGGGTTAATGGGGTGCAGCACCCTTCAAATTATGATTGAGAAAGCATGTTCACAATTGTATGTTTTTGGACCAAACTTTGTGTTTTACTGATGATTATTGCTTAAAATAGGCATCACCTAAATGTTTTACTTCTTCATTTCTTCATTTTTGCATTTTTGCGGAGATGAATTTGTTTAGCCTCTTATTAAAGTTTCTAAGACACTTAACAAAAAGTCATTCTTTCAAAATAAGATTTGATTTTTGTTCTCCTTCTTATTAGGAAGGGTGACAATTAAAGATAAAGGTGAGTTTCTGGTAAAAAAAAAAAAAGAATTCTCACAGAATCAAACTAAACTTACACTAAATGTTCAAGATTACAAATAAATGCTAAAAATTCTTAATTCTTATTTTTAAATGTTGGCAGGTATGATTTAATTTCACAATGCAATCGGATGACCCGAACTCACCTCTATCTTTAATGTAGAGGTACCAAACATGTTTACGCAAATCCAGTTCCTGTATTTCATTTGAGTAGTGTAAACGCATTTTTTGTTGGAATGACCAAACTATTTAGAAAGCGTGTTCAAGTAGCTATAAGATGTATAAAATTAATCAAAACATCATTTTGTGCACATACATACTTTAGTTCTAAAATAGTCATTCAAAATAAACATTTCATATTTGCATATTTACTTGCATACCCAGATTAACGCATTGGTACTATACACTGAATGTGCGTTTAGCTATAGCATTTAGATTTAGGTAGAGTCATAAATATAGGAAAATCTTCAAAATTGGTGCATTATCGTGCATATATATGTCAGATATATTTGTCAAAAAAATTTAAGTAATTTTTCCACATGTGTATAGTGATTAGTTTGAAAAGGAGAAATTATGGCTGTAAATAAACTTCTAAATATCTTATAAATGCATTTATTTTGTTATTATATCGAAAGATTAAGAGCTTGTATAATTGACCTTGCACCTAAGTTCGTCTTTTTGTTCATAAAAGCTATCTTTTGTATTTGCTGATGATTGTAATTTTGCTGTTTTTCTGGGAACTTTTTATTGCACATCGAATGTACTGTAGGTGTACAGGATAGGAGAAAAAAAATCATGAAATATGTGAACGATACCAAGACTTTGTAATAAATCTGTCATTTTCTTTGATATTTCATCCATTATTAGGTTTTTTTAATTGCTTCCTTTTCATCGCTATGATAATAAAATAAGATATGAATCAAAAGATTTGTTTATTGTGTGGTTTGTACTTCGTCAAAATTTACAGTTAACAACTAATTTATCTGTTTTAAATGTGGTGATTTTTTCAAACTCAAGAATGAAAGAATGAATTAAGGCCTTTGTTGAATAGGGTTAGATGTAAGCTTTCAATGAGTCACACTCACATCGGGACAAAGGAATTTTTCACTTAATTAAAAGAATACAAAACTGTAAGGGTATGAATGATTTAGTAATTAATTGTATTTTGTATAGCCAAGGAAGAATGCACATTTTTAGCGTAGATATTATCTTTTCGGAGCCAGATAGAGGTGTCGTAGTGCAGTGGTTGAAGCGCTTGATTACAAAGGTTGAAGGTTCTATCCCTGACGAGTCACTAATGTCATTTGGCAAAGAAGGAGATAGTCAGACTCCCTGTTCCCCTATTCCCCCTCAATTACTCAATCTGAAGTGTGGTGGTATTTCTAGTTGCATCCAAATTAGCCGAGAGCCCATGATTAAATATTAATATTAATAATCTTTAAAGTCCACTCCAAATTTTATTAAGTTAAACCGAAAATGGAAATTCTTTTTGCCCAATTGATCGTGAGCCCGGCAGCCTCTGAGCAGCGCCAGATCGATGTTGCTCTATCCCTTTATTGTTGAACGCCAAACAAGGTAGCAGCAACTCCCGTCTTTTAACGTCTTTTGGTATGATGCGGCCGGGGGTTCGAACCCACGACCTCCCGGTAGTGAGGCGGACGCTCTACTGACTGAGCCAACACACTGGTATCGATACCGACGGCCCTCCAGAGTCACATGTTGGTTTCATGAACCCTCACAAAAGTTTTCAGAGGACCTTAGAGACAAACAGGTCTGTTAGGTTTTGGGGCTGTTGCTTTCATGAACGCTCACACAAACTCTCAAAGACCCTCTCTCTCGGTCATCGGTCGTAATCCATTCGAAACTATGCCTAATAATAATAATAATAATTGGATTTATATAGCGCCTTTTCAAAAGGTTACAATGCGCTGTTTCTGAGACTATCAACAATGCAGGGAGTTGTACAGGCAAGTTTTCAGTTGTTTTTTGAAGAAATCTAGTGAAGTACTGTTTCTTAAGAAAGAGGGGAGTTTGTTCCAGAGACGTGGGGCTAAGGACTGAAAGGATTTGAAACCAGCCTGTTTACGGGATTTGGGAATGACAAAGGTAGGAGCTGATGAAGACCTAAGAGAATAGGATGTTCTATGTTGCTGAAAGAGTGAGGGAATGTATAGAGTACCGAAGCTGTGACATCGTAAAAATCTGTTTTTAGAATTTCTCAATTTTTTCTTCATTTTCTGAAAGAACATCAAAAATAATGTCCAAATGTCGAAAACCAATAGAATATGTTAAGTTTTGGCTGAGATATGACCATCTGAATAAATATACTCCCCATAGGAACTCTGTGTTATATGCTCTGGCTCCTAATGGTTAGGAGCCAGAGCATATAACACTGAATTCCTATAGGACATATATTCATTCAGATGGTCATATCTCAGCCAATATTTAAAATATTCAATGGGATTTCGACATTTGGACATTATTTTTAATGTTCTTTCGGAATATGAAGAAAAAATTGAGAATTACTAAAAATAGATTTTTGATGACGTCACACTTCGGTACTCTATACAGGAAGGGTGGTCGACATAGATTTGAAAGTTTGAACAAGTATCCGGTATTGTAGTATAACTTTGACTGAAATCTTTGGAAATTGATGATTTACCAAGGAGTTTTTATCATCATCAAATCAACACTATATTCAATATATCTCGTCATTAATTTTTAGAGTATTAATTAAAATGTCTATGATATTCTCTATTAAAAACAACAAATTCTCTGAAGATGTTATTCTACAACGTATGGAATTGGCCCACTAGAAACGGCAAGAAGTTACAACAAGAATGCACCATTTCCAAACTTTGTGTACACAGACATCTTTAATTGTACATATCTCTATATATCCGGAAATCCCACAATCTCAAAGCATTATAAATATATCATATGTGACAATGTACATCGCTACAAATTGAGTTGCATGAAAAACAAAAGATAAAATGAAGATGAGACTTTACGCCATTGATATGAATTGTGAAACATGGAGATACAGTTAAAGGGATAGTTGAGTTCTGTTTTCAGACTGCAAATGCCTTCAAAGTGCATGGCTATTGCTCTTTTTCTTTTCTATGACATTTCTAGTGCCCTTTAGAACCTAAACTATGAAGGTAATTTTAGACCCCAAAATGTGTGAAATTTAGCCAATACGATCACACCAATTCAGCTCCACTTTAAAAAAAACATGGTGACCGTTAATTAATGATTTAATTAAAAATAACGATACATGAGCCGGCTAATTGTGGGTAATAGAAGCAACACGAAAATGCCAACAAAAGAGCCAACATCAGCATTGGCTGAAATACGACGTAAAAGGCGTTATTTGGTTTTTTTCAACGTTTAAAAAAAAAAATTAAAATATCTAATATTTGTGGTGGTACACAAGTATTAGAAATTGTTATATTTCAGCTGTCTCTGAACCGATTTTGATCAAACAAAGATGATTTTGTCAATTAAGTATTATGTTCTTTCAAATTTGACACTCAGTTTTTCATTATCTCACAAAAAAAATTATTTTGTGTAGCGCCCTCTGCAACATATCTGTATTTTATACAGTTCCAAGTGCAAAGAGAACACAGTACAAAAAAAGCACATGAAATGCTACATGTACCAACAATACAAAAATCTTGATAGTAATTCCTACACAACTAAACAATAATATAATATAAAAGTAAACGTTAAAATGTGAATAATAATTTGGTCAAGAATATATTTGCAAACACATGCAATGCTGGTTGAATGCTTGCTTAAATTGCACTTCAATAATATAACTGTTTACAACACATATTTAATTTAAGCAAAAGGACTTAATGTACATGTACTCAAGCCATTTTGTGAGTGGTAAAACTTGTGCTTGGGAAATTCTCAAATCTACTGTAAGAATGTTTAATCTCTTGCATAGAGACGACAAAGAAAATATCTTAATCCTTCATATTTCTTTGAAAATAGTGTGCTCTTCTTCTTAAACTCGGCATCATGATTAATACATGGCAGTGATAAAAAAGTTGTGATGTGCCGGAACTAATCAAGACCGCAAGTGTGAAATTTGCATTGTGTTGCACAAAGCAATCCTTCTGGTAATTGATGCCTACCATTTTGTGCAAATTTGCACATGTGGCAAATGAGTGACCATGCAGAGATGCGAAAAAGTCAACCAAAGTGTTCAAAGACTTGAGTTGAGGCGATTAAAGTGTCAGAGATTTCAACTACTTTCTTTTGGGGCTAATACAAATCTCTGCATTTTCTTTGATTTGAGAGATGTTTTTTCAAATTTCCAGACTTTTGGCTGGAGGGGAAAAGGAACTCATTTTCCAGAAGTTTCTCTTATTTCAGGGTTAGCTTTGAATTGTATAATGACAGAGTCAAGGAGATGATATGGGCTATCAAATATAGATGCCAAGCTGACTGGCCAGTTTTACTCTGCATTTACTTTTAATTCTACACATTCTTGCTGGGAAAAACCAACATTCACCAAAAGCCCATGATATATTTGCTCACTTTGAACTAAGATTAAAGAAAGTTTTGTATTGGAGTCTGTCTACATCTGCATGTATTTCAGATATCACAGTCTACAGATGAGAGTGAAGAGTTCAGAGTTAACAGCCTAAAGTCCAGAGTGCACAGTTCACTGTCTATAGATGAGAGTGCAGAGTTCAGCGTTCACATTCTAGTGATGAAAGTGCAGAGTTTAGAGTTCACAGTCTACAGATGATGGTGCAGAGTTCAGATTTCACAGTCTAGAGATGAGAGTTCAGAGTTCAGAGCAATAGAAAATGCTTTGATCTGGTCAAGTATCGCAAATCTCTCAACAATGCCCTATCACGTCGACTCCTTGCGTGTACTGAACAACCGCCCCGTCACCGGACAAACTGCTTTATTCCTCGCGCACTGTGTATGCGTGATGACCCCGTTCGGATATCGCACAAAGGTCGGCTCACTGAACGGCCCCCGGCAGACCTGGCACATCCTATCCTCGGTGAGGGAGATGAGGCATCGGCTATTGTCGACAATTTCCCCGCGCAGGTGCAGGTTCTCGCTGCGGGTCAGGGTGTGTTCCACACGCGACATGCGGCTCCCATGGGTGCTGGACCGGACCGCTTCAGAGAGGAAGCGCGAGATGAGGCCGACTGACCAGGTCTCCGGAAGGAGCTGAAGAACCTGTCAAGATAATTTAGGGAAATGTATGAATATTTTTTCATTGGCTGATGATGGAAATGTAGAGGTCCTCATGCAAGATAACCATAGGGAGTTTTTAAACTTCCTTTGATAACCTATTTATTCTGATCTATCGGGGTAGGGGTGAGGGTGTGGGAGAGGAGGGGGGGGGGGGGAGGGGGAGTAGGGGAGGTCGAAAGTGGGTCATTGTTTTGTGCAGGGGGCATCAGAAGAACAAAATATTTTGTGCTCAAGTGATAAAATCAATTGTGTATATATAAATTACATATAAATTGGCAAAATCAAAACAAAAGGGTAGAAATTAAAAGCATAAAACTTGACATTCTAATGTATTACAGAGGTAATGTATTAGTTATCATCAAACTACTACATGCAGTATCATACTTATTATCATTTCATTGCACTTTTTTTCTTGACAATGCTGCTCAAAACGTCAGAGTGAGCTTTTAAAAATCATTCTTAAAATTTATAATGTCAATGTTTTTGCAACATTTCCTCCTTCTTTCCTATATATTCTTTATCTTACCTCTTTTTCATAATCTTGATTTTATGTAAATTATGAACCAAAGTTATTTTTATTTAGCGAGGATCATTTTTAACATTTGCTTTTCATGACCCTCCCAATTCAGGTATCTCATTAGGTATGTTACATGTAGTACCTCAAAGATTATATCATATTTTTTATCTTGATGTGGAAATAAATAAACGAAACAAAATAAAAAGAAGGACTTACTCTGACGGTATCAAAGTCTGCCTCTGGACTGTTGAGTAGATTCATAGCAGGTCCTAGAAGGGAATCCTTTTTACTGTAACAAAGAAAGGAACAAAAAGCGATTTTAAGGTAAAATATACTGATGGTAAATGCGAGGTAAATGTAAAGAAGGGTAAAAAAAAATAGAGAGGGACAGAAAAAACAAAACAAAAATAAAATAAAGAATGACACAAAGAGACAACCATGTACAATGATAAAAGAAGGATCAATGAAAATCAGTGCTGACTATTCATCAGCATAAATCAGTGAGCAACATCAATATCTTATTAATTACACATAACTTTGAGAAACCCAATTCATAGTTCTTATATTCACACCTGCAGTCTTTATATACAGGTTTCACTCTATTATCAGTGACATGGGAGCATGGGGTCATGAATTTGGTTCAAATGGACATATTGGAAGCCTATGCGATTTTACAACATTCAATGATCGTTGTCGAGGTTTAAATTGAGTCTAAAGTGATGAAATTGTAAATAATAAACTCTGTATGATGTATAGCTCCCTCTCAAGACTGATATTACTTTAGCTTTAAAACAATGACAACAATCGACCGATTCGCTATTCCCGTATGGAAATTGTATATCAGAACTGCGTATTCTGAGATTTTCATGGTTGCAGCTATCATGGAATGGCCTTGGGCGCTATTTGAAATATTTGAAATTTACCAGGAGCAGCGGTAAATTTTGATTATTCACTTAAATGGCAATTTCTCGAAAGTAGAAGTGTTTTAGGGGCTAAATTTTCTAGTGCTTTTAATATCATAGATCCACAGGGGCATCCAATTTTAAAGGATTACTATTCATCCAATTTTCAAAATTTCCCAAAACTTTGCATTATCTTTAATGCAGGTAGAACTTACCCTTCCATTGGGTCCAGGTACACTGTGAGCAGGAGCTGGAATAGTCGTCTCCTGTAGGCCTGGTCCTGGTCCTTGGAGTTGACCATGCAGTAGTTCTCTGCGGCTCCGTAGTCCTGCAGCTTGTGGACCAGGATCCGAAGAGCTTTGTCGTGCTCCTCCAGCTGAGGGGTAGGAATAGGATAGAAACAACGATCAATGATTGTGATAGTGATTATGATGAAGGTAATAGTGGTGATGATGATAATAATCAGATTGATAAAGATAATGATGCAGAGGAGGAGGATGGAAACAATGATAAATATTATGACAGAGATGAAGATGATAATATAATGATGATAATGAAATTAGAAATGAAAGTGATGATGGTGATCATGCTGATGACGATGAAAATAATAATTAGGGGGGGGGGGGGGTGATGAAAATAATAATGAATGTGATGATGATGACAGTGAAGATGATGATGATGATGATGATGATGATGATGCTGAAGGTGATGATGATGAAGATGAAGATAATAATGAGGGTGATAATGAAAATAACAATGAAAGTGATGATGATGGTGATGATGACGATGGTGGTGGTGAAGTTGATGAAGATGAAAGTGATAATAAAGATGATGATGAAAATGACGATAATAATGAGGGGAATAATGAAAATAACAATAAAAGTGATGATGATGAGGATGAAGATAATAATCAGGGTGATTAAAGATAATGATGATTAAAAATGATGAAGATGAAGACAATAATCAGGGAGATAATGAAATTAACAATGAAAGTGATGATGGCGATGATGAAGGTGATGATGATGATGATGGTGATGAAGGTGTAGTAAATGTATTGGGTAGTAGAATTTCTTGCATAACTTATTTATGAAAAGTATGATGTTGACTATGGTGATGATAGTAATGTTGATGGCAGTGATGATGAATAAAGTACATGCATGATGGTGATAATGGTGACAAGGGAGATCACAATATGTTATACAAGTGTCAGGGCTTACAAGCCAAAAAGCTTTGCTTATCTTGGAGCAGTGGCCAGTTTTGTTTAAAATTACATTTTCATAATTTTCACTTTCATTGTAATCCAATTTATTCTCTGTATCTTCAGAACTAAACCGAACTGAAATGAAATCTATAAGAAATATGGGTCCTCATTCAAACATAATTTCCAATATTTAAATTCTATAGAATACCAAAGTGTGATGTCATACTGGCCAAATTGTCAATGTTGCTGGTTTCAAACAGTTTTGTGCTAAACAATGGCGTGGTGATCACATCAGCCTCAAACACTGAATTTGCCCTACACCAGCCCATTGATCGATTTATTTTGCGATGACCTTCATGCACAGGCTATGATGTTTAGAACCAGTAACCTGGACGATGAGCAAATGTGATGTTCGCACTTCGGTACACAATTGCAGTTGGCCCGTAATGAGACATACATGTGGAGGCGCGATAGCTCAGTCGGTAGAGCAGTGGTGTCGTAATCCGGTGACCCGGGTTCGAAACCAAGGTGATGCGCTACATGTAGTGCCCTTGGTAAGGCATTAATCCTCATTACCAGGTCTTTCGGAGAGGACCTAAAGCCGTCGGCCGTCTGGTTGCTTACTAACAAGCATTCATGCTTTCTTAGCAGTCAGGTAAAATAACCACCACTGGCAACATGTAAGGGTACCCAAAGGATTTTATCTATGATAAAAGTACATACCTTTCCATACAGTATTGCACATTCTGCATACATGTCTGTCTCCTTGACCTTCCCTAATATGAGCTGGACCCGATAGACGGAGGAGTCTTGGAGCAGGTGCCTTAGCTTGGACCGGGCCAGGTCCAGGTCTAACCTAGGTACGGTCTCAGTGCTGGCCTTCATCTTTAGGACCTGGTCTAGGTACAGCACTGCTAGATGAGTGTGGTATTTCTCTTTCTGTAATAGAAAAAAGATAAGAAATATTACAAATATTGAATCAATTTTGTGTTTGAGATTTCAAGAATAATGAAAATAAAGCAACGTTATTTCAAATGAAACTGTAGTAGGACCTTAAATTCACGAATTGATCCAAGTTCAGCACTGCTAGATGAGTGTGGTATTTATCTTTCTGTAATTGTAAAATAGGACAAAAAGTATTGAGTTATCTGAACTATTGTATGCTTTAGATACTGGTTTAATAGGCACTTGTTTAGGCACTGGTCTAAGTACTGGATTAGGCACTCATTTAGGCCTACATCACTTACTGTGAGATTAGAATGATTGCAATAAGGACTAGACCTCAGGGTTAGGTCTAGACTATGGGTACAGCAATGCCACTTGAGCATATCTTTTTGAAAAAGATAGAGGGATGAGAAGAAGAGAATGAAATTCAAACCTTAGGCTTATAATGCCAAACCTGTGTGTTTCTCCATGCAGTATTACTGTAAATTTGTTACGCTTATTGTATGTAACTGTTTTTAAGTCTACTGCTATTGTTTGTTAAATCTCAAGTTGATCATACCATGCAGAAATGAATATATTAATAAATGAATGAATAAATAAATAAGAAAATATTCTTCAAGAAGGAAGTCTCATGAAAATTCTAGTGTATTCATATTTAGTAGAAATGAAAGCCACTCAAAGGGCTCAAATAAGAATATTATATGTCTCCCTCTACAGTTTCAACTCTTCGACATCATAGGCGACCATACAACGGAGACGGTCGCTTTCTCTAAAAGCTCCTAATTGGCGTGTATTATATAGAATTTTGGCGGGAATTTCGAACCAGCCGCACCCCTCTGAACTCGACGGCAGCTGAGTCAATCCTGTACCGTGTCCAGCCCATCGGACTATACGAGCGTTCGCCGTAGCAATCTCGTTGTTGGATCACATCTTCACGTTTTAACTCGTTCGTCACTGTAGTCAAGGCAAAGGTCTAGGAGGTGACCCTAAGTGGCGATCCTGTGGTGATTTATTGCACTCATTTTCATCCCTCCATTCACGTAAGATTAACAACTTAAATAACACAGCCTTGAAAGGTAAGAATTTTCACTTATCCTACTAATCTTAATTATGCGCGTTTGAAAATTGAATGGCGTCGATTTCTCTCTCCTCTTTATCTTCGGGGGAAGAGAATTATATGACGGCCGTTGCTGAGAAATACCGGGACGATGTACATGATTTAGGTGAAGGTATATCTTCTGACGGTACTACGGTCCTGGAAGATAGTGACATTGCAGATTGTTCATGGAAAACGGCAGTACGCAAAAAATCGAAAAAGAGGCCAAGGGTTAGAAGCAATAGTGATGGAGTGTTACATGAAAAGAATAACAAAATACCCAAATTCTCCCGCTCGACACCAACTCATTCTGAGGGTAAAGTAGTTATTGTTGGATTGGAGAATAAGAATGTGTGCAGAGCCAACCCCGTGAAGGTTGTAAAACAAATTCATGATCTTGTAGGCAGAGTAAAAGATATGGTAAAAGAAAGAAACATGTTGATTGTGAGATGTGAGAGCGAAAACCAAATACCCAAACTGTTGGAATTAACCCAGTTGGCGGGCATTAATGTGAAAGTTACACGATACGATGGGAGCCAATCAACCACTAAAGGAGTTATTCACAAGATTGATCCCCAAATCAGTAACGAGGAAATAGAGGAAGTTTTGAAAGAACAGAATGTAGTGAACGCTAAAAGATTTATGAAGAAGATCAAAGGAGAAATGGTAGCAACCCCTTCCGTTCTCCTCACTTTCAAGGGTAAAAACTTACCCGAGTCCATACATTTTCTGTATGAGGTAAAGCAAGTGGATGACTATATCCCTCCTGTGCCGCGATGCCATAAATGTCAGTTATTCGGACACATTAGGCAAACTTGTAAAGGCAATATCCGATGTGTTAGATGCGGGGGAGAACATGAGTTCGAAGATTGCCCTAATAAGGAGAACCCTAAATGCCTCAGATGTGGTGAAAACCACTCTGCAGCTTACCAAGGTTGTAAATTTTATGCAGAGGCGAAGCAAATTCAAAAAATAAAATTACAGGAAAACATCACTTATGCCCAAGCGGCCAAGGCCCATCGTGCACAGATACATGAAAATGCCGTTACTGACATGGATAATCAGAAAGACATGGGTAGTGCAAATCTAAACAAACCTGCCAAAAAACATAACACAGAATCAAGGCCAAATAATCCTCAGAGAGCCAATCCGAATCCTCAGAGAGCCAATCCGAACCCTCAGGCCCATACCCCACACACAGTACGAGAAAGAAAGGGACAGGAAGAAAGGGACAGGGCAATACCCAGATCTCATTCCCAGATCCCAATTCCAGTACGAAAAACAAAGAAGGAAACTGCAACCCAAACTCCAGTAAATATGACATCTATTGATTTGATTATGTTTATTCTGTTTGTGGTACGACAGTTGCCTCAGTCCAGTAATGATGATAATTTCTTGGAAGCGGTAGTTAGAGCAGGCAAAGAAATTTTGAAGGTAGACATTACCATGGAAATGGTAAAAAGTCGCCTCATATGACTAATAAGTCCATATCAGACCTATTGATTGTACAATGGAACGCACAAGGCTTGACGGCGCATGGCGCAAACTTTTTATCTTCCCTTATTGATAACAATTTGTTAGGTATTCACCCAGATATAATGTGCATCCAAGAAACTTGGTTTAACGATTTTAATGTTTTGTCTATACCCAATTACGTTTGTGTTTGTAAAAACAGGCCGGACGGCAGAAGAGGTGGTTTGGTGATGTATTTAAAAAACGACATCACTTTTCAGGCGATGGATACACCCAGGAACGCCGAATACCAAAAAGTTGATATTTTTTGTAAAAACGGAGTTATCTCAATCTTCAACTATTATAATCCGTGTAAAAAGATTGAACTGATAGATCTAAATAACATGATAAGAAACATGCCGGGGAAGTATTTGATTCTAGGCGACTTTAATAGTCACAATCCTCTATGGGGGAGCAACAAATTAGACACAAACGGTAGAACTGTGGAGTCTTTTATAGAAAATAATGATTTGGTTTTATTAAATGATGGATCTCCTACAAGGTTAGACCCATATTATGGTACATACTCAAATCTGGATTTGTCCTTAGTATCGAAAGAATTAGCACGTAATACAGAGTGGAAAGTACTATCCAATAATTTTGGCAGTGATCATAATCTGGTTTGCTTAAATTTTAAACATGTGTACAATAGACCAGGGGGTGAGAATATGGGACAGAGATGGTCTTTTAGAAAGGTTAATTGGGAAGAGTATAGAGAAGAAATTGAAGAGGCATTGAGAAAAGAAGGATATGAAAATCTTGGTGCAGAACTAAACATTCAAGGCAGATACAATGTGATTGTTAAGGTGATCAAGGAAACGTCGAACAAGTGCATTCCGCGTGTGCAGATCGCCAAGAGAAGAAAAGTAAATCCCTGGTGGAACAATGCCTGCAAGAAGGCGGTGCAAGAGAGAAATCGTCTAAAAAACAGGTTAAGAAGGTATTATGATCTAAATGATGTTAAGAAATACTTAAAGAAGAAAGCTGTCGCTCAGAAGGTAATCAGGAGAGCGCAATATGATTATTGGTTAGAGTACTGCCGTAGAATGAATAGATTTACAGACATTGGGAAAGTCTGGGAACAGGTTAAAAGAATGCGGGACAGTACAATGAACAAGCACATCTTTCACAATCTATTTGTAGACGGAAATATCTTGAAAGAATCTGAGGAAAAAGCAAATGCAATGGCAACCTATTTTAAATCGGTTGATGAATCACTTTCCGTAACTAAAAATGAAAACGAAAATATCTTGTACAATAATTCTTCAACAAATGATGATGATTGTATCAATGATGACTTTAACATGAGTGAAATGGGGAATGTTTTAAAGGAGATGAAAAACTCCTCATCCGGTAAGGATGATATTTATTTAATTATGATTAAGAATTTGCCGAACAAGGCACTCATGTATTTATTAAACTTGTATAATGACATTTGGAAAATCTCACTTTTTCCACATCAGTGGTATGAGGTTATTCAAATACCAATCTTGAAATCCGGAAAAGATCCGACTCAAGTGACCTCTTATAGGCCGATTTCGTTGATATCAACATTCTCTAAAATTATGGAAAAAATGATAAAAAATCGCCTGACGTGGTTTCTAGAAAAAAACAGACTATTAAATCCTATTCAATCTGGCTTCCGCAAATATAGGAATGTCAAAGATCACTTAGTGAGATTGGAGACGGACATACATATATCCTTGAAAAGTAAAAAATATACCGTAGCGGTCTTTCTTGATTTAGAAAAAGCATATGATTCGCTATGGAAAACAGGTCTACTAAGAAAATTATCTATCTTAGGCATTGGTGGAAAAATGTTACTTTTTATAAAAGCATTTCTATTGAGTAGGATTTCTAATGTGAGGATAAATAACTATATGTCTCGCCACTACACGTTAGAAAATGGAATCCCGCAAGGAAGTTCATTAAGTCCTTTATTATTTACTTTAATGTTAAATGATCTCAAGATAAATGTAAGTGATGTTAAATTATCTTGCTATGCTGATGACATTGCAATCTGGTGTTCAAATAAGGATTTAGAGCTGGCCCGCAGGAAATTACAAGAGGCCCTGCATGAGCTTGAGATATGGTGTTGGACGTGGAAGTTAAACATTTCCCCTACCAAATCTGCAGTATTAGTCTTTACCAACAAACAAAAGAAAGATATTCTTCTACAAATAAAAGGACATAATCTGCCTATATGCGAGCAGTATAAGTTCCTTGGTGTGAGGTTTGACTCCCAATTAACTTGGTCTGTCCATATAGATTCTATCATTGATAAATGTAAGAAAAGAATAAACTTGCTACGTTGTGTCTCCGGCACCCCCTGGGGAAGTAAGTATGAGATTTTGATGATGATTTATAAAGGACTTATCCTATCCATTTTGGACTATGGGAGTGAAATGTATGATTCTGCTTGTATATCTTTAACAAAAAAACTTGACTCTATCCAATACAGAGCCTTAAAAATTATTACAGGCACAATACACAATGTGTCCTTGGAGGCTTTACAAGTTTTGACCGGGGAGCTGCCTCTGAGATATCGTAGAAGGTTGTTAAATGATAACTTTCGAGTTTATTTACTGTCTAGTACTTTAAACCACCCAACAAAAGAAGTATTGGGTGATGACTATGATTTAAATAACTTAGAATGGAAGATAGGAGAAGGACCTTTTAAACTGCGATCCTTTAGAGACGAAGTAGTGGTGGAAGGGCAAACCAACTTATTGCCGAAAATCCCAGAATGGCGGTTAGCACGACCACAAGTGTCTTTCGAACACCATGGCAAAGTGCAAAAAAAGGAAATGCCTCCATTTGAAATAAAATCGATTGTTCTAGATAGCATTGGAAATTCATGGAATGGGTTTTTACATATATATACAGATGGTTCTAAACTCGAGGATGGAAAGACAGGAGCCGCATTTTATGTATCTCATTATAATGTGGTGAAATTTTTTAGATTATCCCATGTCTGTATTATGAGAGCAGAACTAGTGGCCATACTAATGGCACTAGAGTGGATTAATACATTTATTGAATCCTCTTCGGTGGTAATTTTTAGCGACGCTTTGTCAGCTTTACAAATGATCGATTCATACTTTATTAGATGTGCTATTGTAAATGAAATTTTATCCATAATTAATATTTTGCAGTTTAAGGATGTTTGTGTTGCTTTTGAATGGATTCCGTCACATTGCGATATTAGGGGCAATGAGATCGTAGATCGGGCTGCCAAAAAAGGAGCCATGAAAAGGTGTATAGACATAGTTATACCAAATACAAGAAGTGAATTGGCAGCCTCTCGTTTGATCCATTATAACAAATTATGGCAAGCAGAATGGGACAATGCAGAACACGGTAGATTTTTATATGCTTTGCATAGCGACGTTTCAAAGCCCATACATAGACAAGGCCTATCTCGCAGAGAAGAATGCTTGATACAACAACTAAGAGTAGGTAACTGTAGTTTAAATTATTACCTTTTTCAAATTAACCAACACGATACTGGTCTTTGTGAAGTTTGTCAAGAAGATGAAACAATTAAACATTTTATTTTCTATTGTACAAAATACGACAAAGATAGACGTCTCTTAAAAGAAAGGATTAAATTGAACAACCCCAATCTGAAACAATTATTGATGTCTAACCCAATTTTTACTCGTGAATTATTGGGTTACATATACGATACTAATCGTTTTAGATAGCTTTTAAAGCTATCAGGGATCCCCTTAACTTAAGTCGATCCTGTAATAATATATAAAATGAAGTATTTGCGGTTTTTCCATGAACAATTTCAACTAACTCCCATCTCGCCTTTTGTGTGCATTTTATGCAATTTTAATATTGCAGCTTTTTTTTTTTTTTTTTTTTTTTTTTTTTTTTTTTTTTAAACCATATCACTATTAATTTCATTTCACCAAGGAAAGTCGCTCGTGGGCTTGATTTCCGAAGCCCACGCCAAAGCTATACACGAAATTGACTGGCGCAAATAATCTTTGAGATTGAAGAGCGCCATCTAAACGAAGAACCAACCAACCAACCAACAAAGTTATAAAAGCTCCTCCATATATACATCAGCATCATACCAGAACAACAACAAAAATGAAACCCTATAGTCACAAATTCTACATCTGCATTCCAGGTGTATTGTTATGGACAATTGAAAACAAAAATAAAGCAAAAAAAGTGTTGATGCCAAAGCAAGCATCAAACATGACATTTATTTAAAGTACCGATACTGTACACACATCAATATGACTGATTGCTTCCATGGATCAAATCAGTTCTACATCATAGTGAGGGATGATATCAATGTACTACACTTCTTTAGTCAAATTATAATTGGCCACCCACCTTAAAGGTACTATGTCCCATTGCAGGCAAAAAACAAAAAGGTTAAATTCCAACAGCATTTGAAAGATATTACTAATTTAGAACTACCCTTAAAACGAAAGGGCTTGAAAATGTCTTTTAGTGAGAAAATAATGAGTATTAGTTGTCTAATCAACTTTAATGATTGCAATCATTTTAGTAATAGTCTGATTTTCAGACCCTTATGACGAAAGGTCATTGTGCTGCGCAAAGATTCAATCAGTTTCATTTTGGCCGGGCCATTACAAGAAGTGGGTTATTGATGTAGACAAACGCTTATGTACCTTTGCAGCTCATTTCAGGTAACAGTATGTTATTACCAAAGAAAAAAAAAGTCAGTCAGACACTAAATAGTGTCCGACAGTGAAGTCTAGAAAGTAATCTGGTTTCCTGACATAATTTGAATAATAGGACACTGCTAAGGTTTAAATTTCACAGATGGGACATATGTGGCATATTCATAATTCCTGCAAAGTTCTACAGAATTTGATGTTGGCTGCAAATGGGACATGGTACCTCTAAGTTCCGTTAAAATATAACTTTACTCACTAGTAGTATATCATTCAAGGCATGCAATTATTCTATGTCCCTTTAATGCTTAGATGTAGGCTAATATGTTTCCAACTTAATGCACTCGTAACAAGCAAATTATCTCTTTTAATCGTGTTGTCTTTCCTGACAAAAGACCAACCCATCATATCAAATAGAAATAATCCCTCATCCATAACCCCCATACTGTACAATGGAACCTTCCACCCACAGCTATCCTTGACACAGGACAATGGCATCAAGCACGGACCAGTGCACTTCATTGTGGGTGGGGGAAATAGCTTCCCACTTGGTCACCTAAGCAGAGAGGGGCAGGAATGCTACAAAAACAACTCCTATACAAATCCCCATCCTAATTAAATTAACCAAAGTCAAATAAACAAGCATTATTTGTAATTGAATGTAAATTCAATAGCATTAATAACTATATTTGACCTTGATAAAATAAATGATTTGGGAGAGTCTGGCCCAGAAGTAGTTCGTGGAAAGTTCTAATTTGGAAATCTCAAGGACATGAAGTTAATTAACCTTTGGGTTAATTACTTGACATCTAATATGATAGGATCAATTATATAAACTTTAATTTGGCCCTTAATGAAATAAAGGAGTGTTGCAATAATTGCTCTGGAAGTCTCTCTAGGCCTGTCTTCATCAGCTCGATTTTGCCAAATAACCTGCTATTTTAACTATCCCGATGGCAAATTAACCAGTTAATTTGCGTCCTCATCAGCCCCCCATTGCAATTAGTGCGATATTTGGTCAAGAAAATATCCTGAGAAATATTGGTCTTGTTTCCAAAATATCCCGCTATTTTGGAAATAACAGGCTAATTTGTGACCGTCCGAGCTAGTTTAGGAAGAGCGTATCGGTCTGGTGAAAACGCAATTTCGAGCTTTGGGATAATATCCGTGTCTGAAAATAGCGAGTTATTTGGCAAACTCGAGCTGATTAACACAGGCCTTTTCAATAATACATGTAGGGGATGAATTGTTCTAATTAAGAGAAACTAACAAATTCAAAGCAGATTTCCTCCTTTTCTTTACAACCTGGCAGATTACCTGGAGGAATGAAGGAAAATTGTTCTTTTTATGTACCGTAATTAACGTTGTATTAACTGCCCTCGTGTATTAACCGCACCCCTCTTTTTCGCCCTAGCCGACTTTTTTGCCGACTTAAAAAACAGTAGAGGACCTAGGATAGAACCTTGTGGTACGCCGTGTAATAGAAGAAAAATTGGAGGAATTATTATTATAAACTACATATTGAGATCTTTCAGAAAGATTACTTTCAAACCAAGATGACAGACAAATTTGATTGTTGTTCTAGTTTCCGAGTGGTGAGTCAACACATCGATTACTGAGCTGGGAGACATTGCCAGGCATAGCGCCAGGTGGAGAGGCATAAATCGGAACTTTAAAAAAAAAAAAAAAAAAAAATTGGTGTACCGTGTATAAACCGCACCCCCCACTTTTAATTTTTGTCGGCGGCAAAAAGGTGCGGTTTATACACCGTTAATTACGGTAACTGAGGGTACCATATTTTAGCCAGGAACTTGAACATACATTGTAGGCAGTATACACGTACAGTTGTACAGATACTTTTTACGAATCTTTAAACTTTAACTAAAGTCGATAGTGGCGACAGACATTAACTCTGATTGCAATGCGCTCATTAGCATGGGGCCAGTTTGTATACATATTTCAGCACATTGTGGTAAATTGCACAGACTGTTATTTGCACAGCATGAGCAATGAAAATAGCATAACGGTATGTTTGCACATTAACTCCCTTGTCCTTCCTCAATACCAAATATACAAAATTGGAAAACGGAAACGATATGGAAACACTTTTTAAATGATTCATCTTGTGAAAAAATTTGTTTTAATATCCTGATACATACAGCTTTTTTAGTATTTCTGAATTAAAATTCCTTTGCAGAATTACTTACAGAACCTTTGAAAATGTTAAATTGTGATATCACATTTCAAGAGACTTTGCATACAATGCTTGTGTATCATTGGGGGATCACAGGTCTACTTCTTTCTTTATAATAATATAATAATAATAATAATATTTTTAAATTTTTATTTATCCATTTCAAAATTCAAAAATGTCAAAAACAGTTTCAAAATTACTAGAAAGTGAGTGTGAGGTTGCTCTGTCATTTGCTCTGTTGACAACAATATAGCGTTAGGGGTAGGGGTATGATTTGGTTTTAGGCTAAATTTGGGGTCATGGTTACGGTCAGATGAAACGTTTGGACCAGGGTTGACATTAAAGAACAAGTGTAATAATATCACTATCACAGTGCAACTGACCCCAAAGTAATCTTCATTTATTATGGGTAAAAGGCCTGTTTGCAATACATAGTTAGTAACCTAAATTCAGTACTAACTTTATCCATAATAAAAATATCCTAAGTTCCTAACCTTTGATTTGTTGATTGCAAACAGCTCTAAGTTGGAAATGACTTTAAAACAAAAATTGCATCGTGGTAACCATGCACATCCAAGTAAAACTAATTGATATCTCCCCCGCAGGGCATAATGGACCAGCCCACTATTGTGTTACAGCAATGGAAATGCGGTCACACTCCATTGCATTCCGAGGGTCAAGCAAGTTAACTTGCACTTTCGTGGCCAGCCATCCTGAAACAATATCGAGGGTTCAGAGCTCTGACGTGGCAACTAAACTCGTCCGCAAAAAACATCATTCTTCTTTTGATATGGATCTAATGGTCTGTTAGTTCTGTTATGATAAGGAAAAGATTTAACCTTTGTATTCGAAAATATATATTTTGGGCAGACAGTGTATGGATAGAGTTATATTTCCAGCTTCTGCTGCACTGAATTTGAAATAAGCCATACCGGTAAACGTTTCTTAAACATCATTTTAGGCGTTAAGTCTATCAATCGCTGAAACATATTTTGCGCTGCATGTTATGAGCTCTATGTCGCTATAACAAAATTTGAGCTTCAAATGTTAATTCTATAGAGAGATATTAAAAATTCAATCAATACATTTTCAAATACCAAAAAAACAAATTATGAAAAGAATAAATTAATGCGCCCCTGCATGCTGTACATGTACATTGAACAGGCGCCATACAAACTAAAGTCCATTGAACTTGAGGTTTCAGTTTTGGTTCAGTTTAATGATTAATATTTTATATATTTTAAACATTTTGCAATGATTTGGCAAAGCGAATCGCACAAATAAACATAGATTCTATTAACAGAAAAAGAAAGAAAAGAAGAACAAAAGCAACAGAAAGTGGGTCCCTCATGGCAATTTGTTTGAATGCATTAAATTAAAAGTTTGAACTAAAAAAGAGAGTCAAATATAAAGGGGCCTATACTGAATGCTATGCTATTCATGCAATACCATTTGTAATCATCATTGTTTTATGAGACACCCTAAACCTGATTTTGATGATCGGTTGTTGAAAAAAAAAATTCACAACACAGTACAATGAGAGATTCTATTGATTAAAAGAGATTGAAAAATTCTCTGCTCATTGAAGAAACCATTTGTGACCATCATTTTTTTATGAGAGACCCTATACCTGGTTTTGATGATGAGTTGTTGAAAAACATATTCTCAACAATTGATGGATAGAGATTGAAAGAATTCTGCGCTCTGCGGGATCTTTTGTGCTTGTCATACGACCATGACATGCTGGATTTTAGTTTGAAAGAACCCATGAGATTTGGAGTTTAGCAGACATTAGGTTTTTTAGAACGTGTAAACCAAGGCTGGGTGTTTGATTTATTAAAGATATAGTTGAATACTGGTATGAGGATAGATTTGTTAACATGCACTTCTCTAGACTATTACCAGGGAGTTGGGATTGGAATTACTTCATTTGAATGAAAATCCATAGCGTACTGGCCCATCAGTTTTGATGGCCATATTTTGATAGATATGCCCAAAGCAAGAATTTATGTCTTTGAAATAAAACCCCATCAAGGACAAAATATATAAATCTTATCCAAGCAAATGATTATTTTGTCATCAACAAAATGTATCAATATTTTAAAACTTATTCATGTTCTTTGTAAACTACATAATAATAATAATAATAATAATTATCCTTGCTTATATAGCGCCTAACACTTACATGTATGTCTGAGCCTATATTTTACATGTGAGCAAAAAAAAATTCTATGTTGAACGTACATTGGACAATAAATAAATTGAACGAATGAAGGAAGGAATGAATGAATGAATGAATGATTGTATGGATAAGTGAATGGATGCATGAATGCAAAAATGAATGAATCAAGGTTATACCAGGAGGGGTCAATCTGTATCCCTCTTGTTCCCACAAACCACCTCTACTAATCTCAATTCATCAATTTAAAGGGGGACAAAGTTATGTTCACATTATCATAATTTTTGTTTAAAGACAAATGTTTTAAGATTCAAAATATAAATATAAATACAGTCAACAGTCCTGAAAACTTGTTATCAATAACAAATGCTAAATTTCTATGGCGAGTTTGCTCTCAGCCAATCAGGTGCCACGATTTCAGTAGCTTATAACAGTTATTGAAACTTTGTATTGAAACCATGTTTTATGAAACAGGGCCCGATTTAGCAACCACTTGTAAAAACTCCACCTGTTTATAAAGAATCTCCATTTTACTCCTTATTGTCTTATTGAATCCTGTACATAAAGACCACCTGCCTATAATCTCTTTAGAATCTCCTTTTCTATCTCCGTTGAGCAGAGCTATGGTGAGCTGAAGAAGAACTCTGGTAATAATAATAATAATAATAATAATAAGGTATTTATATAGTGCATTTTCCATTTTCACATTCAAATGCATTTTACAATTATGTTGTTTATGGAAGAGGCGAGTTTTCAAGTATTTTTGAAGGTATTGAAAGATGAAATGCATAAAATTCGCTGTGAGAAAACAACCCCCAACAGTATCCATCAACATAAGTACCTTTTACTCTAGTCCCCACTTGTAGTTCCGCCTCAATTACTCACAGCGGACAACCTTTAAAATCCAAACTTTGCCTTTTATGCCATAAAACCACTAATTTCAATAGAAAACCACCATGAGAGATATGAAATCCAAAAGCTTTTCACAGATGAGTGGGCCTATTCACGACTCCCAAATTGTATGGCTTCTCACCATTTTATGGTTTGGAGCAAAGTTTTAAAACTCTGCCCCAGAATCGATTAGCTGCCATTCTACCAAAGTACATCACGAGGGGCTCATCTACCACCCCTATCCATACTGTTGGTGAGGAATGTGTTCAGGCTTTGCTATTTCATTGTTTTGTTAAGCGTTCTAAGGCTGTTATTACACAGGCTCTTCCATAAGGCTTAAGCTCACTTCATGAACGGTGTGACTGTGATGGTATCCAATATAGGTTTTGCATTTCTTTCCTGAAAATGAGTTTCTAGTTCAAGCATGCACAAGTTAAAGAAACAATGTTGAGGGTAAGTATGAACCAGCCTACCTAGAAATCTTTTCATATCTTTATACTTGAGATTAGACACTACAACTGCTGTACAAGAATTTCATCAAGCCTAGCAAAAATATTGAACCTGTACTTCTAAACAGTTTGTGATTTTGCAATTAATATTTGAACTTATATTCAATTTTTTAGTTTAAATAGTTGTATAGTTGCAAAAAGTATAGCTCAATCATGCCTATGTTTCAGATTATTGTTTTTCCAAAAGGTATCTGGCAGATATATAACACACTGACGCTTCAGAGCTTGATATTAGAAGTTATAACAAGAAATGGTGTAAAAAAGTTCCATAATGCTCAGTAAAATTATAGAATCTCTCTTTCTTTCCAACTTTTAATAATTTTTTGAAAAGGTGTATTTTGATCTTGTTAAAACAGTTCTAATAAACACATGTGTTTACTCTTCTTGGCTTAGAAGTTATGACTTTTGGAGATCTGTATAATTTTATCTTGTAATCAAATCATTTAGCTGGATGCAATTTATATATTCACACCTGTACAGGTAGAGTATCAGTCAGAATTTACTACACTTAATTTTGTTACAATACACTGTAGTTTACACCGAGCCCTGTTTCACAGATTGTGTGCAAATACATTCAAATCTTCAGAAGAGTAGGCCTAATCTATAACATGACATATATATATGATTCTGGAGACATAATTATATTTAAGCATATTTGAATAGATCAATTTTTTAGTTTAAAATAAAGCATTTCCAAGTAATAACTTAAAAACCTTTGAATATAATTTTGAGACAGTACCTTGTATGGATCTTTTAAATTGATGTATGATCGTCCTTCTTTACATTTTTCTGTAAAATTCTTTCTGCTTTTTTCAGTGAATGTACCTGCATGTAATCAAATACAAACTCTTAACATTTCTCATACAAAGAAATATATCTCAATATATGATATAATAATATATAGAAGAAAAAAAATTGAATTAGAATATATTATCTCATAGATGTATTTTCTCAAAAAACGTTTTTGTCATGGGAGCTCCCTTTCACTTTGCTCTTGTAAATGTGAATTTTCTTTTGGTGATCCTTCTGTATATCAAAAGATGATCTATTAAAAGAAAAGATTCATAAACTTAACACAAATGAGTGATGACTGAAAGAGGAAAAAGGCGGTAAATTTAGACTTCACAATTCACAGTCAAGTGAATCGATAGTCTGTTGAACTACAGGGGGTAAAACACACAATCAGTTTTTATCATACCCTGTTGACAATTGATGCTAAACTGGACCAACATACAAGAGAGGGGTACACATGGTAGTGTGGGTTGGGCTCAAATTTGCTAGTAACCACCCCCCCCCCCCCCAAAAAAAAAAAAAAAAAAAAAAAAAAAAAAAAAAAAAAAAAATCATTATAATGATATTTTTGTTTTAATAAATAAAATTAAAACAAATCTCTGGAAAAAATATGCCTGAAGTAGGCATCTCATTATCCTACCCAATTGTTTTATAGCTATCTAACATCGATATATCTCCTAATAGGGAGTGGAAAACCAAAGGGACTGGTTGGGGGGGGGGGGGCAGGGCTTGAAGGAGGCTCTACTAAAAGGAAAATCTTAGTGGGGGTCGGAGCATCAATCTATGCATGACTGCTGGGCTGCGCCTCTTCGACAAAAGACCCAAAATAACTCCTTTCTTTAATCTTTTCTAACTTGATTTGCGATGAATAATCTCCTTTGAAATTGTTCTTGTATCGCAATTCTGAAGCCAAGGACACTTCTTATATGGTCCATCGCATTTACAATCACCAATTATATCAATTTAATCTCTTTAGCCTTGAAGTAATATCTTAACCAGATTATTTAATCTCTCTTCAAATATCGAAGAGGTGCTAAGCATTTGCACCATTTTTTACAAATAAATGAATTTAATAGTACTTGTTATAATCCTTAAAAAAAGATATCTATTCTTTAATGAACTCAGTCAGAATTACAGGGGAACAAAAATATATAGCTTTAAACCAATTCAACCACAACAGGACTGTGAAATACAACAATATGTGAAACTGTATTCCTCTTTTCTATCAAATTCCAAGCTGGATAAAACAAGGCACATTTTTTAAATAATCAGAAGTAACAACAATGCTGATAAACATGTAGATTAAAACTCTAATGGAGCTGGATGAACCCTTTATCATGATGGCAACTGAGCATTAGGCCTTCCTGATGAAATAACTACATGTATGCACAAAGATGCCAACGTTAGCGCAACTTTGATAATATTATGTGAGTTCAGAACATTACCCCTGCCCTAATAGAGTGACTTTTACATCTGAAATAAAACGCCTGGCTTAGGTCTATCTGATAAAAATTACTCTCTACTAATTCTTTCACAAAGATACCAAAGTTTGCACAATTATAATTATATTATGCGAGTTCAAAACACTACCCCTGGCTCAATGGAGTGACTTTTACATCTGAAATAAAACGTTTTTCTTGCACAAAGATGCCAACGTTTGCGCAATTACAATAATATTAAGTGAGTTCAGAACATTACTCCGACCCAAATGGAGTGACTTTTACATTAGAATTGAACGTTTATTTGCTTCGTAAACAGAGACAAACCTGCTTTAGTAATCATCGATATTAAAAGTTTCTTTCTTCATGAAATCATATAACCAGACTGCAACTTAAGCTGTAAACATGGAAACAGACAATATTATCAATTTCCTTTTTATTCAGAATATTACCCCTGCTCAAATGGAGAGACTTTCACATCAGAAATAAATGCCTATTTGCTTTGTAAACAGAGTCAATCCTGCTTTAGCAACCATCGATATAAAAAGTGTCTTTCTTGATGCAATCACACGACCAGACTACAACTTAAGCTGTAAACATGGAAACAGACAATATTATTCTTTTATTCCCTTCAAAAATGATTCTTAACTGACAGGTTTGGCTGATTGTAACTAAATGCTTCAGATGTTTTCATATTGATTTTGCAAGATCATACAATATGAACAGTTTCTTTTATTATGCAATCGCACGACCAGAATGCACCTAAAGCTAGAAACATGGAAACAGATGATATTATTCTTTTTTATTCCCTTCAAAAATGATTCTTAACTGACAGGTCTGGCTGATTGTAACCTAATTGCTTCAGATGTTTTTCATATTGATTTTGGAAGATGAGCAATCATGGATATCATGGTATGGCCTTGGTTGTCTTGGCTGATTGCTTTAGGGCCCTGTTTCATAAAACTTATTATCAATGACAAATGCTAAATTTCTATGATAAATTTGCTCTCAGCCAATCAGATGCCACGATTTCAGTAGCTTATAACAGTAGCTTGTAACTTGTTATTGATATCAAGTTTTATGAAACAGGGCCCAGGTCTCATGAGAATCAAACCCATGGGAAACGAAAAAACTTCCAGAGTTGATCACCTTTTCATGGCCATCCGTTAGGAATCTTTCACAATGTCTTCCAACCCCTTCGATAGCTCGACCACCAAATCCTGCTCAAGAATTTTCTTATACAATGCTCTCATACACATTTGGAATATAAACATTTAAATGTTTGCTATCGTTAACAGCAATAGGTACGTATTCTGACTACTATTATCATCATGCAAGATTTTCAACGCACTGTGTACAGTTTACTGTGTTTGTGATTCAGCGTTGTGGCATAATAGTTATAGAGATATTTCTATATACTAATTCAAGTTTGAAGATCAGACTGTACTTTCAGATCGTACATCTGACTTGACAAATTCCAACTCAAAAATTGCTTTTTTTCACATGGCTGTCCTTGGAAAACTTTTTGTTATCAGAGGTTAGATTTCAGTTTTTCAAAAGAATCTATGAAACATGAAAAACCATTACAAGCTGATTGAATACCTTAGGTGCTAGTCTTCCCCAACTCTATGAGAATCATGTAGCGTTCTATGCAATGTAAAGGAACCATAACGCTCAAGCGCGGCGTCTTGTGCAAATATCCCCTACAGATCGTACACCTGCAAATAGCATCGCAATCATATGCGGTTGAGTGACGTTCAAAAGGAACTTGGTGCCACGATTCTGTTCTGGATGACAGAATTACAGCAATCAATTTTCTCTCTCTCTCAAAGATTTATCTCACGCGATGCTGGCTTTGAGAGCCAGAAGGGTGTTAACTTGGCATTGAGGGATTCGAGCTAACGCCCTTCAGGTTTCTGGGGTGGAGATCACTTGTTCACAGACTGTATTTTAAATCAATGCAGTAGTTGCATCAGAAAGAGAACTGGGAAAATCCTCCTTTTGATATGTGTTAGCTGTTATGCAATATCACAATTACATTGTAGTTTCTGGGATGGAGATCACTTATTCAAAGGCTGCATTTTAAATCAATGCAGTACGATTGTTGCATCGGAAAGAAAGATAGTGGGAAAATCCTCCTTTTGATACGTGTTGGCTTTTAAGCAAAGTTACCATTAGTTACTTCACCAAACCCGACAGCCATAAAGTTTAGGTTGTGTAATATTTATTAAAATGTGGGGAATAGATTTACAGGATCAGCGATTATATTATGTAATAAAACTTCACAATCAGGCAAAAAACAAGGACAAAATCATGACTTTATGATCTCACAATCTTGAATTTGAATTCTTGCTCAAAGGCAAAACTAAGATGGCTTGTAGTGCAATGAAGACAAAAAATGGAGAAGGTTGCACCACCAAACTTGTTAATGAGCCCAGTTCTAAGAATTTCTACCAGTGTTTTTTTTTTCTTCATGCATAACATCACAGGGCATGATAAGTAATGGCCTTTGATCTCAAAAGAAGTGCTAAAAATACTATTTCATATTTTCTAAAAGGCTGTGAAAAAGAGGGGAAACAGGGCCCAAAATCAGGCAAAAGCCTGAAAACTGCCATCCTTAAGATACTACTGAAGTCTGCCTCAGGAAACTTATCCACACCAATGGCGAAAGAGTTACACAAGGTAGCATTTTCGGACACATAATAATAGTTCCTGCCCGCAGTTCTGTTATTTGTATAGTAAAGGAATCATGGATCATTAATTTTTCCAATTTATTTTGGTCTGATTCTTTCTGTATTGTTATGTTTCAAAAAGGCTCTTTTCTCACAATATAAAGAGAGAGAGGCAGGGACCAATTGGCTCTATTTCTTCTGCAACTACAACGCAAATTGATCTGCAGCCCAAAAGGTACAATGGCATAGCATTTTGAACCATGAAATGCACAATCCCCTGTTCGTATTCATGCACTAACTTCCTGAAGCCCAACAAATTTCATGAGAAATAAAAAAATAAACACAAATAGAAAGTGATAGTTTGGCCACAACCTCATTTCATCAAAGCTATGTACATCTACCTTGAGTTATGATTGAGTTGCATGAAGGAATCCCATGACTGGGGTAATGGAATCTGTAAAGTGCTCAGAGACAGTATTTTGCAGCGCTATACATGTATATATCTAGAGTATTATTATTAGTGATTGGAGCTAAGACATGCTTAGTAAACACATTGTATGAAATGTATTAATGTATTGCTGTTGGTAAATAAATCAAAATCAAAATCAAAATCAAAATCAAATCAAATCAAAATCAAATCAAATCAAATCAAAATCAAATCAAATCAAATCTGTTGCAGGTAGACAGAACATGGAGAAGTACTTTGAGGACTGGAAATCATAAGAAGTGCGACCGTATGCCGACAGCCTCGACTCTACTAGTCAATCTTTGGTGCAGTCCAATAGGGAGGGCATTGCAGGTGATATTTGAAAGCCCTGCAGTGGCTCCTATTGGTCATTACCAGACGATTGACATCACATCCAGACATCCTGATTGGTCAACTAGTGAATGCAGATTACTACATACTTGATTGGTCAATATTCTGCAGTATCCTGATCGGCCAATATTCCTCAAAACTCTGAATCAGTCAACATTCGTCAAAAATTGTGATTGTCAATTCCCTGAAAAATCCTAATTAGTCAATATTCTCTACAATCCTGATTGGTTAATATTCCTTTAAATAAATTGGTCAATATTCATTAACATCCTAAGTGGTGAGTATTCATTAAAATCCTGATGGTTTAGCATTCCTTAAAAGTAATCCACTTTTGGTCCGGCGTATTCCTCAAAGATCCTGGTAAAAAATTCCTGGAAAATGGTGATTGGTCAATTTTCTCTAAAAATCCTGATTCTGATGAGTGGGCCCTTATCAGAGCCACGTTATCATTCTTGCAAGAATATATGGTGTAACCACAAGCTCTGCTCACACATCCTGATTGTTCAAAATTCCTTAAAAAATCCAGTTAGGTCCATATTCATCAAAGATCATGACTGGTCTATAATTCCTGAAAATCCTGATTGGTAATGTTCTTGAAAAATCTGGATCCTGAAGACGTCAATGAGTACAGCCTATAGAAACGTTGGTTATGAGCGGGCCCTTATCAAGGACACCCATTCCTTCTTGAAAAAAATATGTGGTGTAACCGCAAGCTTCGTTCACAAAACCTGATTGTGTAAAAATTCCTTAAAGATCCTGTTACATGTAGGTCCATATTTCTCAAAGATCATGACTGGTCCATAATTCCTGAAAATCCTGATTGGTCAATAATTACTCAATATTCCTGATTGGTCAATATTCCATTAAAATCCTGATCCTGAAGACGGCTATAAGTACAACCTCTTGAAGCGTTGAGCATGAGTTGGCCCTTATCACAGCCAACTAATCACTCTTGATAGAATATGTGGTGTAACCACAAGCTTCGCTCACAAATCCTCATTGTTAAAAATTCCCTAAAAATCATGTCAGGTCCATATTCCTCAAAGATCATGACTGGTGTATAATTCCTGAAAATCCTGATAAATATTCCTCAAATTCCAGATCCTGAAGACATCGATATTAAAGTACAACCTATAAAAACGTTGATTATGAGTGGGCCCTTATCAGGGCTGCCTATTCCTTCTTGAAAGAATATGTGGTGTAACCGCATGCTTCATTCACAAATCCTGATTGTGTCAAAATTTCTTTAAAATCCCTTCAGGTCCATATTCCTCAAAGATTGTGACTGGTCAATAATTCCTGAAATCCTGATTGGTCAATATTCCTTATATATCTGGATCCTGAAGATGACCATAAGTGCAACAGGATTAAAACGTTGAGCATGAGATAGAATATGTGGTGTAACCGCAAGCTTCGTTCACAAATCCTGATTAGTCAATAGTCCTGAATTTTTTCCTTACAATTTTGAAAAACCTGTTTGGTCAATATAGTGGTTTTAAGCACAAAAACTCTTGCAGTACAGTAGAATGTTATATTTTGCATAGTTTCCGCACTTTAAAAATTCATAATTATCATATCATTATTAAAAAGGCTAGAGAGGATTTAAAGCTGCTGGTTCCCTGTTTCTTAAACTAAACAACCGATTATTCATATCCTTACCAAGTTTTGTAGCTAATTAGTATGTGTCCCGAATTATGTTTTTTGAGAATGTCAAAAATTACATCTAAAAGCATTCGACCAGTTCACCTTTTATTCTTGAATTACGAAAAACACAAAACAATCAAACTTACAAGGGGTATGAATAATTAAGTTATTAACTGCAAACATATATGTACATGTACGTACAAGCAAACACATGCTTTATTAGCGTTCAGGCAAAACAATGTCTTAAAAAAGGTTGGAGTGAAAAAGATTGAAGAGTTGTGAAAGATGGCAGTGGAGGAAGATGGCAAAGATAAGTTGGGTGGATAAAGTGACAAATATTGAAGTTTTAAAGAGAGCCGGGGAGGAACGGAATCTAGCATGGAAGCAGAGATAGAAGAAACGGATTGGGCCTATTCTATGGCGTGATGGACTCCAGAGAGATATCATTGATGGAAGGATGGAAGGAAAACTGACCAAGGGGAAGGAAAAGACTTATGATGTTGGATGGTTTCAAAGCAAATGACACCACAAGATGATGGAAACAGCTCAAGACAGAAAAAAAGAAGGGTGTTTTCAATGCTTAAAGGTACTATGTCCCTTTTGCAGCCAACCTCAAATTCTGTAGAACTTTGCAGGAATTATGAATATGTCATGTATGTCCTACCTGTGAAATGTAAACGTTAGCAGTGTCCTCATATTCAAATTATGCAAGGAAACCCGTTTACTTGCTAGACTTCACTGTCAGACACTATTGCGTGACTGACTGGCTTTTTTTCTTGTTTGGTAATAACATACATGAAAAGAGTTGTAAAGGGTACATGATCATTTGTCTACATCAATAACCCACTTCTTGTGATGGCCAATATTAAACTGATTGAATCTTTGCGCAGCATAAAACGTATGACCATTCGGTACAATTGTCTGAAAATCAAGACTATTACTTTTGGGCTCTATAGCCCTAAAGTCGATTTGACAACTAATAGTCATTATTTTCCCACTTGAAGACATTTTCAAGCATCACCTTTTTTAGGGAAGTTCTAAATAAGTATTATCTTTCAAATGCAGTTGGAATTTAACTTTTTCATTTTTTTGGCCTGCAAATGGGACATAGTCCCTTTAAAGGGATAGTTGAGTTCTGTTGCAGAGGGCGCTACACAAAATAATTTTTTGTGAGATAATAAAAAACTGAGTGTCAAATTTGAAAGAACATAATATTTAAATAACAAAATCATCTTTGTTTGATCAAAATCATTTCAGAGACGGCTGAAATATAACGATTTCTAATACTTGTGTACGGTACCACCACAAATATTAGATATTCTGACAAATTTGAAAAAAAACGTTGAAAAAACGAAATAACCCCTTTCACGTCGTATTTCAGCCAATGCCGATGCTGGCTTTTTTGTTGGCATTTTCGTGATGCTTATATTATGCACAACCAGCCGGCCCATGTATTGTTATTTTTTTAATCAAATAATTAATCAACGGTCATCATGTTTTTTTGAAAGTGGAGCTGAATTGGTATGATTGTATTGGCTAAATTTCACACATTTTGGGGTCTAAAATTACCTTCATAGCAATTTTAGGTTCTAAAAGGGCACTAGAAATGTCATAGATAAGAATAAGAGCAATAACCATGCACTTTGAAGGCATTTGCGGTCTGAAAGCAGAACTCAACTATCCCTTTAAAACCTGCTTAACAGCAAAGCACCACATCAGAGAGACAGGTCAAAACCGTCAGCAAGTCACTATCTTTTCCAACTCAAGCATCAGTTTGAATACAGCAGTGTCCCAAACTATGGAGCTATCGCATTCTTCCTTTTCTTTCTTTTTATTCAACAATAAACTGCTTTAAAATTGAGGACGAGGTTACAGTATTATTGATGAATGAAAATCTTTTAAAAAAGGGTGAGTGTTTTTTTTTTCACCCCAAGGGTATTCAATTTGGAAGGAAGGGCATTTCAGGTCATGGCTTTCAATGTATGGGAAATGCTCTCCGTGTTCAATACAAGTTTTGGGTGAAAGGAGGAGGATCAAGAGATATATTTGATAACTGAATTATTCATACCCTTACCAAGTTTTTTGATTTTCACTTATGCAAAAACTGTATTTGTCCCAAGTTATGTTTCTTGGGAATGTGATATTGAAAGATTACATCCAAAAGTATTCAACAATGGCCCAAATTCAACCCATCCACTTTTCATTTTTGAGTTACAAAAAAAGACCCCCAAAACATCATTTTTAAAAGGGGTATGAATAATTCTGTTGATAACTGTATGTTATGTTGTTAAATAGACAATCAGATACAGAGAGAGAAGGGGGAGGGGGGGGGGGGGGGGTGAGAAGAGGGGAGGGAGGGAAAGAGACAAAAAGCACAACAAAAACTCATGCACCATATGCAGTGTGCCCGCAGTTGCAAGACATACAGAAAACTTACAACATAATATCCATCAAAACACCTCAGGAACACCATGTTTAAAAGACTGTGCACAAAACTATTTCATAAAAAACGTAAAATGCAAAGTGTACATCTCGCCACAAGAATGTGTGTGCGTGGAGATGAATGCATCATAAAGCTAAAGTTTAAAAAAAAGAGGGGGAAAAATAAACCACATTTGGATTTAAGGGTGCCGGTCTTTAGAGTAAAATCGGTGCCACAAGCAGGGTTATTATTTCTAGCATAAAAGGAGCATTTCAAATGAAAGACATGAACAAATAGATCAGCCCTATGGGGGTGGTCATAATACTAGGTAAATCCAATGAAAAGCTGGAATAAAGGAATAAAGGAATTTATTTGAATGGACAGGCCATTTTCTAGTGACCTTGCTCACCACTATTAAACTGAATGAAATGGAGAGAAAGATAGAAGAAGAGAGAGAAAGAGAGAGGGGGAAGAGGGTTAGAGAGAGAGAGAGAGGGTTAGAGAAGGAGAGAGAGAGAGAGAGATGGAAAGAGAGAGAGAGAGAGAGGGGGGGGGGAAGAATGGTTAAAGGAGAAAATTACAGAGAAAAAAAGGGGATTAAGAGCAATACAGAGATAGAGAGAAACAGGAAGTTTACAAAGAGAAAGAGCAAAAAGAGAGGAAGAATTGACATGGAAACAGGAGAGATAGATAGAGAAATAGAAGGCAGCAAGAAAGGGAGCAAGGGAGGGAGAGTAAGATAGAGAGAGAAAGGGAGGGAAAGAGAGAAGGAGAGGAAGATGGGTTAAAAGAGAAAACTTCAGAGGAATAGAGAATGAACAGAAAGATATATATAGATAGGGAAATAAAAAGAAGAGTTACATATACAGAGAAACAGAGTGAAAAGAGAGGAAAAAGAGAGATGGAAACCAGAGAGATAGGAAGAGAGGATAGAGAGAGAGGATAGAGAGAGGGGAGACAGCGATTAAGATATATATGTTCATAATGCAACGTTAATTGTTTTCTTTATCTTTTTCGATAATTCAATAATAATAGGCAGAAAGTATGAATGTGAGAATATGAGAAAGAGGGAGGGAAGAGGGTAAAAGGTGTCTCCTTTCATGAAAATTGAAATCTGGCTGAATGAAAAATCAACAAAAAAAAATGAAAAAAGCTCGCTGAGACAAATCATCCACTCAACTCAGATTATATCAAACGTGGCATGACTTTTAACAAAACTGCAAAACAGAAATAAACAAAATGCTGGAAAAACCCTCTTTTTTTTAAATGGACGCCATAACGTGGTAATAAACCATGGCTGAGTTACAGCCTGGAATTCCCTACATAATCATAACGCTATGCTCTACTGCTTATCGAACGATCATGGTAAAAACACGCATCAACATATCAATTAAACAATGCCATAGAGTAGAAGTTTGATGTGTTTTTCAGAAAACAGAATTCACACATTTTGTGGGCGTTTGCTGGAATGCTGGCATTAAAGGGCATGGGGAATTCTGACTTTAAAAATGACTTTGGGAGAGAAAAACCATCCTGAAGTTATTCTGATTTATGTGTGTGTGGGTGTGTGGTTGTGTGGATGTGTATACATACATATATAAATGCACTCCTTCTTCCTTTCATGTTATTCATCTTTTATTGTAGTTTAAAGGTGACTCAATTTACAAGCTATGCTTCATTTATACATGTTTACAGTTAATAACTGTAATATTCATACTCCTTGTAAATTGGATGTTTTTTTCGCTTGTTTTGTAACAATGGAAGGTGGGACTGCTTGGATTGGAGCCTTTGCTGAATACTTTTACATGTAAATCTCCATGTGTCACATCCTCAATAAACATTAATCAGGAGAAATCAATTGTTCACATACTCTAAAAAATACAAAACTTGGTAAAGGTAATATTAAGGTATAAATAATTGAGTTATAGATACATTCTTTCTTGATTTTATGTTTGGAAGCGCTTAGTGATTGTAATAAGCGCTATATAAAAACTGAGCATTATTATTTTTATTATAATTACTTGTCTTTCATTGACAAAGGTGACCCAATTTACAAGCTGTGCTTGATGAATCCCCTTGTCTAACCTTACTCTGTAAATGTTAATGCTTGAATCTATGTGAGAAAAATAAATAAACCTTGAACCTTTGAATAGAATTGGTGGGTGCAGGATATTTATCATGGAGTGTATGTGTGGTGGACCATGTCTCAAAATTCAGATGAAGGTCCCCTGACTTTTATTTAATTTTTACTTATTTATTTTATTTACTGGTTTATAAGAATTGACCAGCAGCACTGGCTGAAGGTGTTAGTTTAAAAATAGAATAATACAATATTTACAAATGGATGTTTATTGTCAGAATGTACAAAAGAAATGAAGTAAAAAAAAATTTAAAAAATTCAACAACAAACAAATTCATTGCATCAGTAAACCTAGACATGTGATATTGAAGAGATGTAAGGAAGAGATACATATAAAAGTACAGATGGAGATAACTGATGGGAGAGGGAGAGAGAGAGAGAGAGAGAGAGAGAGAGAGAGAGAGAGAGATGGTAGATAGAGAGAGACAGAGAGAGAGATGGAGGGAGAGGTAGGAGATAGTAGAGGAAAAGCAGAAACATTAAAGGTAGTGATAAAAAACTAATCTGTGCAAGATATAAGGGAAAATAAAGAGGGAGATAGAATGATGTCAATACTAACAGGAGAAAAAGATGAGGAGAAAGAGAGTTGAGAGTGAGAAAGAAATTGACTGAAAGACAGAGAAAGAGAAAGAGGAAGAGGAAGAGAAAGAGAGAAAGATAAAAGGAGAAAGAGAGACAAAGAAAGAATGAGAAATAGAGAACGAGAAACAGAAAGAAAGAAAGAGAAAGACAGAAAAGAAAAAGAGAAGAGAAAGACAGAGAAAGAGAGAAAGAGAGAAAGAGAAAAAGAGAAAGATAGAAAGAGAGAAAGAAAGAGAGAAGAGTAGGAGGTAGACTGAGGTTGTGTAAGCAATATTCACATCTATAAATACATTTAAATGATAGAATTGTTTTTAGAAGAAGAGGAAGTAAAAAATCTAAACAGCAGATTTCGATCTTTGTCAACATTAACAAATCTACTCTTTGAAAAAAACATGATTGAACGTGACGGCATTCTATTAAAGAGAAGGTTGAGTTCTGGGAAGAGGTGAACAATAATTTGTGAGCGTTATCATTCTTATTATGCAAGTGTGGAAGAACATCAGTTAAGTCATGTTCCCTGAAAAGCATGGCTCTTCAAATGCCTTCATATTCTAAATATGTCATGCAACATCGTAAAACTCCAGTGTAGGATTTTTTGTATATACATCTTTCTGTGTACAGTGTTTGTAACTTTACCAAGACTTGGCCAAATTTCTTATCATTTTGATGATTCCAGAACCTTGCAATACACACAAATTCTTATATGCTAGATGATCAACCTTTTCTGGTTGATTCCACACCGTTTCTTTCACAATGCAATCGCATGACCAGAACTCAACTTCATCTTTAAATGTTGGAAAATTGAGCACAATATGTTTTCAAGCTACATTGATTGAGCGAAATGTCACAGGCATTGTGTGAGAGAAGACAGATAATGTACATGAGATAAAGAAATCTAGATCTGAAGCATTTGTACTATGACAAATTACAATTCATCTGGTTCCTTGTACCGTGGTGTGTTAACACCCTCAAAGGGTGATCCGACATTAAAAAAAAAATATGTTGTTTCAACATATAAAGTGTAGAGATCACCTTATATAAATAATTCAAGTACAGCTAGACTTAAGAAAATCAACCTTAAAAACTTTTATTGCATAACCTGAATGGGATTACAGTTCACGTTTGCTAGCAGACATACATTCAATAGCAGACCTTGGGAGTGCTCCACAAAGACTAAGATCAACTTTAAGTTGGACTTACTATGGCAGGCCGTTCATGCCACTGTTTGCTCTCACTGGCATTTTTCTCTCAAGGGACGTTCAAATCATGGTCACAAATCTACAGAATTTATATATTTTGATCATTCATTATTGAAAGAAAAAATATTATCTAAAGATCATAATGGTGAGAACAGTGGCATGAACAGCCTGCTATAGTTAAGTTGAAGTTAAGTCGACCCTTAGTCTTTGTGAAACACTGGAATATAAAGAAAACAAGAAATAACAAGAGACCTTGCACATTGGACCCAAGTCGGACTTGGCTTCAGCGCAGGCCCTATTTAGGCCCTATTTCAAGTAAGCGTGAACGGGTGTGGCCACTAGTCCACTCATATTATATAAGTTGCTTTTATTCTCAATCAGAATGTATTCAAACCTGCAATTACGATCCATAAAAGTTACTTTTTAAAGTTTCTTCCAATATTCAGGGGGTTTAAATTTTTCTAAGATATAAGCTTCTCAGTGTAGTATACGCCTTCACACTCTTTCATTACTCATTCAAATAGTCGCAAAACTGGTAAAAAGGGCCACAACCTTATAACGTTTCAAGTCATAGTTCTTTATTGATGATGGTTTGCTTTAACCTGGATGCTAATAAAGCATATTAGTAAGCAGCAAGGGGACCATCAGCTTTAAGTCCTCTCTTAGGGACTTGTGATGAGGATTAATGCCTTATCGAAGGGCACTAGCACAACTTTTTTTTTTTAAACCCAGGACCTCCAAGTTATGAGACCAATGCTCTACCACTGAGCCATTGCTCTTTCCCCCCTTTTTTAATATTAGCAATCAGAGCTCTACAGAGCTGACACACCATCAACCATTAACCTTTGACCTATGACCCGACCCTCTCCCTTGGCTCCCACATATCCTAAGCACAACTTTACTTGAACTTGTTTTTTTCAAATTCCATCTCCGCAGCTCAAAGCACGGCTCAGCGACCCAGCGACAGATCACAAAAGCAAAGCAGTACACAAGTTCATCGTCTCCTGGTCAAGCGAAGCCAATTATAATCCCAAAACCCTCAATTCAATGTTTTTGTCTGTGGTTTTTTCTCCCTCAAAAAGCCAAAATTCTGTGGATTTAGAGCACAATAGCTGACGTGAAGAGGAAGCCTCATTTAGAGGTCACAGTCTGAATGCATCGCAGTAGTTTTCCATAGAATTAAAAAAAGCCACTTCACAATAATATGGATGATAAAACACTCAAGTCTACGGGTAAGTAATAAATTTATTTTAAATAAGGAAGAATTAGATAGTTCTAAAGAAAATTAATTCCCTTATAATCAGAGAGTAGAGTAGGGTTTATTTAGCATTTTGAAATTTTGGAAAGAAATAGCGATAGTGTTGCAAAATTTAATACAGGCACTGAAATCAATTTTTTTGGATGATATGATCAAATATTAAAGCATTAAATGACATGCTTAAATATAATCCACTAAATGCAACACCAAACATACAAACAACAACAACAACAACAAATTACAGAAAGGAAATTATACAAAGAGAAATATTTTCATAGACCAATTGCCTGCAATAATCAGATTCCTCCGGGAATAAAGGGATCCTGTAACTTTGTCTCAGATTCTGAAACACAATCCTGGATTTAGCTCATGCTGCAATCATAATTATAAACCTTTTGGTCAGTAGGGAACCCCATGACTTTTACAAGCCAATCGCCTGTCTGATTATCAAGACATTTATGATTGGAAATCGAAATCAAATTTTGCGTTTTCCTAACATTTTTTGTAGCACTACAGTCTATTGGGGAGAACGAGTATGGTAAAACTGGTATCTCAAAGATGTTTACTTTTTTGAGGCACTTCATTATCATTTTGTAGCTCAATTTTTTTAGGGCTTCAATATGACACCATATCAAAGACACTGAAAACATGTAGGGCCATGCATCTTAGGTTTAACATTGTCAAACGATGCCTATAAAAAGGGCTACAACTATTACAACTACTAACTATTTTGGAAGTGAGTCCGGATTGAGGGAAAAGTGGAGGAGAAAAGGAGAGACATAAATGATACCAACAGGAGGCTAAGATCCAGAATTACATTGATTAGTTCAATAAAAAAAAATCCATCAAAATTTCACCTCCATTTTCTTGACAAAGACGAGATGTTCGAGGTATCTAATGACAGCCCTGGGGTAGGCATGGAGATAGTCTATGATCACGTCTGGTCTCATTCTCTCACTCACTGGCTCATTCTCTGGTCTCTCAGTGAAAATCTGCAGAAAAAATGATATAGAGTTGGTAAACATTCTTAATTAATATTTAAGATAGGTAAGACAGCCCTGGGGTAGGCATGAAGATAGTCTATGGTCACGTCTGGTCCCCGTTTCACAAAACTTGTCATCAGTGACAAATAACAGTTTTTGTTATAAGCTACTGAAATCCTTGCTTCTGATTGATTGTCAGCAAATTTGTCACTGATATTTGTCATTTGTCATTTAAAAAAGGCTTTGTGAAACAGGTCCCAGGTCTCATCCGCTCACTCACTGGCTCATTCAGAGAAAAAGATTTAAGGTTGGTAAACATTCTTTATAAATATTTAAAGATACCTGTATGTCACTCTTATCAGTATCATATTTATCAAATTATTATCACTTTTTTTTTTTACTGTCGTTAAATTTTTGAAGTATACCAATAGCATTCTCATAACCATCATCTATAACTTTATGATGATGATGATGATGATGATGATGATGATGATAATGATGAGGATGATGATGATGATGATGATGATAATGATGATGATGATGATGTTGATAATGATGATGATGATGATGATGATGATGATGATGTTGATGTTGATGTTGATAATGATGATGTTGATGTTGATAATGATGATGGTGATGATGATGATGTTGATGTTGATAATGATGATGATGATGATTATGATGATGATGATGATGATGATGATAATGATGATGATGTTGATAATGATGATGATGATGATGATGATGATGATAATGATGTTGATGATTGAGATGAGGATTAATATAATGATGATGATGATAAAGTTGGTGATTGTGATGACAATGATGATGATGATGATGGTATTTCTGTTAGGAAACATTAAACAGCACAGGCACAATTGAAGTGATAACTCAAAGATTTGCTCATTTAAGTAAATTTTGAGGCATCATTTAAAATGTTTATCAAGAACACCACCATCATCAGCAGCAGCAGGAGCAAAATATTCAGTACAAATAGAATGATCAATATCATCATTATTATCCTCATTCCAATTCTCATCCTCATCAACATCACCATACTGTCCATCATCTTCATCTTCACTATCATCACCATCATCATCAACAAATTTAGTGCCACAACCATCATCAACAAAGTTAGCGCCACAACCATCATCATCATCAACAAATTTAGCACCACAACCATCATCAACAAAGTTAGCGGCACAACCATCATCAACAAAGTTAGCGCCACAACCATCATCATCATCATCAACAAATTTAGCGCCACAACCATCATCATCAACAAATTTAGCGCCACAACCATCATCATCAACAAATTTAGTGCCACAATCATCATCATCAACAAATTTAGCGCCACAACCATCATCATCATCAACAAATTTAGCGCCACAACCATCATCATCATCAACAAATTTAGCACCACAACCATCATCATCATCAACAAATTTAGCACCACAACCATCATCATCATCAACAAATTTAGTGCCACAATCATCATCATCAACAAATTTAGCGCCACAACCATCATCATCAACAAATTTAGCACCACAACCATCATCATCATCAACAAATTTAGCACCACAACCATCATCATCATCAACAAATTTAGCACCACAACCATCATCATCATCAACAAATTTAGCACCACAACCATCATCATCATCAACAAATTTAGTGCCACAATCATCATCATCATCAACAAATTTAGCGCCACAACCATCATCATCATCAACAAATTTAGCGCCACAACCATCATCATCATCAACAAATTTAGCACCACAACCATCATCATCATCAACAAATTTAGCACCACAACCATCATCATCATCAACAAAATTAGTGCCACAATCATCATCATCAACAAATTTAGCGCCACAACCATCATTATTATCACCAATAAAATTGTCACCGTCATCATCACCATCACCACCACCACCACCACTATCACCACCAGCAAACCAACAGCATAGCCACAAAACATTTTTGGTCTTTACCTTAGTAGCGTTCTCCGGTTCTTTCCTCATGGCCCAGTCCACATATCTCCATACCAGCTCATGGTCAGATAAGCTATATTCAAAGGGAGATGGTAGTCAGTTTCCATGTTATTGGAAATGTGCTTTTCCATTGCATTGTCTTTCACTAATGTGAACCACATTTTCAAGTTCATGTTTTTTCTTACAAGTCCAAATAAAGATACATTAAAGATTGATGATACTACTAATAATGGTGATCATTGTAATAAAGCGTGATTGAAATGGGAGAAAACGCAAATAAATAAGCCTTTTCGGATATATGATCTTCGCATGGGCAGATACAGGGCATACAGACACATCAAGTTGAGTCATGAATACATTTACAAGTTCATGATAGTTATGGAATCATATATGCACTAATAGTAGATTTTATGAAACACAGGTGGGTGTATTCTTTTCAAGAGGGCAAAGAAAAGATGAAGCATCTCCATGACTTTGGCTGTATTTTTTTTTCTTCAATCCACAACATGGGACTTCTCAATGTTCAAAAGATCTGTGGATATTTGGGGGTCATTTGTCCGTGTGCTTTCTCTGACGGAAGTGGGATATCGAAGGATAATAGTCAGTTTCCATGTGCAGTAGGTCATAATTCGCTGACACCAGACTTGGTAAAACTACCATTAATGGGTGTACAAGTCTTGCACACAGCAAACCTGTGGTCCCATCAAGAAATACCCCCGGTCTATCAGAGAGTCAATGGGTGATGGAAATGTAAGATAATGACTTTTCCATATAAAGCCGATTGGTGGAAAATGCAGAGATTTACATAAAGCCTGTTGGTCATAAAACTGAAGGCTAATCCTGGTGATTGACAGCACCCGTTATTGGGTGAACACCAAAATTGTGTTAAAATTCCCCGTAAGAGCCCACCACTATCGTATCCGGACATCTACCCCCTGGACAACCACCCCCCCCCCCCCCCCCCCCCCCGATAACGACCCCTAGGAAAACCACCCTCTAGGAAAATTACCCCATAGGGCAACCACCCTCTAGGACAACTACCCCTAAGATAACCACCCTGTAGGAAAACCACTCTCTAGGACAACTACCCCCTAGGGCAACCACCCTGTAGGAAAACCATCCTCTAGGACAACCACCCTCTAGGAAAACCACCCTCTAGTACAACTACGGCCCGGTAGTCGTCCTAGTCATCCTATAGGGTAGTTGTCCTAGAGGGTGGTTATCCAGGGGGTAGGTGTTCTAGGGGCAGTTATCTGGGGGGTGGTTGTCCTAGAGGGTGGTTGTCCGAGTGGGTAGTTTCTTAGAAGGTGGTTATCCTAGGGGTGATTATCCGGAGGGTGGTTATCCAGGGGGTAGTTATCCTAGGGGTACTTGTCCTAGGGGGTAGTTGTCCTAGAGGGTGGTTATCCGGAGGGGTTGTTATCTGAAGGGCGGTAGTTGTCCTAGGGAGTAGGTGTCCTAAAACCCACCACTAGGTGTCTTTAGGATAAATAGGAAGGAATCCGATCTCACCTTGATAAGAAATCAATCACAAACCCTAATCCAGGGAAGGTTTCATCTGTAGCATCTCCATCAGCTAATCTAAAAGGTACCATGACAAAATAAAATAAAAGTTGACTAAGTAAATGGAACATGTGCATGTTACACTAGTCATTGGCAAAAACATTTAACATTTTATGTACAAATATTTTTAAAGCCACACCATACTAGAAACATCGCCTCTAGCGCCATCTCAGGTCAGCTGTAGCAGTATAGTCCCGTAACTCGCTGCTTCCCTAGCTGTGCTGTTTGTTCTCGCATTGTGTCCTCTGTCTATAGTTGCGAAGTGGAAAATTAGGCAATGGGTTACGTACTGTCTGTTAGTTGATCATGAGATGCTCGGGCAGGAACTTCATCAATTCAGCATCGCTTTAAAGCTTATCTGTACTAGTTTATAGGAGGGATTAGACCGCCCTGCAACCAATTAGGCTTTGTTTTCTATATAGAGGGAGCAAGTAGCTACAAGTAGGACAGTGTGGCTTTAATTCGTAGAAAACTAGATGGACGCCTCCACCATGAAGCAATTTTACAAACCAAAACAAAAAGCAATTTTTAAAATTCAAGTTTGATTGTAATCCATTACAAGCTATTACAAGCTATTTTTCATATACATGGTTGACCCTTTGATCTTTGACCTCATGACCCCAAAATCTAATCAGTTCATTGGCTCTGCAAGATACATACATGTCTCGAGTTTGATGGTAATCTGTCATCGGTTCTAATGATAGTGTAATCACAAACTATTTTTGCATACATAATGAGCCCTGTGACCTTTGACCTGTGACCTCAAAATCTAATCAGTTCATTGGCTCTGCAAAGACGTAAAGGAAGTCACCTTGCCCATAGGACCATAGCTTGCTCGCTATCACCCTGGTATCTGTGGAGGAGTGCCAGAGCATGGTGACGACTGAATCCCTGCAGGTATTCTCTGCTGTCTTCAGGGTCGCAGGAGTGCTCGGTTGAGATGAGGGTGATCAGTTTGGTGGGGTTGGACTCGGCGTAGAGCTTCAGCAGGGCAGTATCAACCTCCTGATATGAGAGAGAGGGGGGGGGGAGAGGGGGGGGGGGGAGGGGGAGAGAGGGAGGGGGAGAGGAAGAGTGAGAGACAGGACAAAGAGGATATGAAAGGGGAAGAAAAGGCAGGAGGGAAAAAAGATTGAGGGGAGAGGGGGAGAGAGGATAGAGAGAAAGAGAGAGAGAGGGAGAGCGTTGAGAGAAGGGGGATTGAGAGGAAGAGAAAGGGGAGAGAGAGAGAGAGAGGAGAGAGATGGGGAAGAGAGGAGGGAAGACAGAAAGAGAGGGAGAGAAAGAGAAAGGGGGTAGAGAGAGAAAGGAACAAGAGAGAGATAGAGAGGGGGGAAGAGAGAGAGAGAGGAGAAAGAGAGAGAGAGAGAGCGGGAGAGAGAGGGGGACAGAGAATAATTAGATGGTTAGAAAAAGCAGCAGCTATACATATATGACATAGGTAATAAATTGCTAAATAGGAGATTATACCTTTTTAAAGAAGGAAATAATACATATCTATAGACAAGTCTACAGCATAAGAAAAAAAGCAGAGAGACAAAATGAGAGTGAAAGAGAATGAATGAGAGAGAGAGGGGTCAACCTCAATACAAAACACTGTCAAGAATCCTTTACCAGTTTCATGCCAACTGCTAGGTCAGTATCCCTCACGTCTTCTAGGAAGTCCATAAGAAATTGCTTGCACTCCGCTACCTTGTCAGGCTTACCTCGCACAACCTGACTGATATCCGCAAAGTCGTGAAGCGGCGGAATGGCTCGATGGAAGTTGGAGTTTGAGGGCAGTAGGTTTGGATACAGGCAGATCAACTGTTTCATAAAATAAGATTGATTATATTTTTAAAATATTACTTTATTGACATTAAATGTAACTTGCATCACAAAGGATACATAATAGTCCACTATAATCAAAATTACTGATATATAACAAAAATATTGAACTAAAAATATAGCACAAGAGATACATAATTATAGGAATTAATTAATATGAAAATGTTTTAAAGAAACAATTGTCCATATCAAATAGTGGTATAAAATATGAAGGTTCCACCAATTTGGAGAAACTTTAACTAGGACCACTATACATAGGAATTTTATTAGCAAAATTGAAGAGACAGATCAAATGGAAAAGTGGATATTGTGGGGAAAATGAGATGTCTAATACCAGTACATTTGATGGAAGTTGGAGTTGGAGGACAGACAGTTGGTTTGGATTCAGGCATATCAACTCTTACATAGAATAAGGATCACAAACAAAATATTTTGAGCCATTTAAAGGGTAAAATTAGGTAGGGGAAAAAGGCAATGTAAAAAGGTAAAATTTGAGATGGGTTGAGGTCTGATAACCGGAAAGTCAGCCGACGAAAGGTAGTACTTCGGAATACAGGCAGATAAAATTAACAGGTGACTAAACTTTTCTTCCACTTTAAGTTCAGTTGAGTATTTTCAATTCATTTCAAATCAAAGATTAGTTCAATAGCGCTGATTTACAATTTAAAACCACTATTAGCACTAGACATACCTGTTTTACAATTACAATAAACAGGAGATACAGCTTATTATTACAGTAATAAGATATTAAACACAAAACATAGTACATTAATGCAAATTTTTACATCTGTGTATCATGCTTCTATAATTTCCTTGGGTTTAACATTTTCCTTAATTACAGATGGAAGACAATCTAACAGGCACATGATACAGCATTATAAATGAATACACCAGTTTACGGATCCATCCGGGCGCATGCGCAGACATGGGCGCCATTTTAATTGACTTTGAAACAAAGCCAATGACCTGAGGTCAGTGGTATTTATGTGTAAATTAAGATTGCGCCCATGCAAATGATGATGTGCGCGCACAACGCAGCGCGCAGGCAGTGATGTCATCATAATTTGCATGGGCGCAATCTTAATTTACGCATAAACCACTGACCTCTAGAGGTCATTTGGTTTGTTTACTCGCCAATTAAAATGGCGCCCCTAACCGTAAACTGGTGTATTAAATCATAATTTCTTTTTGATTAGCTGCTCCCCCTTTCTTACCTCTCTCACATCAAGCTTAGCTTCCTTGAACAATTCCATGGAATCAGCGAAATTAAGCTGAGCAAACTGGATGAACCCCGCCTGCTGCTGTATGCGGTTATACATCTAAAAGAAAATGAAACATGGATATGTAGGTCAAAGGTCATGTAGAGTTTTGGTAGCAAATGGGAAATTTTGTATGAAAGGTGTTACCTCTTTTAAAGCCCCACTGCACTACTTATAGCTACTTGCGCCCTCTATATAGCAAACAATGCCTAATCGGTGACCACTGGTCCCCCATGGTTCACTTGTTCTTATGTTAATTGAGAGCTGATTTGATGAGATAACCACCTGTCAATGACCCCGCAGGGAGGTCTAATCCCTCCTGGCCAAACTAGTACAAATGGACTTTAAATACCACACAAATAATCTCCCTGCACCACATTGTATTTATCTGTGTAATGCAATGATTTAAACACTCAGAAATAGTGTAAGGTTGCATTACCTGCAGAAACTTATCCTTCCCAAGTCCAGCTTTCCGGTAGTTTTTAGCAAGGTTTAATGCTTCCTCCACTCGTTTGTCAGCAAGCAATGCTTGGACCTGATAAGAAAAGGAAAGAGAAAAAAAGACAAATAAAATAATAAATTCACTTTATTTAAAGCCCCTCATTCAGATTTTGTTCCTTTGTGCTAACTTCACACCTCAAATTTTTCCACAACAGTTAGTAATACAGTTGTTTTTAGTATGTATTACACTGAACTTTTTGTGGGATAAAATTGCATTACTGGTACATTAAGATTATGAATACCATTAGAAAGTGGTTTACTTTCTTTGCGTTGTTTACATGTTTTATTTGAATAAGCTTCCTAACCACACCATTTTGATATCAAAGCGAACGTGTGAAAATATTACAAAGAATGGGCAGTTTGTGCCAAGGCGCTAATCATACTACATAGTTGACATTTGCTTAGTCAGCAAAGAGAACTCATTAAAGATGAATTTGAGTTCTGGTCATGCGATTGCATTGTGAAAGAAACGTTGTGGAATCGATCAGAAAAGGTTGATCATCTAGCATGTACTGTAAGTATTGCTGTGTCCTGCAAGGTTCTGGAATCATCAAAATGATAAGAAATTTGGCCCAGTCTTGGTAAAGTTACAAGCATTGTACACAGAAAGTTGTATGGGACTACACAAATCTATCCAGGCCGGATCGATATCATAATTTACCAAATATATCAATTAGAACGCAGTTTCTCATCATTTTTGAGAGGGGGGTGTTTCCAAAACTGGTCTATACCTTTAAAGCCCCTCATTCAGAAATGTTGTTCTTTGTGCTACTTCATGCCTCCAATTTTTCTACAACAATTGGTAATACAGTTTATTTTGTATGTATTACACAGAAGATGTTGTGAAAAAAATTACATTACCAGTACATTAAGATTATGACTACTATTACAAAGTGACTTATTTTCTTTCTGTTTTTACATGTTTTGTTTGAAAAATCCTCCTAACCACACCATTTTGATTTCACTAAGCGAATGCGTTAAAAAATTACAAAGAATGGGCAGTTTCGGCCAAGGCGCTAATCATACTACATAGTTGACATTTGCCGAGTCAGCAAAGAGAGCTCATTAATGCTGATTTTAATCACTTGATTATTTTGAGTGAAATAACCAGTTAAATCACACTTTCAGAAAATCTGGTAAAAAAGTGGTCACCTTGGCCAGTTGTGTTTCTATACCTGTTTCTCTACTGGAAGAGGCACTAATGCATAGACCTCTTTATTGGAAGCCACAAACATTTTCCCCTCGAAGTCACCCAGCAACTTCCCTCCTTGGAATGGAATGGTCTGCTTCTGCTGCTGGTCCAACACACTGGTGAATGAGAGAGAATGGAGTTGTTAGGGTTATTCCATTTGATATAAGGGGTGGGGTAAAGAGATAGAAAGGGCCATTTCGGAAGTTCAGGCAGTGTTGACTTAATATTCCGAATAGTAAAATTGTGAGTATGTTGTCAACAGATGAGAACAAAGTTATTTACCAAAAAATAATCCTAATATAAAGTAGGAAAGAAATAGAAACAAGAACTTGAAATTGAACATTTCAAAAGGCAGCAAAAGAAGTATAAAAATTAGAAAGGAAGCACCACTTTAAAGAGGAAGAATCAAGAGAAATACAACAGTGGGATAGTTACAATAAAGTGAAAGAAGAGAAGAAAAAGAATGATAACGATAATAATAATAATATTAAGAAGAAGAAAAAGAAGAAGAAGAAGAAGAAGAAGAAGAAGAAGAAGAAGAAGAAGAAGATGAGGAAAAAGAAGAAAAAGAAGAAGAAGGAGAAGAAGAAGTAGAAAAAGAAGAAGAAAAAGAAGGAGAAGAAGAAGTAAAATAAGAAGAAGTAAAAGAAGTAGAAAAGGAAGAAGAAAATAATGAAAAAGAAAAAAATGAAAAAGAAAAAAAGTAGAAGAACAAAACAGTTATTTTGTTTTACCTGTGAACTGTAAGAAATTCATCATCCAATGCTACCACGTACGGGAAGGTGTAACTGACAGCGCAAACAGACTCCGCCCACTTCAATGGTGGCCTCTGGGACATACCTCCCGACGTTACAAACATACCAAGAGCACCGGGCCCTGCTAGTAAAAACTCCTCCTACATTCAGAAGGTAGGGAATGAAAAGAGACACGCAATCATCAACAAGTATTGCTTATGTTATCAAATCTAGTAAATGAAAAGAAAGACAAATTTAAAAACACACCAAAGGCAGTGCAAATTAAAACTTCATTTGCATTGCCTTTTGTGTTTGTACTATTCAAGTATATTTTTGAAAAAAATTTGAATGAATTACGAAGTTGGCTTCTTTAAAGCAGGACTGCACTACTTGTAGCTACTTGCGCCCTCTATATAGCAAACAATGCCAAAGCGGTGCCCGTTGGTCCCCCATGATCCCCTTTTTCTTATGTTAATTGAGAGCTGATTTGATGACCAGGCAGAGAGGTTTAATCCCTTCTGGCCAAACCAACACAGACAGGCTTTAACAAAGCCTAAACTGAATGAAATACTAATATTTTTGACTGAAGTAAGCAGGAGATTTCAAGAGCAAATTAAAGAAATTGAAACCTACCCTTCCGACTCTCTTGATGATTGGTGTGGTGTGCTCCGTTTCCACGGGGAAGAGGTCAGTGATTTGACCTGTGTCATAGTTCGCCAGGATGTACTGGTTGCTAAGGGCAACACAGACGCAGAATGAATCAATACCCTGTGGAAGAGAATATTGAGAGATGTTAGGGACTTTTAGATTTGCATGACGACAACGTGGACTGCTACGTGTGACTTCCTTTGCCTTAACCCTATGTCAACTGGGGGGGGGTCAATTTGACCCCCCCCTGTAGAAATTTCGCGACTACTCCGAAACCGCGGCAGATATAAAATTTTCCTTTCACGACTTTTTACTTTCGAGTCTTACGCATCTTTTAAAACAATTTTTTCGAAAATCGGACCTACGGTTACAAGGTCACATGACCTTTTGTCTTTGCATGTCAGCCCGAAAATCGCTCATTTTCATGATTTGTGTACAAAACATATGTAAAAGTCATTTTTCCTAAAAATAGATAAAATATTGGTTATTGAGTCTTGTTTAAAGTTTAGATGTTTGTTTTTGGGTCAAAATAGTTGAATTGTAGTTATAAATGAAATAAAACAACAAAAACAATAAAATACATAAGTTAAAAAAACAATGAAATACATAAGAAATTATCAAAACAAGAGATAACATAAGGAATAACCTGGCTCTTCCAATTTTTTGTGTTGTATTATTATTCCAAATGGTCTAATAAATATATGTAGTGAAAAAGAATACTTAAATATGAATAATCTATGATTTATGGGCAGAAATGTGAATTGTATGACCTTATTTGCATAAATTAGCATAAATATGCAAATGAGTGAATTTTTCAAAAATTTGAAATTACCATAGTATTCTTTACACTTCACTTGACATGCATGCAAATTTTCGCGGCGATCGGCGGTGAAACGGCCGAGATCTTAGGGGGGGGTCAAATTGACCCCCCCTCAGTAAAAACCTGGTCTGAAATAGCCCAGTTAAGATAGGGTTAAAAGGACGTCACACATAGCAGTCCACACAAATCTATAGTTCCCTATTAAGGCAAGATTTCATCAGGACGGACCAAGTCGAACCTGGCTCAACGTAGACCTACCGTAGTCGATTGTTTTCAGCAGCTTAAAAATGTCAGTTGCTCGAAAATAGAAATAAATAAATAAATACAAAATCTTTTTTCAACAGATCAGTAAGTAGCATCATTGATATTCTTAAAAAATGTTATATGATCAATCCGATTATTAGAACAGATCTATGAATAAATAGTAATAATATGAATGATAATATTCAGTTTTTATAGGGCCCTTAATCCATCAATGATGTCTCTAAATGCTCAACATATATATTATTACCCCGGTCATCGGATTCAGGCTTGCCCATACACTATGAATGCACATTCTCGACTCCCTGAAGAACATTTCAGCCAGGAGTCATTTTACAGACACTCACAATGCTGAGCAAACTACCGGGTATCCATTTAACATCTGGGTAGAGAGTGGCAAATGTAGATTAACGTCTTGCCAAAGAATGTTAGTGCCCGGCTGGGATTTGAACCCAAAAGCTTGTGATCTGCAGTCGGTGACTGTTCCACTAGACCACAACACCTCTACAACTTATCACATGTTACTCTTTAAATGTAGATTGTCATGTACAATATCAAATCAAACATTATTTAAAGCCCTATTGCAACCCTGAACTTACACCTTTGATGAAAAAAACTCACCACATTGACAGGCATATCGGGTATTGATACATCTTTGACTAGGACCATCTTATCTTCAGTAACTGAGTAGACCTGCACCAAGCGTCTCTTTGTGGCTACGGCAATCTGATTAATGAGGAAGAGTGGAGAGAAAGAGAGAAAAAAGAATAAGAAAGGGAGAAATTTGCACAATTTGGCACATAACAATATGCACTAGTTGATGGAAGGATTGCTTTGTGCAATACAAGGGCTTTGCAGAATTACGCCATTTCTGGTCTTGATCAGTTTAATGACAACCCTTTTAACACCCGTACAGAATAGGATTAATATTGCACTGGAAACAGTTAAATAATGTTGTCTTGTCTTTGGTTTATCTATCCAGGGGGGTGTTTCACAAAGACTAAGATCGACTTTAAGTTGGACTTAACTATGGAAAGCCGTTCATGCCACTGGTTTCTCTCACTATTGGTCCCTCAATTATGATCTTCAGATAATTTTTTTTTCCTTCAATAATGAACTATAAACAAAAATGTCAATTCTGTAGATAGATGACCACGATTTACAGGTCCCTTGAGAAACCAATGCCAGGAATGGTTAAAGGAACTAGTGGCATGAATGGCCTGCCATAGCTAAGTCCAACTTAAAGTTGCGCTTAGTCTCTGTGAAACAACCTCCAGGAAGATAATTTGTGTGGCATATAAAGATGGAACAAAATGAGGCTTACCTCTACACTGAAAGGGCTACCACTTCTTGGGTTCTCATTCACACAGAATGATGTCACCTTGGAGAGAGAGAAAGAAAACAAAAAAAGAACATGAACACATGATATTGGTTTTAAAGCGATACTGAACTGATGAACTTTCTACCCTAGCAGAATACACCAGTTTATGGTTGTGTGCGCCATTTTAAACAAAGCCAATGACCTAGAGGTCATGTATTTATGTGTAAATTAAGATTGCGCCCATGCAAATTATGATGATATCACTGCCTACGCGCTGCGTTGTGCGCGCTCATCATCATTTGCATGGGCGCAATCTTAATTTACGCATAAATACCACTGACCTCGGGTCATTGGCTTTGTTTCAAAGCCAGAACAGAATCACCTTGAATTGGTTTTTTTCCATTGTGGATGAAATACATGGCGGAATAAAAGTCTTGTGTCATACCGGACAAAAAAAAAAATAATAATGTGCTACATTTATGAAGTGCATTACATAATACATTTCAATGCCTTTTATACATTAGATACATTAATAAGGAGCTATGAATTTTCATTCATACATACAAAACTAATATGACATATATTCTACAATACTAAATTGCATTACAAGGAATTACTTTTTTTTAAATAAATAACAATACAAAGAATGAAATAACTACTAAGATATATAATACAGCTACAAGTCCAATTAAGCATAGTAGGATTAAAAATTATGTGACTTTAATCTACTCTTAAATGAATCAAAGGACGCAGCAGCAAGGACCTTACTAGGAAGATTAATCCAGTTCGGGTGTGATTGAAGAGAAGGCAAAATCAAAATTTCTTTCTGAGGTTTCTTAATGTGCTAATAGGAGTACATACAATGTATATTAACTAGGCAAAGGAAGCAAAAAGAAAGAAAACAAATACTCACCCCTTTAATCTTGGCACCACTGAGTATGGGCTAGACAAAACAAAGAAGAAGAAAAGAAAACAGTAAATGATAATCATCCAATTAAAAGTTATGAACATTGCCAAAAGTTTCATGTGTACAATTAAGCAATCTTAAAGCCAGATTTCACTCAGAATGGCATCTCTTCGAAAATTACATGTAAGAAAATGTTCTTGAGAGGGATTTTTGGTAAAGACAACTACATGTACATGTAGGAGAAATATTAGACATTAAAAAAATCTGTAGGTATTCTACTAAAATGTAAACTGAGGTTTAGCTGGACTTCAATCCTCACATTGGGTTTAGATGAATGAGTAGAGAAGGGGACAACAGGAATTTGCGAAGAAGGGAAAGAGAATTGGAGAGTACATTATAACATGGGGGAGTAAGAGTGTCAAGGGGGGTAGGGATGGGGAGGTAAGATGGAGAAGGGAGAGTACATAATACATATTGGAGGGGAATGTAGGAAGAGAGGGGGTGAGGTACATACCCCTAGGTTGATTTTGTGTAGTAGCGTCAGGAAGTCATCACACAGTACCAGTATTAAGTCAAGATGGGGGAGTGGGGGGGGGGGGGGTGGGGGTGAGAGAGAGAGGGGGGGGGGGAGGGGTGAGGGGGCGAAATGAGGGGGGGGGGGGTAAAGGGGTTTGGTACATACCTCTAGGTTGAACATGTGTAGTAGAGTCAGGACGTTATCACACAGAACCAGTATTCTGGTTAGCGCTGAGGCCGCCTGTAATTGTTGGATTGGCTTCCCCCTCTTAAATATACAAACAAAGAAATAGAGTTTAAGTGTGCATGTACCAATTGCCTGAAGAAAAAAAGTGTGCATAGATAGGCTGTATAAACCAATCTCACAAAAATAAATATAGCATTCTACATGTGAACAGTTAATTAGTAGTATCATTATCATTATTTATTATCAATATTATCATTATTAGTAGTACTGTAGTACATGTAATAGTAGAATTAGAAGTAGTAGTTCTAGTACTAGCACTAGTACATGTACATGTAGTTCTAGTTGTAGTAGTTGCAGTAGTATAATTATTATCATAATTTTTTTAATTATTATTATCATTATTATTATTACTTTTATTATTATTTTCATAACTGTTATTATTATTGTTGGTGTTGTTGTTGATGGTGTTGGTATTTTTGTTGTTATCATTATTATTATTATTAATAGTATCAGACATCTGAGCAGGGCAATTTTTTAATTGTATTGCTCTCAAGGTTTAATTCATAAGCCAACAAAAGCTACGGGCGAAAAATATATTATTGACCGCTCAGAAAAGTCAATGAGATTTTGTGTGTAATTTGCCGGTCGATACAGTAAACCAATGAACAAATATTATTGACCGCTCAGAAAAAGAGCAAAACATCGTTGACTTACCAAAGCCAAGTATTTGTGGGACTGTTTCTCAGAGACAAAAGTGATCTTTCCATTGGGTTGCGTCTTTTCTTCAATCAAGTAATGGATTACAAAGCTAAAGAATATTGAGATTAAAAAAGGGAGAAGGAAAACATAATAACAAAATCAATGTGAATTTCATTTCTATTTGTTTAATTGTTTAATGTAAATTTGACATTGTTTATTTTGTTATTTGTTGTGCGCACATCCAAATCAAATGTTCAGAAATAGTTTACAAAACAGGCGTAAGATTACAAAACAACCAGAGAGTGATGAAGACCTATTGGAGGCATACCTGCCAACCTGAGACAAGAGAAATTAGGAGTAAATTTTTCTGGATGGACTACGAGGTCGCGAACCACCGAAGGATTGGGGTAGTAGCCCGTAGATTGGGGGGGGGGGGGGGGGGGGTACACAGGACTTTAGGGTCTATTTTTTTTTCTCTCCATTTTAACGGTGCAAATGGGCCTTTTCCTTCAACCTTTTCGCCCCACACATAAACAATTTTTGTATTCTTTCTTATACTTCTGATTATGAACAGCACGAGTCTTACCCATTTTGTCCTTCAAAAATGGAGAAATCAACGAAGAAGAAGAATATAGTAGTAGTAATCCAAAATAAATCCGAGGAAGTCCGGTAAATAACAAGCTTCCACGATCGCAGTCATCGCACAAGCATAATTGAAGAAAACACGCCAATGTATACAGTGTTTATGCACGGTATATCAACTGCACATGTAATATAAATACACGTGGGCTATACGCATGCAGTTACTATGCAACAACGCTGCATGTAGTGTATGTATTAGTATTATATTTAAACGTCTTTGAGTACAACGTCCGCACACACTCGATATAGCTTGCGCACCTGCTTCCATGTACTAGTACATGCAGTACATGGATAATGACTGCGGAACTAACGATCACGTTCGGGCTGCGCTGTGTATATCTTCTATGAGCGCGAGCGGATGTCGGCGTGATCTGGTTATCAGTGCTGTGTTATGCTTTAGTCTTATGCAACAGTCGTTTGTTTAAAAAAAAAAAAAAAAAAAAAAAAAAAAATTAAAAAAAAAAAAAAAAAATTAAAAAAAATTTTAAAAAAATAAAAAAATCGGAGTTTTGAGGCATGCAATCGGAATTCGGAGTGGGTATGAAAAAAGCGGAGTAACTCCGCCTAAATCGGAGTGGTTGGCAGGTATGTGGAGGTCATGGGTCCCACACTCTTTCAAGTTACCTTGGTCCAATGAAAGCAACAATAAATTTTACATGCACACTTTCAACCATAAATACCTCCCCAATCTCTTAAAGGCACACTGTCCTAGTTGTAGCTACTTGCGCCCTCTCTATAGAAAACAATGCCTAATCGGTGACCATTGGTCCCCCATGATCCTCTTTTTCTTATGTTAATTGAGAGCTGAGTTGATGAGATAGCCACCTGTCCAGTGACCTTGCAGGGTGGTCTAATCCCTCCTGGCCAAACTAGGACGGATAAGCTTTAAAGCACAATCAGATATGACGCAGCAAAACCATGGTGTTTAAAAAAACAATAATGACGTACAGTGTGATGGGCATCACAATTCTGTATCTTATAACACATAGCTCAGCGAATACCTGCAATATCTTTGTTGCGTTCAGTTGCCATTCATAATACAAGTTTTAAAAAAACGCAGCTGTTTTTTTGCAGCGATTTACTGGCCATATCTGAACAAGCCTTCATATAGACCTACCTCAGTCAGGGCAAAGCCGATTCTAAATTGACCCGATTATTTTCCTCTGGTGCTTACGTAATGTTTGTTGTTTGGTCTGTATTCAGTTTGGTGTTGGTCAGGCAAAAAAATTAAGTTTTTCATTTTGGGGGCTCCATTTCAAATTTTTGGGAAATTTTTGGGGGCTACTTTTTCAACTTTCGGGGGCTCTTTTTTCCATTTTGGGGGCTCTTTTTTTCTGGGGCTACTTTTTCATTAATTCATAAAAGGATAGGCCTACAGTTTGTTGAGATTTGTTTAGTAGGCCAAGGTTTCAGGCTTCCTGCTTCATAATTAATTGCCTAGACTTTTCTAGTTCAATAACTAAGTTTTCATGCATTGATTTGATGCAAGAACTGTAACATAATAGACCCTAGATTGTGATTATTTCTGACCATGAATTTCGATAATCATTTTTCAAAGTAAAATTTTCACAAGAAAATCAGACGGTCGTTTAAAAACGTAGACATTAGTAATACTTTTACTAATTCTAAGCTCAGGTTTCGTATATCTATTCACGAAACTATATTGAAATCGCGGCAATAATGATGCAAACCAACAGATAACAATTTCAAAGTGTCAAATCTCTTCGACTCGAGCTCAGCTAGCTCAGCTACACACACTGCAGCGTAACTCCAGGAAGCTCCAACGCCGGTGCCGCAGGCGTCAGACACTTGCGGTGCCGGTGTTGGAGCTTCCTGGAGTCAACTCACACACATTGCACAGCGGCAATGCACTGTATTGTATGCGTGTCAGTCACTGTGATTTTGTCTGATTTTCTTTACTTTGAAGAAATGATTATCAAAATTACGTCAACATGGAGAGAATAATCGCAAAAAAGGCTTTAATTTCATACCTCTACTTATGGAAACTTTATAAAATTGCGAAAAATCGTGAATTCGTGATGGAAATTGATTGCAGTCTCACGAGTTTTGCTAGACATGGTCTAGGTTCAACAAATTTGATCTACCAAAACAAAATCGACCCCTATGCCCCGTCTCGATCTCGCAACTGCGAAAATGTATGTGTTTTGGCATACCTGCGTGCGACATGGTAAGCCAGGTAAGGTATGGAATATGGTTCGAGTTTTTTTACGACCGATTTTTGTGTACCGGGTATACAATTTTACACGGAGATTCAGCGCGCGGACCAAGAAATGCACACAATGAATACGAAGATAGAAGAGAGCGCGCGGCCGCTCGTAATCGTTACGGGGGCGATTTGAGATCATTTCACTTTTTGATGTCGCCCCCGAAATCGGATTTTGAGCCTATTTCGGGGGCTGTTTATGGTGTTTCCGGGGCGAATCCGCCCTCCGCCCCCGTGTATTTTTTTGGCTGTGCTGGTGTTGGTCTTGTTGTTGTGCCTAACGTACATTTATAACCCCAGACTTATGATCTCTATTATGAAACAAAGCCAAGAGCTTATAAACACCTAAAAAAAGTTCTACAAATGTTCTGGAATTGATACAATGCATCTCTCTTGTTAATATATAAATATTTATATATTCTAACACGAGAAATCTCAAAGCTCAAACTTGAATTGCAGAACAATTTTTTTAGGAATTTATGTCAAATCTTCATGATCTTACCAGTCACTAGTCCCGATGTAGAGGTTCTTCCCACAGCATTCTATACATTCAATCTAGTGGGAGGAAATGGGAGAGGAGAAAGTTTGTTTTTTCTCTTCACAGAATCAATACAAATTATAGTTTTAGACATATCATCATGTAGATTGTAAAAATTAGCCAACACACTCTTCTTCTTTTTCTTCTCCTTCTCCTCTTTTTTCTCCTCTTTTTTTCTCCTCTTTTTTCTCCTCTTCTCCTCCTTCTTCTTCTTCTTCTTCTTCTTCTTCTTCTTCTTCTTTGCATTTATGTTATGTTATTGTGTACTAATGCACCTGTCAATTGTATGACCCACCCCATGAACCCCGGGGATGGTGCGTCACTTGTCTAATGTGCGTCGGATTTTACTATACCATGACGCACATATGCGGCAAAACTATGACGAACTTCAGGCTACCAATGACGGTACCTCGGTCAAAATTATGACGCACCAGTTGTTGATTTTGACTGTCATTTTGACGCACATTCGACATGGTCGAAATGATACAGAACGTGTTTTTCCTGATTTGCGATCGGGGTCTAATCTCATTTCCAGGCACGAGCACTCGTTTGTTGTTGCAATACCGTTCCCCCACCTGCACCGTGCACGGCACAATGTTTTCTGTTTTCTAGTAGACATCTACGATAGATCTACTGGGATGGTGGTGCAGGGCTTTGCCATAAAATGCCCTTGTTTTTATATAATATTCCCTTTTCTGAAATCTATCATTAATACGCTCTAGATCTATTATCAAAATCAAAGTAAAATACAGAATACGTACGGTCAGATTTGTTTCATATTTCTTCAAGTCTTTTTAATGCGCGCGATGGTGATGCACAGCGGTACGTCACTTGGATCTCACACTCATCACATGGATGAGTTTGTTTCGCTGCACTGCGCAATGTCTGGCTTTTACATACACATTTCAAGGCACGTCGTAAGATGCTGCGAACGTAAAAGCGCATTTAAAACGCCGCTTACTTCAGTCCGATCACTACGTATTGAACCCACAGAAAACCAACCGCATGGCGATCTGCGATACATGTGCTTTCCTATGCGAAAAAATTGTCTGTAGCTTGTCGAGTGCTGAGCTGAAAGTTAGTAGTACAAATTTAAGTGCCAATTACAAATCAATTTGAAGATCGTATTATAAGTATGATCGTAAGTAATAGTACTTGCATTGTTCGTGTTACGGTGACCAGCGCATTAATTTCGCTCTTTAATTCGCTAGCGGCCGTGAATACACTGTACTTTATTCAGTGACGCACCTATGTAAAGTGACTGACATCGACACACCCCACCGTCAATATTGTGACTGACCATAGGAGTAAAATGACGGTACCCTCAGTCACACCTTGATGGTAAATGACCCAACCATGACGCACCTTCCCCGGGGTCCATGGGGTGGGTCATACAATTGACAGGTGCATAACATAACAGTAACATCTAGGCAACCAATTATGTAAATTATGCTATAAGTGGTATATTCTCCAATAGTGGCCTCTCAAGCCTGCTGATAACATTTGCAACTAAAAATAAAAAAGAACAAAAGAAAACAAAATAAAAGCGAAAGGAAGGGGAAAAGAGGGATTTTCTATAACTAAGTATTTATTTTAGGGGTTGCTGAACTTACTGAAGTTTTGCTGGTCCTCTCCCCAAGTAGCTTCAACCTTTCTACAGCAGGAACCAGCTCAAAAGCTTTCACACTCATCCTGATATTTCAGTAAATAATGTAGGGGTAATTTTCTGAAAATAAAAGTTTAAACAAAGTTCAAACCATTCATGATTCAGAAGTTGAATTGAACTCAAATTGAAAAGAAAAAATTGTTTGCATTCAAATTGTTCGAAAATCGAAATTGTTCAAATATATCCAGATAGGTACAAACAACAAATGATAGAGTTCACACATAATACGGCAGAAACATCCAACCAGTATCTTTTCCCTCTCACGTATATTTCTATCCCTACGCCAAGTCGACAACGTACGTCCCAATGCAAAATCAACAAATTAGAATCTCATCATTCGCCCACTCTTACACGCGACGCAAAATCAGACACATGGGACCGTAGACAAAATCTAGAAGTCGATTTACCAGCATCAGATATCCAATATAATCTGTATGTGAGCATGCAATGATACTAAATAACATTAAAAGAATAACGTATTCTAGGAAAATGAAAATTACCTCGTCTGTAGCCTGTTCAGGGGTCACACCCACAGCAAAATGCGAAAATTATTAAAGAACTGGACTGGGCTGACAGAAAAATATATTTATTTACTCTTGACGCCGGAGAGGGCGACAAACAAGATAAACATTAATTCGACCTAGTCCGCTCAATCACAATTATCAATAAGAGCTTCCATTTCATTTTTTGAGAGGGGGGGGGGGGGGGGGGGTGTTTAGTCAAAACATATTCTTTCAAATGATTGGTATATAAGAGCTTCCTGATTTCATATTTTGAGAGGGGGGTGTTTAGTCAAAACAATATTCTTTCTCATGCATGATTGGTAATAACCCAGATAGCAAAATATCTGGGGCCCATCTGGGTTTTGTATGGGCTGACTAAAACCCACGTGGCCTATACAAAAACCAGATGTATACCAGATGGGCCTTCCCACCCAGAACCCACACATATGGGCCCCATGTGGGCCCCATGTGGGTTTTTGTTTGTGAAAATCGCACGTCGAACATCGGCTGGGCCCAGCTAAAAACCAGATGTATACCAGATGGGCCTTCCCACCAAGAACCCCCAAGTACCAACACATATGGGCCCCATATGGGCCCCATGTGGGTTTTTGGTGGTGATAATCGCACGTCGAAGATTGTCTTTACCCAGCTGAAAACCAGATGTATCCCATATGGGCCTTCCCACAAAGAACCCACAGGTATACGGAGTCCACGTGGCCCATTTAAAAACCAGATGTATACCAGATGGGCCTTCCCATCCAGAACCCACAAGTACCAACACATATAGGCCCCATATGGGCCCCATGTGGGTTTTTGGTGGTGATAATGGCACGTCGAAGATTGTCTTCACCCAGCTGAAAACCAGATGTATATCAGATGGGCCTTCCCACCAAGAACCCACAGGTATACGGAGCCCACGTGCCCCACATAAAAAACAGATGTATACCAGATGGGCCTTCCCATCCAGAACCCACAAGTACCAACACATATAGGGCCCATATGGGCTCCATGTGGGTTTTTAGTGGTGAAAATCGCACGTCGAACATTGTCTTCGCCCAGCTGAAAACCAGATGTATACCAGATGGGCCTTCCCACCCAAAACCCACAAATATATCACATCATTTGCATAATGAGTATGGGGTGCGTGCACATCTATGTTTTTTAACAATTTATCTAAATTTACAGGATATTTCTTAATTACTGATGATTTAGTTATTTGCAATTCATTTCGAAAATACTACAAAATGTAAATTGCCAATTATTAGGAAATTTCACTACTTTGTTTGAATTACATTTAATTAAACATGAATTAGAAAAAACACTAACTATAATCTAAAACAGATTCAATAAAATACAAGTATATGGAAATGTCTTATCACAGCAAATTAACCAAGTCTTCTTAACACCAATGCCTTTACATTGGAAATGTTAGACGATGTGTTGTTGCCATTGACCAAATTAATTAGTAGTGCTAAAAAGTGCTACATAACCTACTAATTATGTCTGCTAATTGGAGCTTTCAATCAGTGGTTGAAAGTTGTGCCAAATGGTACGACTGGTCCAGTTAAACCCAACTGGTAACCCTGGAAATTGAAATGGAATAAATGAATTCAACTGGGAAAAATAGGAACCCATTTAAACAATATGAAGCCCATTTAAAACCACATTGGCCCATATGGGACCAGATCAAACCCACTTGGCCCATATGGATCCCATATAAAAACCCGCTTATAGCCCATATGGGGCCCATATAGAACCCACTTGACCCATATATAGAATGTGGTAGGTCCCACATAAAACCCACATATGGCCCATCTGGTGCCCAATAGGTAACCCTTGTGTATATTGATGGGCCAATTGTGGGGTACATCTGGGTTTTACGTGGGCCCATCTGGACCAAGTGGGTACAATCTGGGCCGCCCATCTGGGGCCCTTCTATAACCCGGGTGCAGATTGCTGGGCCCCACATGGGGCCTATCTGGTACCCATCTGGGCCAAATGGGCCAAGTGGGCAAGAGATGGGCTGGCCCATCTGGGCCAAGTGGGCCAGCCCAGTTGTAACCAGATAAAACCCAGATGGGCCCCACAACATTTTGCTATCTGGGAAGGGCTTCCATTTCATTTTTTGAGAGGGGGATGTTTAGTCAGAAATTGTTCTTTAATTCACATGATTGGTATTAAGAGCTTCCATTTCATTTTTAAGAGGGGGGTGCATGTTTAGTCAAAACATATTCTTTCACATGATTGGTAATAAGAGCTTCCATTTCATTTTTTGAGAGGGGGTGTTTAGTCAAAACATATTCTTTCACATGATTGGTAATAAGAGCTTCCTGCATGATTTCATATTTTGAGAGGGGGGTGTTTAGTCAAAACATATTCTTTCACATGATTGGTATATAAGAGCTTCCTGCATGATTTCATATTTTGACAGGGGGGTGTTTAGTCAAAACATATTCTTTCACATGATTGGTAATAAGAGCTTCCTGCATGATTTCATATTTTGAGAGGGGGTGTTTAGTCAAAACATATTCTTTCACATGATTGGAATATAAGAGCTTCCTGATTTCATATTTTGAGAGGGGGGTGTTTATAATTAGTAAAAACAATATTCTTTCTCATGCATGATTGGTAATAAGGGCTTCCATTTCATTTTTTGAGAGGGGGATGTTTAGTCAGAAATTGTTCTTTCACATGATTGGTAATAAGAGCTTCCATTTCATTTTTTGAGAGGGGGGTGTTTAGTCAAAACATATTCTTTCACATGATTGGTAATAAGAGCTTCCATTTCATTTTTTGAGAGGGGTGTGTTTAGTCAAAACATATTCTTTCACATGATTGGTATATAAGAGCTTCCTGCATGATTTCATATTTTGAGAGGGGGTGTTTAGTCAAAACATATTCTTTCAAATGATTGGTAATAAGAGCTTCCATTTCATTTTTGAGATGGGGAGTTTAGTCAAAACATATTCTTTCACATGATTGGTAATAAGAGCTTCCTGCATGATTTCATATTTTGAGAGGGGGGTGTTTAGTCAAAACATATTCTTTCACATGATTGGTATATAAGAGCTTCCTGCATGATTTCATATTTTGACAGGGGGGTGTTTAGTCAAAACATTTTCTTTCACATGATTGGTAATAAGAGCTTCCATTTCATTTTTTGAGAGGGGGGTGTTTAGTCAAAACATATTCTTTCACATGATTGGTAATAAGAGCTTCCATTTCATTTTTTGAGAGGGGTGTGTTTAGTCAAAACATATTCTTTCACATGATTGGTATATAAGAGCTTCCTGCATGATTTCATATTTTGAGAGGGGGTGTTTAGTCAAAACATATTCTTTCAAATGATTGGTAATAAGAGCTTCCATTTCATTTTTGAGATGGGGAGTTTAGTCAAAACATATTCTTTCACATGATTGGTAATAAGAGCTTCCTGCATGATTTCATATTTTGAGAGGGGGGTGTTTAGTCAAAACATATTCTTTCACATGATTGGTATATAAGAGCTTCCTGCATGATTTCATTTTTTGAGAGGGGGATGTTTAGTCAGAAATTGTTCTTTCACATGATTGGTAATAAGAGCTTCCATTTCATTTTTTGAGAGGGGGGTGTTTAGTCAAAACATATTCTTTCACATGATTGGTAATAAGAGCTTCCATTTCATTTTTTGAGAGGGGTGTGTTTAGTCAAAACATATTCTTTCACATGATTGGTATATAAGAGCTTCCTGCATGATTTCATATTTTGAGAGGGGGTGTTTAGTCAAAACATATTCTTTCAAATGATTGGTAATAAGAGCTTCCATTTCATTTTTGAGATGGGGAGTTAAGTCAAAACATATTCTTTCACATGATTGGTAATAAGAGCTTCCTGCATGATTTCATATTTTGAGAGGGGGGTGTTTAGTCAAAACATATTCTTTCACATGATTGGTATATAAGAGCTTCCTGCATGATTTCATATTTTGACAGGGGGGTGTTTAGTCAAAACATTTTCTTTCACATGATTGGTAATAAGAGCTTCCATTTCATTTTTTGAGAGGGGTGTGTTTAGTCAAAACATTCTTTCACATGATTAGTATATAAGAGCTTCCTGCATGATTTCATATTTTGAGAGGGGGGTGTTTAGTCAAAACATATTCTTTCAAATGATTGGTAATAAGAGCTTCCATTTCATTTTTGAGATGGGGAGTTTAGTCAAAACATATTATTTTACATGATTGGTAAGAGCTTCCTGATTTCATTTTTTGAGAGGGGTGTGTTTCCAAAACTGGTCTATACCTTTAAGTTTTTTTTTGCCGGGATGATGTGCAGGATGTACATCCTGTTTCAAAAGGAAATGTTGTGTTAAAGTAGTTTATTTTATCCCCATTTATTATGTGGCGTAAAGAAATATATATTGAATTGTATATAAAGTTGAAGTTGTGTGGTTGTATGTATCAATCAATGGTTTAGGTGAGGCATTACTATATAATTATGATCTGATTGACTTGGTGACTAAACAAAAGATTGAGATAATATGTAGGTTCGTATTTATTACTTTGTGTTTATCTAGCAAGAAAGTGTGCAAATGTTTATAACTTAAATTCTTTAACTGGAGCAACTGATGTGAACACAGATTGTTTTTGTAAACTCATATATAGAAAAAAGAAAGAAATTAAGATATTCAGCTAATTTTCTTTCCTCCATACTTTTACAGACTTCAGTTATTCATTTGTTGCGGTAGAACTGCTTTTATACAAATAACTCTCACACACCGTTGGTCAAGTGTCAAAAGCTAATCAAGGAATTTTCCTTTTATTTTAAGGCGGGGGTCGAATGTCTGTGTTATTAAAACAGAACTTCATGTACTGTACGCTCGCTCAAAGATCTATTGATTGATTGATTGATTGATTGATTTTTCTTTTTTTTGGGGGGGGGGGGGAGGGAGGGACGGGGTGTTTGTGAGTATATCTGACTACAGTGGTCAATTTTGAAAAGATAAATGTATGCATTGAAGAAGCATTCAACACAATTTCCTTTCGTAAAACAACTATCTTTGACCAACACCTAATTACCTTTCACTCCTTTCTGTAACACTGATTCGAGGAAAACTGGAAAGAGAGAAAGAGAGAGAGAGAGAGAGAGAGAGAGAGAAAGACGGATAGATGAAGTAGAGGTGTACCCTCACATGAGGTATGTATGTGCAGAAAAGATGGATAGAATATGGAGGAGAAAGTACATGTAAATCAGAAAGAGAGGGAAATGAAAGGGTACATCAGAGTGATGGATTTGAGAAAGACTAGTATAGGAGACGGGCAAGGAGACAAAGAGAGATGGAAGAAAAGTAGATTGAAGGCAGTGTATCTAAAGCCCCACTGTCCTACTTGTAGCTACTTGCTCCCTCTATATAGAAAACTCCCCCTATCGGTGCCTGTTGGTCCCCCATGATCCTCTTTTTCTTATGTTAGTTGAGAGCTGAGTTAATGAGATAGCCACCTGTCAGTGACCTCGCTGTGTGGTCTAATCTCTTCTGGCCCAGTAGTATTGGCGGTCTTTAAAACCAACCTAATAACAAAGTGGACTTCCGGGCACTTTAAGTAATAAAAGGGAAAGTTAATCAGAGAGGATGGGTTTTCGAGATTTTCATTTGGATATAATGTTGAGTTGAGTTGAGTTTATTGGTTTCACATTTCACATGCAGATATAATACAGATAACAAAATATACATAAAAGACATATTTTTTCATAATTCAACAAAATTATTATAGTAATTGACAAGGTAATCAGACTACAACGTTACATGTCATCACATTTAGGCTTACAGTAACAACACAATATTTATTTTACATATCCAAATATCACATAAGACAAGTATAATCTATATTTTTCACTATGAAATAGAAAAATGAAAATATTAATGTAATATATAGGCTACATTTACAACGTATACTTTTTTCTAAGTTAAGAAAAAAGAGAACAAAGAGGAAAATTCAAAATACGAACTTTGAATGTAAAAGAGCATTCCAACCCTTGTACTAACTTTTATTTGTACGAAAACCTAAAAATAAGAATCGGGCCAGTAATAAGAACATTATGAATGTTTTAAAGAACTGATCACTTGTGTCAACTTTCAATTGTGTGCTTGAATACAAACGTGGTTACAATGGTAAAATCACACTTGAGTAGATCGTCTGTCAATATCATGCTCTCCATAATGTTTAAGTCCAACTTACACTGTCGCTCATAACGTTGGAATATTTTTGTTTTACCCCAATTTATGGAATTATTTTGACAATGATTTATTCCTAATAGATCTAGATAATAGTATACATTCTAAGATTTTATTGAATAATAATATGCCAGTGTTTGATTTGCGTGACTGCTAAAACATGTGTATGCGAATATTCTTATCAAATAGGAAACCTACGCCCTTAAGTAATAAATGACAGTAACCCCATTCTCTGTGTTTACTAACATGACCAGAGGTAGGTGTTTACTGTTTAATATTATCATCATGTCTACAATTTATTATATGACAACAAAAATCCTATCTTACCCCATTCTCTATCTACCCTTATAAAATGCAGATGAAGACATTCCAAATTCCACGTCAAAAATCACTCATTAGAGTAAATCGCAAAAAACTATGAGCCAAGACGAAAAAGTTTCAACAGTTTGTCTGTAGTCGTTGTTATTCTTTGATTTTGCAGTAACAACCACCTGTTAATATTTCAAAGAGAAAACAATTACACAACAAAATATATAGTTATTGTATATTTTACGCATAAACATATCATTTTGATAGAGGGACGTTGTTATCATATTGGATAATGTCAACTGTATAGAGACAACTAAAATCTATTGAGAGAATGGAAATCTTCTCGTTCGTTTTGTTATCACATAATAAATGCTAGAATATGACACATTACAAACCCATATTAGAGTAGAGCTGGAACAGAGAGGTATATACACACGAGCAATAGTAGTAATAGGTCAATGTGACATGGATTACAGTGATACCTTGATAAAAAACAACTTCTTGTCACAAGCAAATGCGAGCATGTTTGAGGAGAGGGAAACCAAGTAACACCGAGTATGACTAAGCTTCAGATTAAGTACATTGAACTCAACTCTCTCCTTCAGGTTCAGACCATCAAGGTCATATAGCCTCATCACCACGTTACCATTCTCACGATCAAAACTCGCTACATACACCCTGTCCTGCTCATCCACAGCAGCAAACAGGTAGACATTGTACGGAGCTTGGAGAGAATTACCAGCATTCCCATCCCTGTCATAGACCGTCACCACGTTTGGATCGTAACATGAACTTGTGATGATCAAACCCGACCTGGTAGAAGATACCTGCCTCACCCTGTTTTGTTTTGTTGGAATAGTGTGTTTGAGAGTGGATCCAGTCAAGTCATAGATATAGACTTGCTCCTCAGTGTTAGAGATGAGGATCTCATCTGATGGACTTTTGTTTAGTTGGAGAAAATAGATATTGCTTCTCATGTGGATGGTTGATTTCCTGGACCCATTGGGAGAATATATGTGTACTTTAGTAATACCCGTCGATATGCATAACGACCTATCATTTTGAAACACAAGATCATAACACTTCATGCTACTTGGTATGTTTGCATACTGCTCCTGTTTACCAGCTGAATCAATGATATCTATACCATGTGTATCACAATATCCGATAGCTACACTGTCATCAGAGTACTGGGTCATTCCATGCATCCGTCCCCGTAGACCAACACACCGAATGATTTGCAACTTGGGATCTGATTCTGAGATGCTCCCGATGCCCAGATGAGTACCATATGCAGGCTTGGACATCTTCTTCTGTGCTTTCTTCGTAATGGCTGCAGCAGAATCGTGACCAATAGTTGATTCTGTGATGCTCCCGAGGTCAAGACGAGTATCATCTGCAGGCTTGAACCTCTTCTCCTGTGCTTTCTTCGTAATGGCTGCCGCAGAAGTGCGATCAGTAGCCTTCTTCAGCATGGCATCTAGCTCCTCACAGAGCAAAGTATGAGCAGACAAACTGTCTGTCTCAAGACGACCCAGTCTGTCATTATCTACCAGTGTTATTGAACTACAAATACTCTTGATCCTCTTTCGATCGTTGGATTTCAAGACTTTGAGGTCGTCATCGAAACTCCGCTTTACTGCATTGATGCGCTCAATGAGATTTCGATGATTTTCTTCAAGCTTTTTGGCCTTGATGCTGTAGGCTTGACCGACATCGTCTAGTAATCTCTGCACGGCAGTGTATACTTCATGGCGTTGTACTTCCACATTCTGAATGTTCTTCTCAAGTTCTGATTTCATGGTGGCACAACGCTCGACTAGGTCGTTCACCTAAATAAAAGATAAATGAAAAGAACATGTTGTAGATTGAGATATATGCCAATTACATGGAACCGGATTTTGTGCGCGCCTAATGTTTCACACAAGTTAGAACCACGACCCTCCATCATATATTATAAAAATGCAATCCAACCAAATAAGTTCATTTCTTAAAATGCATTAATATCAGGTACACAGAGATATTAATAGTAATTATTGTACTGATAATAATCATCGTCATTATTGTAATAATGATAAATGATAATAATACATATATTAATTACAATAATAAAAGCATAATAATGTTAATAAAAGGAATATTGATACTACTTCTTTTTAGCCAATTATGGTGATGGCGACGACGCGATGTTACTATTATTATTATCATAATTAGTATTCTTCTTATTATTATTACTATTGTTAATTATTATTATAATCAGCATCGTCATCATAATCATAGACAAAGACAAATATATCTGTATTGTTATTTTGATGCAAAGTGCTTACAAAAGATAACAGTTGCTATGAGACCTTTAGCACAAATATATAATAATGGTTCCATGACTCCAAACCTTTATATGATTTTCGAGGATTTCAATTTTCAGTTCCTAAAAAGGCGTAGCTACGAAGTAATATCTGGATAATCTGGGGAGGTTGCCCTTTCATCCATTAAAAAGCAAACCAAAAAGCAAATTCCCTCCCACTCCTCAGCGACACTCTGGATTATTTACAAGGATTTTTGACTAATGTATAGCTGTAAAATGTAGCTGTACGCTTACTACCTTCAAATTCCCTCCCCCTCCTCAGCGACAAACACAATTTCTCTTTTCAATCCTATGTTTCTTGATATTTATAAAGGACAGTGTTTTGAATTTTCAAAAAAGATCGAGAAACAATACATTGAATTCGTCTTTTTCGTAGTATTGGTTCGGAATGTAGCTTTCTTACGCGTATGTTTAGAAACACAGAAGCAGATTTAAGAATTGCAAATTGAAGCATACGTAAATTTCTATTTTGTTATAATGACATAACATTCATTTACCTCATACAATAGTGTTTCTATAATATTAATGATCATATAGCTCGACAGAGAGTTTATTTTGACGATTGCTTCTGTGAAATTGAAAAGTGTAATGAAGTATAGGTTGAAACGTCACGAAAAATTCTAGCCTCCTTCAAAATAATGATTTACATGCGAGCAAAAGCAAGAGCTTCATGTCTTGTGAGAGGGGTGGCAAAGTGTTGTCCGACCCTCTTTACTAGAGTCTAGAGAGAAGCATTAGTTTTTTCGTTCTACTCGATCGCTTCAAGACCGTATATAGTCGACAGGGCTTGTTCAATGATTAGAAATATTCCTGCTTTTGAAATGCGAGGAAACCTAGTGACCGCGAGGAAAAAGATAGCGTTTTATAAAGTTGATTCCGTTTTTTAAAGCACTTAAAAGGCTTTTATATTCTGTAATATATTCAAATGCAATTGTGCTAAATTGTCTAGCACGCCGTTCACCGTTGAGGGAATTACCTGCTCCCCGTTTATCGGGCTTTGGCGTAGAGCATTCCTGTATGTTATAGCTACATCATACTACTATCCATTGTTATACATGATAGCTAGTTCATGCCATTTTCTCGATTTTTCCTTTCTCTCATGTGAAGCTACATTGCGGAAGTCAATATCGATTACTGAAAACAGGCATTTTAAAATTTATTCAGAACTATCAAAAACTAATCGATATACGGCGGATTTAATTTAGTTTCCACATTGATAGAAAACATTAATCAGCCTCCTCGCTTTGATGCTTCTGGAAAAGGGGTACGTCTATTATTGTACGATTTAGCGGAGCGACAGAGAGAACATTTTAGAATTTGGAATGGTGACACTTTTTTTTAGAACCTCTTTTTAATGGTTATAATGCGAAATTAATGATGTCAAACGTCCCCCCCCCCCTCCACGCTTCTCGCACCTAAGGTACTTTAAGTGAAACCAAGTTTACCTTAAGCCGTAACTCCTGCTCGAAATCAGTCTGATTCTTGATTTTGTGATTTTGATGACCGACGATCACACACTTGAGGCAGACGTGGACCTTACATTCCTCACAAAACATATCTTTGTTTTCTTGTTTGTGGATGCAGCACTTCTCGGATAGATGACCAACGCTGACCTCCCCGTTGATGATATCCTGTATGGATACAATCTCGTGACCTTCAAAGACGACTGTCAAATTTTGATGACAATCCAGACACTTTTCACACATGTAGTTACTACACGTTCTGCAGAATGACACAGCATCTCGCTGAAACTTGCATGCAGTGCATTTTGGACGCATCTCTTGGGCAGCATCCATCCCTCCACACTTGGCGTGATAATCGTCTACGAGTCTGTTGACCGTCACATTGGTGAGGAAATCATCGACACGGTTCGCAGTCAACTTGGTGATATTCCTGCAGAGAGGACAGATCATGTGATCGAGATCCTGGTGGGACAGGTCATAGTTCTTGAGACATTTCCGACAGAAGGTGTGACCGCATGAAGTCAGGATTGTTGCCCCGTCGAAGATATCAAGGCACAGTGGGCACGTCAGGTTCTCTGGAGAGCTTGGAGCTTTCTCTTTCTCAATCTTCTCAGCCATTGGTACAAATGTCGGATTTTTGGCTTATTACAAAAACGAGCTCATTTTAGGCATATATCCAATGTCAAATAAAGCTTAACAGTGTGATCAGCTAATGTGTAATAAAAGCCAACAGTCAATTCATGCAAGCACAAATAAATGCAATGTAGTAGTAGATTGTACCATGGGCCTAATATCGTGGTTGTACGTAACAAGTGTGTCCAAACTGCATGCAGTTCTGTACCAATTTCTCACGTTGAATACAAATGTGTAACTTTGATCAAAAGTACTGAGTCTCTGTTCAAGTGTATACAGCAGTACAAATATGATTACAATGCTAAACTCGCACGAGATTGCCTGTGAAAATAATACAGTTTGTGCATCCTATAAATAGAATAGGGTTTTCCCACATAGAGTGCACACGCAACTATGAAGCACCTTTGAACTTAATGGCGGTATTCATCCTCTTTATCTATAGAGGGCGACTTTTGTAACTCTTTAGTTGTGGATATAGAGCCCTAGGTAAGAGAGCAAGACATTTTATTTGCTGTTATAATTTTTTTTGGAAGGATAAAAGATGATAACCACACATTTCACCCCTTCTTTCTACTACTCTTCCTTAATCTCCTTCCATTTCTCTCATTCTCTTCCCTTTTCACTGTCAACATTTCTCTTAACTTTTATACGTTTGGAATCTTACGAGGCTACACTTATTACAATGCAACATTAGCCTGAACAAATATTTCACCACTTCCTCTCTTATAAAAATAAGTCATAATTTAGGCTCATAACCATAATAATGTGAATCGTGTCTGTATCAAGAGCTGTTAATGAGAAAATAATATCAAACAGAATATGTAAGCCATATTGCACGGAAATATGATTCATTCGAAATAATAATGTTTTAAAAGTAATCATAGTGATCTTCCAGGTGATGTTGTGAAGAGTAGCACTATCAATCGCTTCAAATCTGGACTTGAGAACTGGGGGAAAGATGCCCCAGATAAATATGATAATAACCCAAACCAAAGAAAACCATGGATAGGAACAACAGTCTAAAGACTGACTAATCCTGGATCAAGTGAGTATACAAGTGAGTAATAAGAGTTCTGTTTGTGAAACTGCATTTTAAGATAAAAATGTTGTCATTATAAAGTGAATGGGTTGTTTTGGACCAGCAAAATAACAGAAAAAGCCTGAAACAGTGCTCGAATCATATATCTGTGTTCAATGGTTTTTCAATGGTTGTGTTTTTCAGCAAGATTGATATCATTGTGTTATCATTTTAATTATTCCAAAATCTCACAATATTGGTCATAAAGGTGGAATATTTTTTTAAACCGAAATTTATGGAATCATTTTGAGAGTGATGTATTCCTAATAGATCTAGATAATAGTATACATTCTCAGATGTTAATGAATAATAATTTGCAAGTGTTTGTTTTGTATGACTGCTAAAGCATGTGCATGCTACTATGTTTATCAACTAGGGAACCTACATCCTTATGTCATAACTGACGGTAATGAGGATTAATGCCTCACAAAAGGGAACTAATATAGCTAATAGACACAGCTTTGATCCTGGGTCCTCACAGTTACGAGGCCAATACTTTGCCACAGAATCATGACTGCACGCAACGGGGTCTAGGGTATAGGGCAGCCCCCGCAAATAAAAAAAAGAAAGAAAATTAATTATCAATAATTCATTGCATTTTACCCCGGTCCCCAACAGGACAAATTACTCTGTGCGGCCATGCATAATGGTTCAAGGCATGGCCCCACATATTCCCCTTTCAGGTCGTACATGTCTCGTCTTGTGACATTTTTTTTTTTTTTTAATTTGGGAAATGTCGTCAAACTCTGTAAATATAATTTCACATTTCATTGAAGTTGGTCAGAAACATGTCGATTAACAAGTCGAGCTGAACCAAAACCTCGACATTTCATTTTCTCTGCATGTAATAAATGAGGTGAAAGTGTATTAATTTCTCTTTTAGGCCATAGGCTATATGTCTATATAACCTTTTCTCCAAAGTTTGGCTGTAATGATACTTTGATTGCATTTATTCATAAACGCTTCACCGAGCAACAGATTTTGGTATACGTAATCATTGTATCATTAGATAGCATATGACTTCTAATTCATAAAAAGCAAGAAATTATTTTTAAATAGCTTATTGATTGTTCACAATAATTGTTTGATTTGAGTTTCGTTTTGTTTAATGGGACGCACTGTATTATGTGAAGCATTGGAACACTTTTAGAAAATTATTGGATGAATTACCAAACATTTTGTACAAAGCAGTACAATTTGCAAAATTTTAGTCGAAAACGTGTGTTTCGCTTCACTGGTAATCATATCCGGACCAAGAATCGACATTTAAGTGTGTCACCATGCTCGATTAAAGTGATAATTAAATACAGATTTCATATTATGACGCCATTTTACGAGGTTCTGTCTTTGGTATCATACCATAAACGGCCTTTTATAAGGTCGTATTGATCTTTTGCCCCCTTCCTCTCTCTCTCTCCCTCTCTCTTTCTCTCTTTCTCCTTCTATCTTTCCCCCTCTCTTTCCCTCTCTCCATTCCCCCCTCTCTTCCTGGATCACGTTTCTCCCTTTCGTATCTATCTCTCTCTTTCTCTCCTTTTCTCTCTCTCCCTCTCTATTCCCCCTCTCTTTCAGTCTCCCTGGATCACTTATCCCCCTTCCTCTCTCTCTCTCTCTCTCTCTCTCTCTCTCTCTCTCTCTCTCTCCTGGATCACTTTCTCCCCTTCTCTCTCTCTCTCTCACTATCTGTATTACTTCTATCATCTTCTTAACCCCCTCTTAACTTGTGCCTGTCCCAGTCACCCCATCTGTTATTAATTATTTTCACTTAAGATGATTAAAAAAAAAAACACACAACCTAAAACAACAATAAAACAACTATTTCGTGAAATTCTGTTTCTTTGATTTGTTTTAGCATACATATTTACATTTCATAATAAAAGTATCTAGCTGATATAATGGTCAGCTACGATATTGTTCTACTAGTTGTTTACCTGCTGTTTTAAAACATATAATACCAAACATTCATGTACAGGTAGAGGACACCACTTTCATGGTTAATGTTAAAGAAAATAATGGAAAGGTAGAAGAACAACAAGAACAACGAAATAATGCAATATATACAGTTTATTCTCAGCTACTTAAGATGGGGTAAAATGTGCATTTTTGTTCGATGCTTTGGGGGTCTTTTTCAAATAGTTTCTCGTTTATTCATTTATGAGAAAAGGAATTCAAACCTCAAATAAATAACGATAAGATCACCCATATCTGCCAGAGATGCAATCAGGCATGAAACCTTGATAGTATATAATTCTTCTCTTGGATCACTATTATCCTGAATACATATAAATCCAATCAACAATTGCATGATATCCTGAAATGGGACACGTTTGTCCATACGGCGTACTAAACACATGCACATAATAAACATAAAGAAATTTGGGGTGCTTATTAAAATGAAAAGGGGCACGTGTCAAGATAAAAGGGGTACTCAATCATCAGAGGTGAGAAGGGGTATTTATTTAAAGGAAAAGTTGCACTTTTCAAAGTGGGGAAATGGAAAAGGAAAATGGAAAGTAACAGACAGAACAGAACTAGTCTAATTCTGAGAGGACGAGATAATCTGGGAAAAGTGGTTTTTTCGATGCCTGTACAGACCGAATAAAGAAACGGACATGGAAAAAAGAGAACGATTTACATGGGGGGCGATCCTTCACCTCAGAGTGTATCGTGTATTTTGCATTTTGTTAATCGTTCGTGGCGTAGCGTCTTAGCGTCATACAGTGTGAGATAACATGACATGCATAAGAAACATGGCGAGAGATTTTACAGTGTATAGACTGGAAATGTGATCAAAGCTGGTAAGGATCAATAATACCAAATTCTACGTCACCTTGCATTGAGAGATTTCTTTATAACCTCAATAATGATTAAACAAATAGAATCAGTGGTTTTGTTATGCTCAGAAAATGTGCTTTTCTTGTGATTTTAATTTGGATAAGCTTACAGTAACAACAAATGGATAATTATTTTACAGAATGATGTCAATATCACATAAGACAAGTTTAATCCAGATCTTCCACAAATATATCCTGTACATCTCCGCTATACTTTGTAAATACAAAGAAAATGAACATGCTAATGTAATGAATAAGCTACTGTCTACATTTACAGCGTATACATGCTTTCTATAAGTATTTTCTAAGTTAAGACGAAAAGAGAACGAAGAAGAAAATTGTATCATGGAAAGCATATTGTTATAGATCCTCTAAGAAAATACACTATCATGGGTCAAATTTTGTATTTTTATTACAAAGATTTTTTGTGTGTGGTGACTTTGTGTGTTGGAACAAATGAGAATGTTGCCAGCCACTACGCGAGGAGATATTACTGATTCAGCCAATTTGAAGAGCCCATATTTATAGTGATTACACATTTTAAAAATTCGTAGCTTTTTCATGTTTGTCCGATTTCATTCAAACTTTCACCAGTCTTCTTTTCTCTAGAGTGGTTTGATAACAAGGTTTCCCTTTGAAGATACTTGACAAAATTGTGTGCAAAACAAGTATATGAGCCAGTAAACTGTCCCGAAGTAGTCGTCCCATTTGCCCCATAAGAATTGACCGAACAAAGTTACTTAGACCATCCATGCCATCTACGAAGAAAATATCAACCTGAACATTGTCTTCGGTTTGGCCCCCGAGACAAAGGGAATGCAATTCGGTTATATCGGGTCACCGCATCTATATCCATGCACCAAGCTTTGCCAGGAAGGAGTTGTAGGTACATTCATTTGACACATCCACTGAAGATCGGGATTAGTTTTCAGTGGAACGTTGTAATAACTATCGCATTCTGGTGTATATATAACATTTTAGTCTTCCGGAATAGGTATGATAGGTATTTGAAAGAGAAATACTATTAAAAATCTTATCATAAATCAAGAGCCAAGAAGCGAAACAAAAGATTGCCGGATGAATTATTAAAAGCACTCTAAATGGTAAGCAGCAACATATTGTACAGTCGAGAAAATATGTGTTTTGTAGTGATAACTAAATGTACTGGTATAGTATGTATATTTGCTCTCACAACTTCATTTTGATGCTCGAATGTGGATAGACACCTCAATCGAGGCACGCACACACACAAGTATTCTCTTTTCAATTGTGTCCTTAAATAAAAATGTGGTTACAATGGTAAAATCACACTTAAGTAGACTGTCTGTCAATATCATGCAGTTTGCGCATTTATAAATAGAAGTTGGTTTTCCCACAGAGCGTAAATACACCTTTGAACTTAATGGCGGTATTCATCATTTTTATCTATAGAGGGTGACTTACTTAGGCGTTCAGTGGTGGATGTATTATTTTGGAGATCCACTTTATTTGAATTATGGACAATAGAGCAAAACGTTTTATTTGCTTTCATTATTAATATTTGGAAGAGTATAGGACAGTAACTACACTTGTTTTTCACCCCTCTTACTCGACTATTCTTCCTTTTTATCCGTGCGTCCAGTTCTCTCTTTCCCTTCGTCTTTCTCTGTCAACCATTAACGGACTCTTCCAGTGTCAATCAAAAATACCGTATGCATACAACAGAATAATGTACATGTAGTTATAGGCTAGGTTAACAGCATTTACATACTCACTCTAACTATTTTCGAATTAAAAAAACAAAACAAATACGGAAAATACAAAATACGAAATTTGAGACAGTCATGTGTATGCTGTATTTTGTACTTTACAAAACTGTGTACAAAAACATTTTAAGAACCAGGAGTGTGTATCGATTTAGTCGCCCAATTTTACCCAAAAGAAATTTCTTTCTGAACCAAAAACATGAAAGCAACAACATTTTACATCAAGATACGGTTATCAAACCCCTCCCTCTTCGAAAAAGGAAAATAATAACAAATTTATTTAAAAAAAAAGGGGGGGGGGTGGTGAATAATGGTTCCGAAGCTTACATCGTTTATGCATGGATTTCCTTCGATGTCATCCACTTACAAACACTAAATGGAACTAAACGGAATCGAATTGAAACGGTATTTATTTGAAAAAGACCATTTACATGAAATATTCAAAGTGAAATCACCAGTAATAAAAAGAATTGCAGTAAAATGTTACAAAGATATCATAACACTCTTACATTCCTTAGGATGTTTAGTAAAAAAAACAGAACTTCCGACAGTTGAACAAGAACTAATTTTCGTTGATACATTATTCTTCTTTACACCATAGCAGAACAATCTGTCATATTGTGAGTCCCCAGAGCATTCAATGTAATAGCTTTTAGACAGGGTGCCAAGTGAATACAAAGGAATTTTTGATGGAATGCAGTACTATTTACACCATGGTCCTAAAATTTGACTTGATGTATTAGTTAAGTTTAATGTACATGTAGCATAACTCCGAAGACTAAAAGGATATTTAAAAATGAAAACAAAACAATAATACCAATGACTTGACAGGATGAACCATGAAAGCTTAAAAGCTTATTTATAATTGGGGCTCTAATAACAAAGTCAGTATTACTTGTTACCTAATTTAAATATACAAAATAATCACAATAACAATTAAGTAACATAAAACCAAACAAAATAAACTTTTGAATACATTGAGAATAACAACATAAGGGATATAACATTATTAAGAAGTTAACAATAGTTTATACATAAAACATAATGATATTATACCACTTGCTCCTATTGCTTGCGTCTCAAGTGGTAGGTACCTTTTAATTTAACTTCGAAGTTTGTAAAGTTTTGTATTGCTTCTAAGTAGGCCTAGCATTACATTTTGTTACGATAAAATAGTAATAAAAGGGATAAGGGAATATTGATACCAGACGTTTAAAAGTACTTTTTTGCTCTCAAGTACACCATATTCAGTCATTTTGTGCTTTGTCAAACACACAAACAACTGGACAATACATCAAAGATTAAAGCAACGAAAGGTTTTCGTCTTGTACTCATTAGAGTAAATCGCAAAAACGAGGACCCAAAACGAAAAACTTTCAACAGTGTGTCTGTAGTCGTTGTTATTCTATGATTTTGCTGTAACAATCATTTGTTAAAATATCAAAGAGAAAACAATTACACAACGAAAGAAATATAAAGTTTATGTAAAATTTACGTATTAATATATCAGTTCAAAAGAAGGACGTTATTATTATATTGGATAATGTCAACTGAATAAAGGCAACTAAAATTTATCAAGAGAATGGACATCTTCTCTTTCATTTAGTTCACATTATAAACAATATAATATGACACATTACAGGCCCATATTAGAGTAGAGCTGTAGCAGGTAGCAGAGAGGTATACGCACCAAAAATAATGATAATAGATTGTAACAAGGATTACAGTGATACCTTTATAAAATACAACTGATCGTCACAAGCAAACGCGAGCATGTCTGGGGAGAGGGAAAACAAGTGACACCAACAATTAAAACTCTTCAGATGAAGTACTTTGCACTCAACTCTCTCCTTCAGGTTCAAACCATCAAGGTCATAGAGCCTGATCACCAGGTTAAAATTATTAATATTACAACTTGCTACATACACCCTGTCCTGCTCATCAACGGCAGCATACATGTATTCATTGTATGGAGCTTGTAGAGACTTACCAGCATTCCCTTCCCTGTCATAGACCGTCACCACGCTTGGATCATAACATGAACTCGTGACAATCAAACCCGAACTGGTAGAAGATACCCGCCTCACCGTGTTATGCATAGGAATAGTGTGTTTGAGAGTAGATCCAGTCGAGTCATAGATATAGACTTGCCTCTCACTGTTAGAGATGAGGATTTCATCTGATGGACTTCTGTTTAGTTGGAGTGTTTCATAATGGATATTGCCTTTCATGTGGATGGTTGATTTCCTGGATCCATTGGGAGAATATATGTGCGCTTCAATGACACCCTTCGATATGCATAACGACCTGTCTTGTTGAAACAAAATATCACAACACACCATGTTACTTGGTATGTTTGCATACTGCTCCTGTGTACCAGCTGAATCAATGATATCTATACCATTTGCATCACTATATCCGATAGCTGCACTGTCATCAGAGTAGGGGGTCATACCCGACATCCGTCCCCGTAGACCAACACACCGAATGACTTCCAATTTGGGAACTGATTCTGAGATTCTCCCGATGCCCAGATGAGTAGCATATGCAGGCTTGGACGTCTTCTTCTGTGCTTTCTTCGTAATGGCTGCAGCAGAAGCGTGACCAGTAGTTGATTTTGTGATGCTCCCGAGGTCAAGACGAGTATCATCTGCAGACTTGAACCTCTTCTCCTGTGCTTTCTTCGTAATGGCTGCAGCAGAAGCGTGACCAGTAGTTGATTCTAAGATGCTCCCGAGGTCAAGACGAGTATCATCTGCAGACTTGAACCTCTTCTCCTGTGCTTTCTTCGTAATGGCTGCAGCAGAAGCGTGACCAGTAGTTGATTCTAAGATGCTCCCTAGGTCAAGACGAGTATCATCTGCAGGCTTGAACCTCTTCTCCTGTGCTTTCTTCGTAATGACTGCAGCAGAAGTGTGATAAGTAGTTGATTCTGAGATGCTCCCGAGGGCAAGACGATTATAATGTGCAGGCTTAAACCTCTTCTCCTGTGCTTTCTTCGTAATGACTGCTGCAGAAGTGCGATCAGTAGCCTTCTTCAGCATGGCATCCAGCTCCTCACAGAGCAAGGTATGAGCTGTCAAACTGTCTGTCTCAAGATGACCCAGTCTGTCATTAGCTACCAGTGTTATTGAACTACAAATACTATTGATTCTCTTTCGATCGTTGGATTTCAATACGTTGAGGTCGTCATCGAAACTCCGCTTTATTGCATCGATGCGCTCGATGAGATTCCGATGATTTTCTTCAAGCTTTTTGGCCTTGATGCTGTAGGCTTGACCGACATCGTCCAGTAATCTCTGCACGGCAGTGTATACTTCACGGCGTTGTACTTCCACATTCTGAATGTTCTTCTCCAATTCTGATTTCTTAGTGGCACAACGCTGGACAAGTTCGTTCACCTAAACAACACGAATAAGAGAGAAATAAAAAAGAACATTTTGTAGAATGAGATGTAGTATGCCAATTACATGGAGCTTGATTAAAAATTGAAAACCGGATTTTGCTCGCGCCTAATGTTTTACAAAAGTTAGAATCATGACCCTCCATCTTATATTGTACGAGGACAGAGGAATTGAATACTTTGTTTTTTCTGCTTTCTTAAAAGGCAATCCAATCAAATAATTCAATTTCTATGAATGCAGTACATCAGATAAACAGAAATAGTAATAGATGTACTATTATTATAATAATGATAATAATCATCGTCATGATTATAAAAATAATAGGCCTAAATGATGATCAGACATATTATTAATAGTAGTAATGGATTGGAATGTAGCTTTCTTAAGCATATGAAACACAGAAGCAGATTTAAGAATTGCAAATTGAAGCATACATACAATTATTAAAAAAGAATTATAATGACTTAACATATCTCATATAAAAGTGTTTCTAAAATTATAAGAAACATTCCAACTATTCAAATGCGAGGAAGCAAATAGTGTTTTTATAAAGTTTATTCCGTATTTAAGAGCACTTAAAAGCTTTTCTATTCTGTAATATTATCAATTATATACCTCACTTAAGAAATCCAGCCATCTGATTGGTCGAAATTGCATTCATAAACTTCAACTATTTCTGTAAAATTCCCAGTAACCATGGTTATTGGGAAAATAGTTCAGTCTCCATGATTACCCCATAGGTTTACATGTTAAAAAATGGTCTGAGCGATCGAGGATACCGTACGTGTGCGAAGAATTGGTCGGTAATTTCAATACAATTGAATCTCGATCGATCTTACCGACAATTTTATCTTGCATTGTTGACATGAAGACGAAAATAAACTTCCAAAAAAAAAAAAAACAACATCTGCCGATAGATCTTGATCTAAATTCGTGCCAATATGCATTGCAAAAGTAAAAGAAGGGCCTGTTTAATGGAGCAGCCGCGAAGCATCTACCACGCGAAGAGGTTTAAGGCGGTGATTTTAGTTACATCACCTTTTGTACGCAAGAGATCGAATCCCATCTTCGACAAAAGTTTTTTTATTTTTTATTTTTTATTTTTTAGTCTATTTTTTCGGCATATAAAAGTATTAATGACTGCTTTAATATTCGAGAAATAGTTGTTTTTATACGCTCTCGGGAAGGTTACAATTGGGCTATTGCCCTCGGCACGCCTCGGGGCAATAGCACAATTCTAACCTTCCCTTGAGCGTATAAAAACAACTATTTCTCTCAAAGCAGTCATTAATACTATACTATCACCCCTGTCCTGAAAGATGGACAAACGGAGGAAAAGAAATAGGTTCAAAAGAATGGAGATGTCACAAAGAGAAAAACAAATAGTGATAATGGATTTATTAATATAATTTTAAAGTTATAGATAAGTTTTAGAAACGCCCCCCTCTCAAACAATGAAATTGAAGCTGTTATTACTAATCATGTGAAAGAATATGTTTTGACTAATACGTGATGATACAAATTTTGGACAACAAAACTCCCTTTTAATTCTCCTCATTTTCATACACTTTGAAGTTGATGTAGACCTATTCTGACCGGGCCTTTTGAGAGTAAGTTTTGACTGGAGGGTAGGGAGGGCCATCTGACCCACCCCCCTCCCCTTTAGATCTCGGCCACAGAAGGTCCAAATGATGTTGATTGGATGGGATTGAATTCTTATATATTTCATTGTTGTTATTGCTTACGGTATGTATTTACTTGTTTTTATGATTTGTTATGCTTCAAAAATGTATCATGATAAATTTGAAGACATAAACGATCAAGAAAAACGCTTAAAAGACACAAGTGGTCTGTTATAAAGCAACACCAAGTATTTCAATGCCAATCCAATCTTTGTAATATGTTCATTTATTTGAAAGTGGACAAATAAGAAAACAGAATGCCAAAAGTTTAAAATATGAGATCACTAAATTTATGTGAATCTCGAAATTGGCAGCTCGGTCAGTTGATTGTGATGTAATCAGTATAATCAGCAGACAATTTTTCCAGTTTGTTGTGAACAAAAACATTTTTTCTTTTTCTTTTTTCTGTGCGCCTTCTCCCTTGGGATACTACACTCAACGTATGTTGTGGATAGCACATTACTGTAGGTCCTCTACAAACACAAATCTCTCCTGATTCATACATTTAAAAAATTGAAATCTTAGTGATTCTTTGTTTTGTAACAATTGGGAAAGTTGTCTGAAACTACTTCACAGTGACATTATTGATTTAGCCAATTTGAAGTGGCAAAACATTTAGTGACTACAACTTCCAAAATTTCATTATTTTCTTATTTACTCTCTCCGATTGCATTCAAACTTTCCCCATTCAGCTGCTCTGATCGTTTTCTTCTTTCTCTTAGAGTAATTGTTTTTAAAGGTTGGATTTTTCCTTGAAGAGCCTTGTTTCGTTGGCATTATACCCAAGCCAAGAAGCCCTCCACAAGCAAGTGTAAGAAATGCATGTTTCATTTCATTCATGAGCAGATGTTCATATTAAGAAATACTTCTAAACAAGGTAGTGAAGTACATCACTTTTTTCATTTGTGCAGGTTTTTATCTCAGCTAGATGGATATGGGGGCCGTTGGTGCTATTATTATGTACAACTATACAACTATACGCCTATCGAATAGTCTAGATGCATAGTTGCACAGTTGTATAGTTTTATAGTTTTAACCAATCAGAACACAGGAAACTATACAACTGTATAACTATGCAGCTATTCGACAGCTGCATACATGTAGTTGTACAGTTACATCATTTATGGCACTTTGGCCGAAAACGTGGCAACTATACAGGTATTGTACATAATAATGGCACCGATGGCCCCCCATAGATGGAGAGGGTTGTTGTCCTTTTAAGATTGGGGCTACAATGTTTGTAAATAATTTGTAAGTATACTTTGTATTAAAAATCAACAGAAATAAACCTGTTTAAAATAGTAATTGAGATGTTTATGTCAGAATTTTTTAAAATTTGAGTTAGTCGAGACAGAATAATAGAAAAGATAGTACAAGGAGTGGAAGAAAACAGTTTGGAAATAAATTATGCGGAAAAAATATCATTGTGGAGAGGGGGAAGAGACGAGAGGGGAAGAGAGAACAGACAGGAGGAAGAAGAGAGGAGGGACAGAGATAGAGAAAGAAAGAGAAAGGGGAGATAGAAGAGATATTACAGATAGGCGAGAGAGAAAGATAGATAACTAGAGAAAGAAAGAAAATTTAAGTTTGTATCTGATCCTTAATTTTCATAAAAGATAAAAATGTGTATGAACAAAAGAAAAGAATGACCATCTTCATTTACATGTAACGCATGCTTGTTTATGCTCCCCTCTCCCCTCACTCCACATATTTTTTCATTCCCAGCTCTCCCTCTCTACTTTCCTCCCTCTAAAATTTGCTTTCATTTGCCCTCCCTCTTCTATTCCTCTCTCCCCTCCTGTTCCATCTCATTCATTCTTACTCTTTCACTCACTCTCACAAAACACAAATATAGTGATACGGTAGCATGACACCACTGTAAAAGTTAACCTTTTTAGGTCTACTAAGAAAAGAAAAAGGCTTGTGAAACAAAAAGAACTTGTTTTTGAGTTGCATTTTTTCTTTAATTTCAAAGATGATAGAATGACAATGAATCATGTAACTACAAAGCAATGAGCAATAAGATTCAACAAAAAATAAAAAATATGCTAAAAATTGTTTGAAAATTCTCTTTAAACAAACAACGATTATACAATATTTTCGAAGAAATGGAATTAAAACACTTATGATGATGTAAAAATCTTAAATCTACGAAGAATTAACACACAATTTTCAACAGTATACATTGTTCTTAAAAATTCTTAAATATGATACTTTCACTTAAAGTAAGGCTTAGAAATTACTGTTAACTTACAAGCTGGGTAAATATGTTTCAAATTTAAACCAGTTTTGTGTATGCACTTTATTATATGGAATAGAAGTATACTTTTTTGTATAATGCACAGAGTTTCAAGAAACATTTTGAAATTGTTTTTCTGCTTTTATTCTTATGAGTCGAATTTCAATATGGAACCAACTATTCAAAGAATACTTAAAAATGGGAATGAATTACACCCCTCTCTCTTCTTTAAAAAGAATGTAAAACATCATTCAATTGATAAAACTCTGGATACATGTACTATTGAAACCCATACGAGTAAGATGGAAAGAAAATAATGTCCTTTTTGCGATTCTTGAAACTCTGTGCACATTATAGAAAAAAAACATTACACTCAAAAATACATATTCTTGTGACATATTAAAACAAACGAAAGATAAAATGCCTTTCGGTCAACTGGCACTTGTAAAATTCTTTGGTATGTTTAGCTGTTTCTGATCTTAGGTTCATAATAACTACTCTCTGATTTTCATGCAATATTCTGATCATCAAAAAGCAACTTTTCTTTCCTCTTTTCCTGCATATTCTGTTACATTGAGGCTACCATAATATATAGCCCCAAGTAGATATTGCATTGCAATGGAAAATAATACTTAGTGGCATATAGAGAGAGGGTACTCTTTTAGTGCCGTGTGCAAAGAATGGAAAACTCCTCTCAGACACAGCCAATCAGAAAGCACCTTTCAGTCTTGGCAGCTTTTCATGGAATGTAAGTCAAGCTTTGGGATTGGTGGGTCTAACTCTGGCAATCAGCCAATCACGGTCCACCTTTACTCACTTGGTGGCTACACAGCTACTAGCATCTCACAAGCAATTCGATTGGCTAAGCCACTACCTGTCCAACTACAATCAACCATTCACGGCTCTCCATTCAAAACCTTTAAGGCTATTCAGAATTGTCTGTTTTGTGCAGTGAATTTTATTGGGTAACTAGCTATATAATGCATTAAATGCTATGAAAATTTCCATGGCTTTATAATACCAGCTAGTGATTGTAGGTATTTAAATTCTGATTTTGTTTTAACTCTGGCTAGAATTGCTGTACAAAAAGTACAAACATAGACCTGAGAAATATTCTCTCATTTTTCTGTCGTCTTTCGGTTGACGCATGTAGGTGGGGTTCGTGCAACGGTATAAAATAAAACATATAAAAAAGGTTCTTAGAACCATATTAACAAAAATAAACAATATTTCTTTTGACAATATGACCAGTTAGGTCTGTACTGTGTTATAAGTCCCTGGTCTCGTCCTTCGGAAATCTGAGCCAAAATTTACATCAATTGTCAGAACACGGCAAAATGAAAGAGAACATACGCAACATCATCAATGGATTGTGTAATTGCAAATGAAGACCAGGGACTTATCGAACATTGTGTGTTTAAAACTTCTCTGTAAATATACACATATATAAGCTCTTTGTTCTTAAAATACAACCTTAAAGTAAGATATATACTTAACATAATACATGTCCACGTGCGGGCACTGCAGGCTACACAAATTAATTTTCCTAAAATGATGAAAATGATGGATTATAACACATACATTTCTACGATGAATAGTTTGCAAACTGGTGATTTTTTTGTTTTACTTAACATTTAAAAGTCTTACATTACATGGAATTAATTGATAAAGGGAATTCAACTTTGACTTTAAAATTGTTCTGTTACTGAAAAAGTAATTACTTTCTTAGAGGAAGTCAATGGGTTATAATCAAATAGTCAGACTTTATTAATTTTGGGTTAAATTCATCACATTTTAATAATATTACAGGGCTGCAACAGGTGAGTATTAATTATCTGCTGATAGTGAAAATGGCATTAAATACCACATCAAAATGATGCTCTTTTAAGCTGTCAACATATGATTTGAGTTAGGTACTTGCCAGATAGGGTATTTCTAAGAACATGTAGCAGGAGTTTATAATTTGTAGTTATGTCTTTTTGTCTGCATACTGGCTTTCTTTCCATAATGCATCAGAATATCCCACATCAGATTGGAAACTAACAAATTCTTTTTTGTTCAAACTCGAGTCAAGAAGATATTGCAAAGCCTGAAATAGATTTCTTAATCGCAATACACAGGGACGGCATCCTGATGTTTATAGGAATGCCATATCCAACCTCCTCAAATGGACGTTGTATAATAATGAATTAACTATCCGGTGGTTTAGATCTTTTCTGAAAAAGCTAGGTTTACAAATAATGCTATGCGTAATTTGGCAGCTGAAAGCCGATTGCAAACCTGAATACAAAAACTGTCCAACTTGAATACAAAAGGGCATATACAGCATCTTTTCTCCTTAAGTTGGCGGAGAAAGAGAGCGTTTGAGGCGAGTACTGTATAAAACGCACACAGTGTACATTTTTGGCAAATATCAAACCCGTTCAAATAGACACACCAATGTTACCAATGTTACAAGGGAAAAAAACACAGAACCATTGTTTGATAAACGCAATCTGTTGCTATTTTGAAGTACCATGAACAAAACAAAAGTTGGTCTTTTCTCAACTCTGCTCTTGAAATTTGCTGTGCTAATAAATGGAAAGTTTTTAAACACATTGTTTAATTGTTTCATACAATAAGGCAGTAACTAAGTCCCTTTTTTCCTCCTCATATGATATGGCACGTATATCTCATTAAAAGGCACTTAATAACACGGGGTCTTAAAAAAAATCATACCAAACTTTTCAACCTTAAATTAATCTTCATTTACACTGAATTCATCCTAAATTTTGTTCAATTTCTTCTGTCTTTACAAAAGGCAAGAGTAAACAACAACAAAACTTTCAATTTTTCTAAAGTATCTTCAGGGAATGATTTTTATTAGCGAAGGGTCAAATGGTTTACTTGTGACTTAAACTGGATATCTAATGATTTCTTTAAACTTTAAAAACACAGAATTATGCTGTGAAAGATCTATCAATAAATTTGGGCTATGGGCAAAACACCGGAACATTAATATACATGTAGATGACAATGAGTGCGATATATGTACATCAATTAATTTTCTTTAAAATCTAAGTTGTTCAATTCGTTCAACAAATTGAAAACTCTGCTTAAGTAGAATAAAAGAAGAATTAAAGGAATGATAAAATATGACTTAGGACTACATTAAAAGTACATCAGAACGCTATCTACATGATGATTAAACCTTAGCTGCTGAATTTCCAGATAAAACACGAACACTTGAAAATGCTCTCTAATTAAAACCGCAATAAAACTTGTGAAATTCACCTCATTGATGCTTTATAACTTTTAATTATCAACACGAACTGTACTATTAAACAGGTAAAAACTCCCAAATTGGTGAGAGTTGGGATTGTTTTCAGTTTTGGAAACATTTTCAATTGGTTTTTGTTAAATAGAGAAAAATAGGGTGAATCAAACAGTGCATAGATATGTTTATTAAATAACACCAAAAATAACTCTTTTTACACATCTCTTTTTTTAAATTCATTCTTTCTCTGACCTGTTTTATCAAAGTGCAACTTATTCAAATGAAACAATTTAAATGTGTTTTCATGGGCTTTTCAAGTGTTCTCGCAGTTTTATGCTTAATGAATTTCATGAAAATAAGCAGATAGAAGGTATAGCTTTCATCTGCATTACATCATGATCTGAAGTCTAAATACATAAAGCAAATTATGAAAATATAATTGCAAGCAAATGTCATGAAGGTGATCTTGGATGAATAATCTATTTTATCACCGATGAAATGTTAAACAATATATCATTTTCTGTTTAAATGAACAAAAGAAAACAAAAATTGGCTTTTCTTCAATCAATTTTAGCAATAAAGTATTTTAGTTTAGATGTCTTAAACAGATTGCTATGACCAGCTTGATTTTATCGGGCAAAAGGGCGCAAGTGTGATAGAAAGAAAACAACTGCTTTTAAACCAATCCAAGTTGTGCATAACTAAAGATGTAACAGCTCCTATTGTCAAATAGACAATGTTGTCTCTTATTGTGCTTTAATGGGCGAAAGTACACATGTGCGATATATTTAAAAACCTAAACTTATCCTTTTTCATGGGTCTTTAACCTATAAAATTTCACCGTACACTGACTGGCAAAGGAATATTTTGGGTAAAAGGAGAACATACTTCTAACTCGAAGAAGCTCGGGTTATATAGAAACTATATCTGAACAAATATCTGTCATTTTGAAAGACACAGATTTCTCTAACAGCTTGAAAGACAACTTAGAAAGACAGAATATCACAAAAAGCATGTTATCTGATATTTTTGCACAATATCACAAAGAAAGAAACATGTCACTGTACTTGTAGGAATGTCATTCACGGCAATAGAATGCCTAAACTTTCTCAAAATAGGAAGGATATGAACACCTTTTTTTGTTAGAAAAAGACTGCTAACATTGTGTTCTGAAGCAGATTACAGAAAAAAGGTGTTGGTCTAGAAACCAATGTTCTAGCTACATGTATGAGCAATATTCTGAATAAAACTAGTCAGAAAATATATCTCCCCCATATTGCTTAATGTAAATATGTAGTTTTTGCCTTTTGTCATGCTTTTGTTCAAAGGCTTTTTGCCTAGGCAATGTGAGTTGTATATATGAAACTTGTTTGAAGAAAAAAAAATCATTAAGTTGATAAAAATCATAAACTCTATCTAAACACAAAAATTTCATGAAATAACTAAAACTCAAACTTTTGATATATAAATTGTAAACTCAATATCTAAACACAAAAGATTTATCCTGAAATATCTATGAGAAAGATTATACAACAGACAACAACATAAAGGAAAATATCGAGAAATCACGGAACATCAGTCGATCGAAAAAATTGGAATAGATAAGGATAGTCAGGTGCGTAGTAGTACGTCAGGGGGATGAATTAGCAGCGTGGTTTGGTCCCTCATCCTTGGTAGACCTGGTAGATGTCCCCTGCTCCGCGAGTGTAACATCCCTGTTGGTGGTAGCCTGACTGGTAGGGGTGAGGGGAGGAGCTGTTGTGGGCATCACCACCTGGAGGAAGAAATAGGGGTGTGTAAGTTGATTAGATCTGGAGGGAAGCATCGAGTGTTTAAAATGAAAGTAACAAGCCACAACCACCTTGCATGTTCCAAAAAGCAATGACAGTCTTCTACTAAGTTACAACCATCGTCTGTTTGGAGCCAGAAGGGTGTTAACTCATATACTTTCACACAGAGTTAAGGCTCATCCGACTCTGAACACATGATAGCGAGATGTAAACTCTGTATGTTGACCCGACATTTGCTCTGAACTGTATTTTTTTAAATATATAAAGTTAATGACTATATTTTTCAAACCCCTTGTAAATTTGACAGTTTTCATGTTTTTTTTTTATAGAAGGTGGACTGGTTAAATCAGGGCCATAGTTGAATGCTTTTAGATGTAAGCTTTAATGTGTCACATTCTAAAGAAATTCAAATCGGTTTGTGGTCTGGGGCTGTGCTTGTGTGTGGGAAATTCCATGATTGCTTTTGAGTAGAAAATGAGGAATGATTGAAAAATAAAACTTAGATGTGAGTTAATATTAGTAGTATGAGAAAATCTTGCTATGAAATCTGAAGAGATAAATAATATTTGAGGTGCATAGCATTCCTTTAACTGGTATTTACATGTACCTCTGGATAATAAATCTTGAATCTTGAGAAATTTGGTGCCGGAGAATTTAAGGTAAAATCAGTTTTGCTGTACATGCAAGCTACTTTAAAAAGATACCAAAGCAACCTGTTGTACTAATAAAAACAAATCACATGTACTTTTCAATACGAAAAGAGCTATGGAATCATTTCTACTAGAATAAAGGAGTTGAGAGAAATGAATTCTCGTTTGTACTACATTAACAACTACAAATCATGATGAAATAAATATTTTAAAAAAGAAACAAAGAAAAAGAAAGTGAACCTCTAATATGAAATGTAGCATTCAACATTATGTATTAAAGAGACAAAAGCATAGGAATACCGGTATGTCATCTATATAAAATAAGGGACACAAAAGATCTTGAAACATCTACTACAGAGCTAGATAAACAAAAAAGAAATGAAATGAAATGTAACTTTTAAGAATATTATGAGAAAAGATAGCAATGAAATGTTCTTTTTACAGAGAATAGGGGTGAAAATTGAATTCAAGCTCCACCAATACAGATGAAGAAAGACTGACTAAAATAATATTACTCCCCTACAATAAAAATGTAGCATTCCAATATAATGAGAGAAGATAGCAACGGAATCTCCCATTTGCATAGAATAGGGGAGAAAAGTGAATTTCTACCTGCACTAAATACTATAGAGCTTGATGTACTGAACACAAATCACACCCCTAAAATGAAATGTAGCATTCCAATAAATCATGAGAGAGGATAGCAATGGAATCTCCCATTTGCACGGAATAGGGGAGAAAAATGAATTCCTACCTGCACTAACTACAACAGAGCTATAATGTAGATCTGGACTAACAAAAAACTAATCACACCCCTAAAATGAAATATAGCATTCCAATATATCATGAGAGAAGATAGCAATGGAATCTCCCATTTGCACAGAATAGGGGAGAAAAGTGAACAGAGCTAGAATATAGATGGCCTAGCAAAAACCTAATCACACCCCTAAAAAGAAATGTAGCATTCCAATATATCATGAGAGAAGATAGCAATGGACTCTTCCATTAGCATAGAATAGGGGTGAAAAGTGAATTCCTACCTGCACTAACTACAACAGAGCTAGATGGGTAAGAGCTATGATGTGAGCCAATTTGATGATGATGATGGATGGAGGCGGGGTATGGAGAGGGTGAATGGGAGGGGCTTCCCTGCACAGGACTGTCTGATTGGCTCTCGTCACCTAGATATGCAAATGAGGAAGCAAAACAATTGTCTGTGTATACATGATGTATAGAAGCATGATCACACTGCCGACCCAACTCCAGACATAATCCAAACGATTTTTTTCCTTTAAGGTTCATGTCATTTTTGTTCGACCTGGTGTTGATCTTTTAGGTGTGACTGAGGTATGAAAGCAAAGCATACATGTATTTAGATAGAAGTTACAAAATGAAAACATGTACATGGTAAATTTTTCTGAATAAAAAGAAGTATTAAAGGCAGACTTTACTACTACAGCCAGAAGGGATTAGACCACCCAGCGAGCCAGCGAGGTCACTGTGACAGGTGGCTATCTCATTAAGTCAGCTCTCATTTAACATAAGAAAAAGAGGATCATGGGGGACCAACAGGCACCGATTGGGGAAGTTTTCTATATAGAGAGAGCAAGTAGCTACAAGTAGGACAGTGTGCCTTTAAGATGGAAGGTGAAAAAAGCCAAGACTAAAATGTTATTAAAAAGCTCATATTTGAACTCTGGTCAAATCAAATCGAAGAGAAGAGAAGAGAAGAGAAAAAGAAAAATAAAGAAAACATAAAGATCCATATCTTTCCAACCCCACAGTGTCCATTTTTGTCCTTCAAAGGATGATCATGAAACTTACTTTTGAGTCCACCATTTTTTTCATCAAGTACCCATTTCTATTCAAACGAAGAATTAATATTTTATTTTAATACACAAACATGTACATGTACTGTGTTTCCATTAAATATTTCCAGAAGATTACATTCGAAATTAAAGATAATTAAAATGTTTAAACTTTTGATCTACGTACAAGCAAAGAATGAAGCAAAGGCGAATGAAAAAATTAAGGATAAAAAAAGGATAGCAAATGACTAGTAGCAAATAATGAATAAAAGAGAAGGTAAATCATGTAAAATATGAGTAAGCCTTGTTCAGATACAAATGAAAGAGCAGAATGTCCGGTAAATTGGCGAAAGCAGGTGGCAAAGGTAATATATCAGCACTTTATAATGTTCATTACATGAGCAAGAATGGTTAACATACAGGAACATAACAATCGATTATCATGGATACAATAAATGTATATGGATTACAAGAATGAAAAGGAGATTGATCAATAAAAAGGTGCAATGTTGCCCATATACTAAAACAAAATGACAATAGACTACAAATACTACTTTACTATGTTAACTTTCCTGTGATTCTAACAATCTATATGGTTTCAAGCTGTTCAGTGATTTTTTTTTTTCGGGTGGGAGGGGGGAGGGGGAACTGTTATTCAAGCTTGCATCAGAAATTACACTGAATAATTTCTCAGATTTGCATGTTTTATTCCTGACATGAATATGTGTTGCCATGAAACAGAAAACCACTTTGCAATTTAAAATGGATTAAAAGCGCATGGTGAAATGATATGATCGTGAACAGAATTTCTATCAGTTATTATTAACTGAATTTGCAATAGATACATGTGCTACAAGTTTTCTATACCATTTTCAAGGAAGGGGCAAGGGGGAGGGGGTGTAATTAGGGGATATTTAGATGAATGACAAAACAAGTTTTACATTGATCTATGGCCCTCTCTATAACAGCTCACCTACAGTATGCACGCAATGTAAGACAATAGAAACAACGCAATCGGTATTGGAATTCATGTTGCCATTTTACACAAAATGTACAGAAAGAGTGTGCTATTTCATATGAACGCCTTTAGTTATATGAACAGCATTTTCAATGACCTACATGTAGCCTGTTTTTTTTGTTCTTCATAATTTAATACAGACACAACCACAATACACATATAGTACAACTAAAAGGAGATCCCAAAACAAAGCAGTCTTTATGATGAGAAGAGACTTTTAAAGCCCCTCTGCAATACTTATAGCTTCTTGTGCCCTCTATATAGCAAACAATGCCTAACTGGTGACCACAAGCCCCACATCCCTTTTTCTTATGTTAATTGAGAGCTGATTTGATGAGGTAACCACCTGTCAGTGACCACGCTGGGTGGTCTAATTCCTCCTGGCCAAACTAGTGCAGACGGGCTTTAAAGGGTACTTTTAAGTACAAGTTTCAATGGGAAACAGTTTTCAAGGGGGAAAAAGGTAGCTTTTTATTTTGAGTGGTTTCTCTGTCCAGATGGTTACTAAAGCAGATTTTATTGTACTATATCATTAACCCTTTGCTTACTGGAACTAGGTGGTACATGTGTTAAGCCTATGGTAACTAGATAATTCAGTAGTCAATGTGTTAAATTAGACTCCTGGTGGGCGTTTCACAAAGATTTTAAGTCAAACTTAACTCTAAGTTGGACTTGAAAATTATTGACAGCCATGTGTAGCCTTAAAGTAAAATATATTCAAAAGCTAAAATTAAAGTATTTTAGACTTTTCATAAATTCTACACCAAGAACATGAAATCTCCCATGATAATAGAAAATATGAATGATTTGAATCAAAATGTTATGCCTTTTAAATAACTTTTACAAAATATTTTCAAAGATGCTAATGGCTTTCCATAACTGTTAAGTCCAACTTAGAGATAAGTTCAACTTAGGATCTTTGTGAAACACCCCCCTGATTGCTCCCCTCCCCCCCCCCCCCCTTGCCAAAAAAAAATCAAGATGGATCGACATACGTGTACCTCTTACCATCGACTGGAACCCCGAGGGAAGCCAGCAGGCACTCAGCGGCAAAGTTCTTAGCCTGGTCTGGGGTCTGGTGAAGCTTCTGGGGCGTAAGGCCATCGGGATAGTTGGCTGATAGACCTGGAACAGTCACCTAAAGAAGAGAGGGGAGGAACATAGAGAAATTGTTTTAACTACGGCCACTTTTGATGAGACGGTTGTAGTAGAACAAACTCATGGAAAGATTGATTGATTTATTTATTGGTGATAAGGTTCTCGACCTGGACAGGCGTCTGGCAAGACTTCTGGGGTGTGAGGCTTTTGGGATAGTTGGCTATTAGACCTAGACCTGGAACAGTCATCTAAAGCAGAGAGGAGAGGAACATTCACATAGAACAGTTGGTGAATTCATTGTCACCTTTGATAAGATGATCTAGAAAGCTAGAGCATACACACTGAAAGACTGAGTGATTGATTGAATGATAGCTAAATTCTTTGCCTGGTTGCGGGCCTGGCAAGACTACTGGGGTGTGAGGCCATCAGGCAGTTAGCCACGAGACATGGTACTGTCATTACTGACAACATATCTAAGAGGACAAATATCACCACTACATGCACATCGACACATCCGAACAGGCAATGTTATTGGTTTTTATAAAATTACGATCAGTGGAGAATTGCTAAATGTATTTATTTTTTTTATTTTTTTATTTGTCTTACTTTATAGATCCCAATGAAAAAAAACGTCAAAATAAAATAACAGTCGAGTGAGATAACTCGCAGGAAGAAAAAAAATGTTAAAGTTGCATGAGAGAGCTATAGGCTACTCTCTCAAAATGGCAACGGAGCAATAATGAGTGCATAGCACATGTACGGAGCGGGCTCTCAATTAGTCTCTTCACGAGTGTCACAAAATAAAATTATTGGTCTTACCTTATAGATGAAGAGCTGGACTTCACTGTTGGTACGGTGAGAGAGGAGAGTGAAGCTGGGTGGGCCCCATTGGTTCTTATTGCAAAGCTCCTCCAAGACCTAAAAACATCAATCAGAATGTTATACCTGGTAAACACCACATCATCAGTCTCAACTGAACACCAAGATTAATTGAATCGTCGAGTGATTTGTTGATTGCTTTCAGTTTTATGTACGCAGGGTAGTCTTATTACAAGTCCATGTCTGGATCTGCTCTTCCAGAGAGCCCTGGGCGTGTTTTACAAAACTTGTCAATTGACAGTTTTTGTTATAAGCTACACAAGCATACCACACTCAGTATCAACACATCTCCAAATGGTTTTAATTTTAAACGTTGACACCAAAGGCCGATTCTAGAATACACAAAAATGATCTAGAGTAGATATGAAACCACTGATTCCTTCGTTTGGGGGTTAAAACGCCACTCTACTTGCACAAAACGTTAAAACTAGGCTTTATAGTTTTTGAACTATTCAGGTGATTTACATGAAAGCATCAATTGCAACCATGGTGTTTAATAATAATTTAGTATATCTGCAAAGCGCCTAGAGACATCGTTTATGTATTGAGAGCTACATTGTATATAAAAGCGGAATATATATTAGTGTTGGTACCAAGTTTTTTGTTTCTTTTCAAGGAATTAGGCAGGATGAAGTGAGGAAAATGTTTAGATCTTTGAAAAATGGTATACTTTATCTGTACAACAGCATTTACATGTACATGTACAAAACAGTATATCAGATTTACAAGAACTCTATTTATAATGTACATGTAAGACCCTAACATGAATTTCTTCAATATATATAATATATGAGCAAAATGAGTGATTACTGGTGATAATAATGTACTCTACATGTAGGTTACAAGATAAAAGGGTAAGTTTGTTAATAAGTAAATGAATGGATAATGAAAAGGATGACAACATTCATAAGCTGAAAAGCAATGAAGAGGGATGAGGATGGTCTGAAAGAAAAATAGTGAATACATTGATAAAAGTTATGATACGATATCAGGCACTACTGGTGATAATGGCGTACTATAGGTTAAAACGTGGGAAGCAATGAAGATGAGGAAGGTCTGAAAGAAAAATTGTGAATACATAATAATGAGAGTTGAGGCATGACATCAGGCACTAACGATGATGAGTTGAATAAAAAGAAACAAAGATGACCTCTGTAAAAGTAAAATGCATGTTTCTGCCTATAAAGGTAATCACAATCACAACATGCATGTAAAAGCAGGTAAAAAATTGAAAAATTGAAACAGACGGCATATGAACATATGAAAAGAAAAACAGTATTGTGATTTTAAAAAAGAAAATTGTTCAAAAAATGCACCCAAAGAAAGCAAGGGTTCAACCACATGTTAGTATACCTGAATGTTATTTTTCTCTGGTTTAATAGTTACTGGGTTGGTTGGGGTCAATTCCTTTCCGGGTAGGAGGTCGAACAGGCGTGGCTGGAGCAGGAGGGATAGTTAGAGGAATAAATTTAAACAAAGAAAAAGAAATACCAGAAAAATATTAGTAAAATTGAAATGTTATTGACCTATAAATAAATTTACGATATCACACTCTGACCAGGACAAGCTATTGAAGCATTTTCATTTACTTATCAGTGAACGAAGCAAACCACCAATGTTTTTTTGTTTCATTTAATTAGTGTTAGACACAGCGAATTGAATTGTCTAACAACAGGAGTCCTGTTTAGTCGAAACAAAAATAAAGGGATGTTAATCTTATTAGCCGACCTTCATGAACAAAAGAACCAATAAAAAAACACTTTTGCAAAATAATATTGTTAGTTAAGGTTTTGAACAAATCAAAGGAATTTGAAAAGACGCGAAAGGCTCAAGGGTTAGTGATATTTGTGAATTAAATTTTTGTTCTTCACGAATCCGAATGATTTTTAGGCAACATTTTTTTTGCAGAATTAAGCCTCGTACATGCATTTACCAGCTCCATATCTTAACTTTGTGGTAATATCTGTCTGATAAAATTTTCCATTTTCAACAATTATGAATTTCGCATTTCGCATTTTAGTGTCATAACATATCGATTAGCTACCTAAATTCAAAGTTTGTTGGTTGACCTGAAAGCAAAAGTGCGTTAACCCCCTCTGGCAGTCTGCCTGTTAGTTATAATTTCATAATCAAAACTATTATCTCAATTATCTCAATAAGTTAGATAAGGCTTTATTAGTACTCTATGGTCCGTACTATACCAGTTCAATTCAACCCATCACGTTTAACAATAGGAAAACATAGAGCTCAGAATAACTTCCTTTGTAAAACCAAATTTTTGAAAAAAGCTTACATTTTATTAGAATATGGGCCAATGGGTTCAAGTAATTTTGTATGAAAGCGAGTTTCTGAAAAAAGAAATTAAAGAATCTTTAAATTTGTACCTCCTGAGGTTTCCTGTCGTATCGGTTGTATCCTCGTCCCATGCCGTAGCTTCTGGTTCCACCGGCACCACGCATACCAACGCCGCCGCCACGACCTCTGGTACCGCCACGGATCGGTGAGCGTTGCATCATACCGCCGCCTCTACCGCCGCCCATTCCAATCCTAGGAGATATAAAAAATGGCAAATATTGTTAGGGCGATTCAATGCATGCTCTGGTGACAATTGCTAGAGGGCATACATGTAAATTTATTACAGTTTAAAGGGCTCCACAGGCACCACGGATGATCGCCACCATGACCTTCGGTACCACCTTGGATCGGTGAACGTTGCATCCTACCGGCGCCCCTTCCACCCATACCCATCCTAGGAAACAAAAATATCAGATGACTTTAGATACAAGTGGATGACATTACATACTGCCTCTATCTAGAGTGACCTGGCTCATGCTCAATTTAGGGAATATGGTTTCAATAGCGCCACCTAGACAGTCACCCTAACCTCTGTTACCGTCTCAGACCGGTGAACCCATCCCACTTAAAGCCCCTCTGCATTAGTTTGGCATGGAGGGATTAGACCTCCCTGCAATGTCACTGGCAGGTGTTTATCTCATCAAATCAGCTCTCAATTAACATAAGAAAAAAAGGATCATGGGGGATCAATGGGTACCGCTTAAGCATTGTTGGCTGTATAGAGGGCGCAATTAGCTATAAGAAGTGCAGTGGGGCTTTAAGAAACCATAACATCACACCAGATTAAATGTGTAAAACTTGCATTACACAGAGCCCATATTAGACCCAGCCCATCCCTTGTAAGAAAGCAGAATTTTGGTAACCTACATGTATATTGCAGCCTGCCTACACCAACCAAAACAGCTTTGTTCAGTTGTTGCTGTTTAATACCAAATTACACTTTTTAAATAACCTTTTTACTGAAAGTGAGGACCTTAACTGCCAAAGTGAGGATACTGTATTAAACTTACATTGGTGGCATTCCAGTTGGATTGCTGTAACCTGGATAGTAAGAGGGGCTCGATTGCTGCTGCTCGTAACCATAGAGACCCTGCTGGACGTAGCCCCGCCCTGCTCCTCGGGTGTAGCGGACGTAGTTGCCTTTGTCTACAGGCTTGGCTAGAACAACCTCGATCTTAGCACCATCGAGTAAGGCATCTGTATTTAGGAGATGGAGAAGAGTTTGAGTACAATTCAATTGGGTTTGCATTTTCTAAGTTGAGTTTGAGTAATAACTTAGATGTTTTTCACATGTGAAAATTAGCAAAAAAAATCCTTGTTATTATAATGGTATTTCTCAGAAAGAAAAAAAAATCTCCTGTTACTTTCTTTATGTAAAAAGAACAAAAAGAACCCCCCCCACCCAACAAAAAGGAACATATCTTTAGGTTAAGGATTTAGAACAAAAGATAGATAAAAAAATAAATTAGTACTTTGCTGAAAATAGTCCACCCCAAAAAATATAATTCTGTGCTGTTTTTTCAATCATTTTAAAACTATTTCTTGACTATTTGAACAGGAAAATAATTGTGAGTAATATTTCAGTTGGTACAAAAAAAAGTAAAGCTTGCCCTCAGTTTCATGAGCTTGATTTAAAGTTGATTGAATCATAATGCGATTTACAAATCAGCCTTTAAATGACTGCTTTTCAAAAGAACACAGGAGAAAGGGATCGTTGAAAACTTAGAATTAGCTTCACAAATAATATATTACCCCTGTGAGCACCAAAATCTGTAGCCTAGCAGAGCCGGGGTAATATTGGAGCGCTTTGAGCACCTTACAGGGTGGATATGTGCGCTATATAAATATCCAATATTATTATTATTATTATTTTAAAGCTGATAGCATATATCTCATGTTGCAAAAGAATATCTAAAAGTGTTTCAGGATATTAAAAGTTTGAGAAAGTTCTTACCGTCCATTGCATTCATGGCGTTGAGGGCATCCTCTCTGGTGAAGAAATGAATGAAGGCAAAGTCTCTGAGCTTCTTAACCCTCTCCACACTGCCTTCCTTGAACGCATTGAACTCTTTGGCAATGGTCTCCTCAGTGGTGTGCAGCATAAGGTTTCTCACGTATAAGATCTTGACCTGTATAAGGAAATAACAAATAGGACAAATATGCATAAGACATGATTTTTTTATATGCGAATGAAAATGAACACATGATAATTTCATAGATCTACATGTACATGTACATGTACTATAAACTCAGAGTACGATAAATGAAAATTCTTCTATGCTGCATTAAATGTTATTAACTCTTTGGCAATGGTCTTTTCTGCTGTGTGCAGCATAAGGTTTCTCACATGTAAGATTTTTACCTGTATAAGGAAATACAAATTGGACAAAAATGCATAAGAGTTTTGTACTTTTGTTGTTAGGCAAAGATATGAATTATGATAAATAAACTACCGTAAATGATAATTGTATAGAACTATCTTAATTCTGAGTATGATTACTGGAAATCTGAACTATGCTGCATTTTAACTTGTTAAATCTTTGTCAATGTTATTTTCTGTTGTGTATACACCCTGTACATGTAGCATAAGGTTTCTCAAATATAAGATTTTTACCTGTGTAGGAAATATAAATAGGACAAATAAACTTATGTGACATTTGATAATTTTGTTGGTAGGCAAAGATAGGAATTATGTAAAACAAGCTGTATGATCGTACATGTACATGTATCTTATTTTATTTTGTTGGAAATAGAAATAAACGAAATGAAAAGATATGGAGAGAGGAGAAGAGGTGTGTGCAGTATGTCAGCATGTTTAACACATGTAGCCATATCATAATTGGAGCCTATACAATTTTTCAAGCTTCACATAAATTCACCATTAACGGCCTGCATGTGATATTTCAAATAGGGAGAGAGCGGAAAAGAGGTGTGTCCAGTATACATGTATGTATACTGTAATACTCCACCACTACACTGTTACGCCCAATCTTTCTATCATGTTTAATACGAGTAGTAAAACACACAAGTGTTCAGAGTTCAACTACATACATTGATTCATATCTATCATATTACAGAAGAAGACAAACCAAACATATACCTTGGTTTGCTCAAGATACAACACTCTGATAAATATAGGTCAAAGGACAAAGCTAGCCTCTCATCAAGCCACCATCAAATAAAATCAGTGCCTGGTAAATACACTCGTGGTTCAACTACTATTCCTTCAAAAACACAATTGATCTATAGAACTATAGATTATGAATACTCCCAACAGAGCAATCAGACTGTTATAAATCTTTTTATAAAGACAACTCAAGGGAGACAGAAAAGCTGCTTCTGGCCGTCTTTGTAGACCTGTGGTCTTTCCAGACAGGTTCTTAAACACACATTTCTTTCCAGAGGGAGACAAAAAACTTGGCCACTATAGACAGGTGGCCTTTATAGAGAGGTGGCCACTAAGACAGGTTTGACTGTACATGCTAGGTAGAGAGAGAGATGTATTTTATTCCATATTGCTTTTTAAGATTTTAAGAATACAATTAATAATTCCTCTGCAACAAATTGTGTTCAGCATAACCTGTTCATTGCACCCATGAATTCTAACTGAGATGCAAAGCCTTGTAGCAAGGCTACATCAAGAGCCCCCACAATTGAATCAATGTTAATCATTAACCTTAATGTAAATAAAGAAGCTCTACTCCTCTAGTCTGTTCGTCTGAATTTATGCCATATCTGCATAAATTTGAGCCCTCGTACCTGGCTAAAAAATTACAGTATCTGCAGCTTCCTGAAGTGAAGGCTTATCCAAATACAAATTCAGCCATCCCCATCATTATCAGACAACGATAAAAATGAAAGAAATGATAGCGCAAGTGATGGCCGATATAGTCAGATTGTAACAATCAGCTTTTTCGATACGGAGAACAAATCAGAGTTTGATAGGGTAAAGGGCTAGGGAAGGTCAAAATGCTATCGGACAAAATCTTCAAGTCTTTAAGATGGGAGTGCTAATTGTTTATCGGCAATAACAAAACTGACCTCAATTGATAGGGCAATAAACAGTTTAGGTAAAATCTTTACAGTCGTGCAGGTTTTTGAGTCGCATACATGTACATGTAGATATTAGAGTTTACATATAAAGAGAACTATACAGGGAATATATACTTGTGGTACAATAGTGCCTTGCACTAGGTTAATTTTTAAAGACTACAGGTAAATGACCAAGGCTTTGTTCACAATTGATGCAATAAGCCAGTCCCTCCTTCCCCCCCCCCCTACAAAAAAAGAGAAATTTGAAATGGCAGTGTAAATGAAATCAGATTTAAATAAGTGAGGTATGTATACTTCACATTGCAGTATTTTACTACTTCCAAGTTAGTGATTAGGAATAAGGCTATTCGTTGGATGCTACTGAATTACACTTTCCATTCATTGACATAAAATTGTATCTTATTACCAGGGTGGGTTGTATTTCAGCCAGTTTTAAGAGGTCATGTATGAACAAGCTATCAGATTATCACCCTTTTTTCAAGAACAATCCATTGAAATATACATGTATATTTGCATTGATATCTCAGCTCGATGTACATTGCACTTCTTAAGAAAGAAAACTGTTTGCTTTCCTTTTAAGCTCTGAAAGTCATCTTCGTGTTTTTTCATTTAAAAAAAATCTTTCAATGCAGAGTCTGTGACTCATAACACAATTCATGAACTTTATAAAGAGAATCAAATATGAGCATTTCTCACATTTTGCTTAAAGTTATTTGCAAAAGTTGGCCCTTTTCACAGATGAGATCCTACGAAAGCAAGTTGTTTGGGATGATATTTGAAGTGAGGTTAAACATTTAGAAAAGGATTTATAAAAGTTAATAGTGTACAGTACCTGCTTGGCAACTGATAATCTACCATATGTACTGTATACATACAAATATGTTTGGTAGACCACATGGCCCTTTCAGGATTAACAGAATAGGAGAAGGAGGCAGAGAAGACAAATGAGAATGGGAAGGAAAAGGAGAACGAGAAGAACGAGAAGAAGGAGGAGATAAAGACTGAAAATGAGAAAAAGAAAAAGAAGAATGAGAAGGAGGAAGAGAAGAAGTAAAATGGGAAGGAGAAGGAAGAGAGGAGAGAAGAAAAAGTAGAAAAATTAGAAGGACAAGAAGCCTCGGGTAATAGCACAATTCTAACCTTCCCTTGAGCGTATAAAAACAACTATTTCTCTCAAAGCAGTCATTAATACTATAATGTAATTGTGCTATTTGTCTAGCGCGCCGGTCGGGCCTTTGCCTGCTCCCCCTTTATGGGGCCTTGGCGTAAAGCGTTTTGTATTGTGTAGCTACAGCAGAATACTATAAAGTGCGTCCGAGAAAAAACGAAACCGAGAATTATCGATGTTTTATCATAACTTAGTCTTTCGTCTACGGCTGATTGTCAACGAAAAGGAGTTCAGTGTTTTGTTAATTCCGTTTGTTCCTACGGCAGGCAGCCAGTGAAAACGAATTCGTTTAATAAAATTATGGAAATGCAAGCACTACTTAAAACAAACAGAACTTTGTTATTCCAAGCCCATTTTTCCTGATTGAGGTTTCATATGAAAGAGCAGAAACTCAACTTTCTGGAAATGTGATTTTCTCTTTGAAATTCAGATACCGTCCGCCAAATAACCTTTTGGTTTCCTCTCTTCAAATTCATTTTACTCACTCATTCGTGAAATATGCATCATATGAGTTACATTGTATGAAAGAAGAGGATCTAAGCTTTCCAAATATGTGTCATTTATCAATTAAAATTATGATCAAGTTATGATAAAACATCGATATTTCTCGGTTACGTTTTTTCTGGGACGCACTGTACATTGTTATAAATCGTAGCTATAGTTAATGCAATGTCATCGATTTTTCCTTTCTCTTACGAGGAGCTACATTGAGGGAGTCAATATCGCTTACTGAAGACTTACAATTTAAAAAATCTATTCAGAACTATTAAAATCTGATCGCTATACGGCGAAATTAATTTAGCTGCCACCTTGATAGAAGAAAGTGATCAGCTTCCTCGCTTTGATGATTCTGAAAGAAAGGGCACGTCTATTAATGTCGATGAAGCGTAGCGACGGAGAGAGAATTTTAGAATTTGGAAGGGTGCGCCCCCCCCCCTCCCCACTTTTGGCGCCTATGGTACCTTAAATAAAATTACGCTTACCTTAAGCCGTAACTCCTGTTCGAAATCAGCCTGATTCTTGATTTTGTGATTATGATGACCGACGATCACGCACTTGATACAGACGTGGACCTTACAATCCTCACAAAACATATCTTTGTTCTCTTGTTTGTGAATGCAGCACTTCTCGGATAGATGACCAACGCTGACCTTCCCGTTGATGATATCCTCTATGGATACAATATCATGACCTTCAAAGACTGATGTCAGCTGATTATGGCTGTAGTCGCAGTTAGTGCACATATAGAAATTACACGTCTTACAGAATGAGACAGCATCTTCATGAAACTTGCATGCAGTGCATTTTGGACGCATCTCAAGGACAGCATTCATCCCTCCACACTTGGTGTGGTACTCGTCTACGAGTCCGTTGACCGTCACATTGGTGGGGAAATCATCGACACGGTTCGCAGACAACTTGGTGATATTCCTGCAGAGAGGACAGAACATGTGATCAAGGTCCTGGTGGGACAGGTCATAGTTCTTGAGACATTTCCGACAGAAGGTGTGTCCGCATGAAGTCAGGATTGTTGCCTCGTCGAAGATATCAAGACATAGTGGACACGTCAGGTTCTCAGAAGAGCTTGGAGCCTTCCCTTCCTCAGTCTTCTCAGCCATTGTTGTAGATATCGGATTTCTGGCTATTACTATAAGCACGAGCTCATTTTACAAATATATCCAATGTCCAATAAAGCTTACAGTATGATCAGCTCATGTGTACTTACAGCCAACAGTCAATTCATGCAAGCACAAACAAAATAAAGTGAATTAGTAGATTGTACCATAGACCTACTATAATTGTATCCATAAATTGGTTGTACGTAACAGTCTCCTAACTGCATGCAGTTATGTACCAACTTCTCACGTTGAGTCTCTATTCAAGTGTATACATGATCAATACATATGCGATTACAATGCTAAACTCACACTTAGGTAGATTGCCTGTGAAAATAATATAGTTTGTGCATCCTATAAATAGAATCGGGTTTTCCCCACATAGAATGCGCGCGCAGTTATGAAGCACCTTTGAACTGAATGTCATCCTTTTTATCTATAGAGGGCGACTTTTTTAGTTCATAGTTGTGGATATATTGTGTTGGAGATCCACTTTAGTAGAATCCTAAGTAAAAGAGCAAGACATTTTATTTGCTTTTATCACTTTTTGGGAGGGTAAAAGATAGTAACCACACTTACATTTCACCCCTTCTTTCTACCTCTCTTCCTTAACCTCCTTCCGTCTCTCTCATTCTCTTCCCTTTTCACTGTCAACATTTCTCTTAACTTTTTAACGTATGGAATCGTACGGGGCTACATTTATTACAATGCAACATTAGCCTGAACAAATATTTCACCACTTCCTCTCTCATAAAAATGAGTCATAATTTAGGCTCATAACCATAATAATGTGAATCGTGTCTGTATCAAGAGCTGATAATGAGAAAATAATATCAAACATAATATGTATGCCATATTGCACGGAAGTATGATTCATTTGAAATAATAATGTATCAAATGTAATCATAATAGTTCCGTTTGTGAAATTACATTTTAAGATAACAAATATTTTCATTGTAAAGTGAATGGGTTGTTTTGGAACAGCAAAGTAGCAGTAAAAGTCGGAAACGGTGCTGGTATCATATATTTGTGTCCAATGGTTTTCACTGGGTATGTTTTCAGCAAGATTGATATTATAGTATTATCATTTTAATGATCCCAAAATCTCACAAAAGGTCTACACAATTTGGCCTAAACAAATTCTCCTTTATACTGCATAATCAACATTTCTCGAAAACGTTACAGATAGTTTCCAATCGTTTCTGGACAGTTCATCTCGTACATGTCATGCAGTTAAATTTAAATGACCAGGGGGTGTTACACATAGATCCTAAGTTGAACTTATCTCTAAGTTGGATTTTTATGGAAAGCCATTAGCATCTTTGAAAATATTTTGTAAAAGTTATTTTAAAAGGTATGAAATGTTAATTTAATTTATTTATATTTTCTATTATCATGAGAGATTTCATGTTCTTGATGTGGAATTCATGAAAAGTCTAAAAATACTTCAATTTTTGCTTTGGAATATATTACAAAATAAGGCTACAAATGGCTCTCCAGAAAATTTAAGTCCAACTTAGAGTTAAGTTCGACTTCGAATCTTTGTGAAACTACCCCCCCCCCCCAGCACTCATCTTTATTTGTAGAGGTTTAACAAGTTTAGCCGCTCTGTAAATAGATTATTTCAGGAATTCAACAAGATGACGATAATCGTCTGTAATATCTGTAAATTAGGTGCTAAGCAACATAAGTGTTTATGAATCTATATTCGATTTGCACAGGATGCTGGTAGGAGCAATATGTCTCATGTGTTTCTGTGACTTTATGTATGTTTTATTCATTCGTATTGGTATTCAAATCTTATACATATATATGTCGTGTTAATTCCATCCTCTGACACACGTCGACCTTTAAATTTGTTGTTAAAGCTTGTTTCAGGAGGTAAAAATGTAGGTATTACCTTTTCAGCCCATACATGTCTCGCCTTGGAACAATCTTTTTAAAATTCGGGATTTCTCGTCAAACTCTGTGAAGATAAATTTAAATTTCATTGAAGTTGGTCAAAAACATGTCCATTTACAAGCCGAGCTAGAAAAAACCTCGACATTTAATTTCTGAGCATGTGAAAGTGTATTAATTTCTCTTTTAGCCCATTTGCTTTATTACCTTTTGCTCCAAAATCTGGCTTTAATGATACTTTGATTGCATTTAGTCATACACGCTTCACCGAGCAACAGTGACATATTTTGGTATACGTAATTATCATATCAATGGATAGCACATGACTTTTAATTCATAAAAAGCAAGGAACTGTTTTTAAATAGCTGATTGATTGTTCACAATAATTGTTTGATTTGAGTTTTGTTTTAAATGTATTATGGGACGCACTATATGTGAAGCATTGGAACACTCTTAGAAAATAATTGGATGAATTACCAAACATTTTGTACAAGGCAGTACAATTTGCTAAATTTTAGTCGAAAACGTGTGTTTCGCTTCACTGGTAATCATATCCAGACCAAGAATCGACATTTAATTGTGTCACCATGCTCGATTAAAGTGATAATTAAATACAGATTTCATATTATGACGCCATTTTACGAGGTTCTGTCTTTGGTATCAAACAATATATATAAACGACCTTTTATAAGGTCGTATTGTATTTTCACTCCCCCTCTCTCTCTCTCTCTCTCTCTTTTCCTCTCTCTATTCCCCCTCTCTCTCTCTGGATCACGTTTCTCCCCTTCTTATCTCTCTCTCTCTCTCTCTCCCTGGATCACTTTTCCCCCTTCCCCCCATTTCTCTCTCTCTTTCTCTCTGTCTCCCTGGATCACTTTTTCCCCTCCCCCCCCTCTCTCTCTCTCCCTCTCTCTTTTCCTCTCTCTATTCCCCCTCTCTCTCCCTGAATCACGTTTCTCCCCTTCTTATCTCTCCCTCTCTCTCTCTCTCTCTCTCTCTCTCTCTATCTGTATTACTTCTATCATCTTCTTAACCCCCTCTTAACTTTTCCCTGTCCCAGTCACCCGATCTGTTATTAATTCTTATCACATATTTCATTTCATTTTTCATTTCATTTATTTTCCACATTAAAAACCAGAAAAATATACAAGGTAACAGATTACATTGTACACATTTGACACATAGAGCAAATGAAAAACAGATACATAAGCATAAAAGAACAATGAAAATCTACATCAGTTAACAAACATCAACATTAAAACATAAAAAGGTAAGTAATGTAGATGGGGCTAGAAAAAGCGAAGCTTATCGTCTCTAGCCCCGGTAGCAATGAAGGGAAAGCCCACCCTGAGAATGTGTGTGGCCAAGTAAAGGCGGAGTAAACCCATCCTCAGGGTGGACTCTCCCTTCAAATGTCTGGTTTTATAATTATATTAAATTGACCCGATGATAACACAATTGCGATTTTAAACATAATAATAATTGTTTTTAAATTGATATGACTATTTAGAATTGCAAAGATATTGTTTATATTTATACTTAAATTGTCGTTATGATGCAGATTGTTTGAGACTGTCATCTAAAGTAGACCATGTAAGGTAACCCTGATACTTAACACTTCTTTGGCCAGTAGCAGTTCTGTAATAAATGCTATGCAAATTCTTGGAGTTTCGGGTGTTATAACAATGTACATCACTGTTGCATCTAAACCAGTTTTGAAGTGAGTTTGGTAATAGTCCCTTTTCTGACCTGTACATAAATTCTCCAAGTTGTAACCTACCTAATTCATATACAGTCAAAACCCTTAATTGTTTAAAGATATTGTTGGTATGGGCCAAATAATGAGACTTGGCAACTATGCGTATTACACGTTTTTGCAACAAATGTAAACGATTTAACAATGTATTTGATGCATTTATCCATAGCATATTACCATATTGTAAATGAGGAAGAATTAATGAATTGTATAGCAAAAGCAGTACCTTTGACGGTAATACAAATTTCAGTTTTGACATAACTCCAGTAATTCTCGAGATCTTCAATGCAATATCATTAATATGTAAAGACCATGACAACTTTTCATCAATATTAACTCCCAAGAAGCTGGCACTATGTACTTGCTTTAAGGGCTCTAGTGAATCAACAAACTTAAGAGTAAGTAAGTTCTTATCATATTGTTTATTCAATGGTGCAAAATGCATACAATTTGTTTTCTCAATGTTTATCCTTAACCCATTCACTTTGTACCAAATATTAACCTTTTGTATTTCTTTATTCATATTATGGACAAGAGTATCTAGTTTTCTTCTCGCTTAAAGAGACATTGGTGTCGTCTGCAAAAATAATGTATGACAAAGTTGAGGAAACATTCGGCAAATCATTTATATATAGAATAAACAACAGTGGCCCAATTATTGACCCTTGGGGCACTCCGCATATAACTTCTTTTTCAAATGAAGTTGCATTATCATGAACAACATATTGTTTTCTTTCCTTCAAATAATCCTTTATCCACTATAATGGCAAACCCCTCACACCATAGTACTCCAATTTGGATAATAAGGCTTGATGATTAATGGAATCAAAAGCTTTTGAGATATCCAATGACAAACAGAGTGAATGTTTGCTGTCATCAAGGGAAGTAAGTATTTGGTCCAAAAAATATGTCAAGGCCAATATAGTTGAATGACCAGATCTGAAGCCATATTAAAACTTCGACAAAATCCCTCGTTTCTCAATGTAAGACAATAATCGAGAGTAAAATAATTTTTCCGAGATTTTGGAGAAAACGGGCAAGAGTGACACCGGTCTATAATTACAAAACTGCTCGAGAGAGCCTTTCTTATAGATCGGAGTCACCCTCGCCAGCTTCATACTGTGAGGGAATTTACCAGTGGAGAGGGAAAGGTTAAAAATATGTACCAGTGGAGCAAGAATGAAATAGATTGATTCTTTAATGACAGAAACAGTTATATTATCATGACCAGGACTTTTACCTATTTTCAATGCCTTCACTATATCTATTATTTCATGACCTTCTATTGGTTTCAGAAACATTGACTGTTGATATTGACCATTCATATAAGATCTACACTTCAGCATGTCAATATTACTTGTATCTGTGAACATTGTCCCAATGCCTATGAAATATTCATTGAATTTGTTTGCAATATCGACAGGATCTGTAAGTTTCTTATTATTTTCATCACGAAAACAGTCTTGGTTCTTTCTTTTGATTCCCCTATTCAACATATTGTTAATAATATTCCAGGTTCGTTTACTGCAATTACTTTCTTCAAACTGCTTTGCATAGTAAGATTACTTTGACCTTCGAATAATTGAAGTTAAAGTATTTCGATACTGTCGGTATACTTTTTTTCCTGTATGCAGAAGGGTTTTTCAAATACTTTTTGTATAGCTCTATCTTTTTCTTACATGATTTCAATATTGCTATTGTAATCCATGGTTTAGATTCCCTTTTTCGGCAACGCTTTTCTTTCAAAGGAAAACAAGAATTCTGTATGATATTAAATTCACTGAGAAATACTTCATAAGCTCTATCACATGTCTCTTCATGCATCACATATTCCCAAGAATGTTCAGTCAGGGCAACCCTACATTTTTCAAAGTTTGAGCGAGACAAGTCTCTTGTATAAGTTTCATTACATTGATCGCGCTTAAGCCATTCACTGTGTTTTGACCGATTGAAAACAAAAATTGGAAGGTGGTCTGAAATGTCTGCCAGTAAAATACCGCTTTTTAACACTAGACTTATGTCATTGACAAAAATATTGTCAATAAGAGTTGAACTTGACTGAACTATTCTTGTTGCCTTTGTTATGAGAGGGGCATAAGAGTGAGAAAAAACCATTTCCAAAAAAGAGTTGACATGTTGGTCAGAGTGTACATCCAGTAAGTTTAGATTGAAATCGCCTAAAAAGTAGCATTTTTTTTTTCGCGACCAACTTTCTCTAGAATATTGTTAAGATCTGTTATAAAGTCAACACAGCTATGAGAAGGAGGTCTATAAATTACTGCAATTAACAAGTTTTTACTATTACTGTGAGCCACCTTAATGAAGTAAGATTCAATATTTTCATTAAATACAGACAGATCTTTCCTTAATATGAAATGAAGTTTTAGCAAACATTCCAACACCTCCTCCACGGGATAGTCGCCCTTTTCCATAATATTCGTAGCCAGCAAGTGACAATAGACAATCTGGACCTTTCGAAAGCCACGTTTCGCTGAGCAGAATAAAGTCAACTTTACACTTTAGCAAATCTAGAAACTCAGACATAGTATCAAAGTTTCTATTGAGACTGCGGCAATTAATATGCATTAAGGATATGTATTGTTCATCCAATGACAACATTTCGTTATTAAGTTGATCAGGTAAGTAATAATTGGTTTATTTGTCTATTATATTGTTCATTAGGTCTGTGCCGAAGTTATCAATGGCACTATCATTGCATGATTCTAGTAAATCTTTCAAATCAAAATTAAAAATAGGTAGTTGAGATGACATAATGACAAGTACAAGTACGAACACAACTAATGAAAAAACAAAACAAATTTTAAAATACAAGAGATGTATAAAAATATCAAGATCCAAAAATCGACCCATCTGGAATTTTCTAAACGTTTTTAAAAATTTCACAACTTGACACAATTATTTGTTTCTTTCCGTGCACAGTGTTCCATACGGTAGAATTTCTTCACAACAGTACTTACAGCATGCATGCTGAATTAGGAATCACTAAAACTAAAACACAACCTAAAACTCTTCAATTTAATGAAATAAAACAACTATTTCGTGAAATTCTTTTCTTTGATTTGTTTTAGCATCTATATTTACATTTTATAATGAAAGTATCTAGCTGATATAATGGTCAGCTACGATGTTGTTACTTGTCCTTTACCTGTTTTTTTAAACATATAATACCAAATATTCATGTACATGTAGATGACACCGCTTTCCCGATCAATGTTAAAGAAAATAATAGAAAAGGAAGAAGAACAACAAGAACAACGAAATAATGTATTATATAAAGTTTATTCTCAATTACTTAAGATGGGGTTAAATGTGAATTTTGTTTGATGCTTTGGGGGTCTTTTCCAAATATTTTCTCGTCTATTCTTTTATGAAAAAGGGAATTCAAACCTCAAATAAATAACGATACGATCACCCATATCTGCCAGAGATGCAATCAGGCATGAAACCTTGATAGTAGAGATCCCACTGAATGCTTGCCACACAATAAACACTGGCTTTCAGAATTTTCTTCTCCTGGATCACTTTTATCCGGGATACATCCAATCAACAATTGCATGATTTCCTGAAATGGGACACTTTGTCCATATGGCGTACTAAACACATGCACATAATAAACAGAAATAAAAAATGAAAAAGGACACGTGTCAAGATAAAAAGGGGCACTTAATCATCAGAGGTGAAAAGGGGTATTTATTTAAAGGAAAATGTGCACTTTTCAAAGTAGCGAAGAATGGAGAAGGAAAATGTAAAAGTAACAGACAGAAGAACTAGTCTGATTCTGAGATCGATTAGAGAAAAAAAGATTGAGAGGAGGACGAGATAATCTGGGAAAAGTGGGGGTTTCGATGCCTGTAAAGACCGAATATAGAAACGGAAATGGAGAAAAAAGGGAAAGATTTTAGGTGGGATGATCCTTCGTCTGAGATAGTGTATCGTGTATTTTGCATGTGTTAATCGTTCGTGACGTAGCGTCTTTAAGCGCATAGAGTGTGAGATAACATGACATGCTTTAGAAACATGGCAAGAGATTTTACAGCGTATAGACTGGAAATGTGATCAAAGCTGGTAAGGATCAATAATACCAAACTCTACGTTACCTTGCATTAAGAGATTTCTTTTTTAACCTCAATGACGATTAAACAAATAGAATCAGTAGTTTTGTTATGCTTAGAAAATGTGCTATTCTTGTGATTGTAATTTGGACAAGCTGACAGTAACAATAAAAGGCTAGTTGTTTTCCAGAATGATGTCAATATCACATAAAACAAGTATAATCTAGATCTTCCACTATATATCCAGTCATGATAATTATGTTAACATTGCTGTGTAAACACACTGTACAAAGAAAAATGAATATGTTAATGTAATATGTAGGCTACATTTACAGCGTATACATAATTTCTATAACTATTTTTCAAAGTTAAGAAAAAAAGAGAACAAAGAGGAAAATTCAAAATAAGAACATTGATATGTCAAAGGGCAATCCATCCCTTGTACTAAGTTTTATTTGTACGAAAACATAAAAATAAGATAGAAAAAAATGGCGAAAGTACAAACTAAATCGGGCCGGTAATAAGGAACTTTATAAAGGTTTTGAATAAGAGTAAATTGTGACGAAGTGACTGATAAATCTCCCGTTTTTTGTCTTAGAAACACAAATTCATTATCTTTCTCTTTTTTAGCATAAGCGCCTTCTCCCTTGGGGCACTACTCAAATTAAATTATGGATATCATATTGTTATGGGTTGTCTTAAAATTAAAGAGAAAAAACCTTCCTGGGTCATTTTATTTTGGTTTGTTGTTGTTGTCATTTTGTGTTTTGGAAGTTTGGCACATAATATGGGAAAGTTGCCCGCCAACACATTACAGGGACATTACCGATTCAGTCAATTTGAAGAGCCCATATCTATAGTAATTACAACTTTAAAAAATGCATAGCTTTCTCATTTTTGACCGATTTCATTCAACTTGTACCAGTTTACTTCTCAGATTTTTCTGCTTTTGTCTAGAGTGGTTTGATAAAATTGTTAGATTTCCCTTTAGAGGTACTTAACAAAACTGTGTGCAAAGAAAAATACATGAGCCAGTAGTCTGTTCGGAAATAGTCGTCCAATTTTCCCAATAAGAATTGACCGAACAAAGTTGCTTATACCATCCAAGCCATCTACGAAGAAAATATCAACCTGGACATTGTCCTCGGGTTCGGTCACCAAAAAGGGAATGCAATCCACTTTCATTACTATATTTGTAAGAGTAAAGGACGGTAACTACACTTGTTTTTCACCCCCTCTTTCTCCAATATTCTTCCTTTATCTCCGTGCGTTTCTCTCTTTCTTTTCCTCTTTATCTGTCGATCACTAAACGAATTTTCCAGTGTCAATCAATAATACTGTATTCATGCAAGGAAATAATATATGTAGTTATAGGCTAGGTTAACAGCGTATACATACTTTTCTAATAAAAGAAAACAAGACATGTAAGGAAAAATACAAAATTCGACATTTTAGACAAGTGTATATTAAAGGTATTTTATACAACTGTGTACAAAAACAGGTTAAAGACCTGGGGGTGTTTCACAAAGAACCTAAGTTTAATTTATCCCTTAGTGGGACTTAAAAATTATGATAAGCCGTTAGCATCTTTGGAAATATTTTGTAAAAAGTTATTTTAAAAATCAATCAAATCAATCGTATTTTATATTATCACGAATATTTCATGTTCTTGTTGTGGAATTTATGAAAAGTCTTAAATAATTGAATTTTTGCTTTTGAATATATCTTTTAAAGACTGCAAATGGTTCTACAACTTAGAGTTAAGTTTGACTTAGGCTCTCTGTGAGACAACCCCCCCCCCAGGAGTGGGTATCGAAATAGTCGCCCCATTTTACCCATAAAAATTGACTTTCTTTTTTCACCAAAAACATAAAGAAACAACATTTTCCATCGACATGTGGTTATCACACCCCTACCCCTCTTCGAAAAACAGGAAAAGAATAACAGATTTATAAAAATGGGGGCGGGGGAGGGGGGGGGGAGATTGTTCCAGAAGCTAGCTTGTTTATGAATGGATTTTCTTCGGTGTCATCTACTTTATATCATCTGGGGTGTCATTTCTTTATGATGGGCATTCAATGTAATAGCTTTCCAGACAGGGTGCAAACTGAATACAAAGGAATTCTTAATGGGATGCATTACTTTCAGCATAAGTACGAAGAGTAAAATAATATTATTGAATGAATATAGAACAATAATACCAATGACTTGATAGGATGACCCATTGAAGCTTAAAAGCTTCTTCATAATGGGGTCCTAATAACAAAGTCAGTATTAATTGTTACTACATTCAGATATTAAAAATGATCACAGTAAAAATGAAAAAAAATAATAATATACAAAAACTGAATTTTTAAATATTTTGAGAATAACAACATAAGGGAAATAACACTAATAAGAAACTTAATTAATATGTTATCAATTTTTAAGTTAAACATCATATAATATCATATCACATTATTATTTGCACCTATTTCTTGCGTCTCAAGTGGTCGGTGTCTTTTAAATTCAACTTCAAAGTTGGTAAAGTTTAGAATTGCTTTTAAGTACCATTATTTTTTTAAGGATAACATTGTAGGAAAAAGGATAAGGAAATATTCCCAATAAACAAAATCACGTGAAAATCACGTCAATATCAAGGTATCGACTTGAGGAGAGTTACGTTCTTCAAACACCTGACATTTACGTAAATGTGTTAATACGTTTATTGCACTAGGTAACTTAAAACAAACGTACACTAAATCACGCAATTGTCACTGCAATATCACCATTATAATAACGTGATTATCCCTACCTTGGAGACCATGGTTTGTAAACCTAATACTTCCGTGTTTGTTAGGTTATGAAATTACATCTTCATAAACGAAATTATCGCGTCACAGAAACACGTGAAGCGTTAGTGATAGTTTTAGTCAAAATATCTGCGTGAAATTCACGTGAATATTACGAGGCTGACTTGAGATGAATCATGTTCTTCATTTACGTGAAATTTACGTCGAAGAGGAAGTATGTTACTGTAACCCGCGTTCAACCCAATAAATTACGCAAATGTTACACAATAAATGAACCAAAATAATGACGTTCTCATCCCGTTTCTGAACATCATGTCTTGGATCTTCCATAATTACGTCCAGGCGCGCCGGAAGCAGGATTAGAGGGGGGAGGGGAGGGGGGGGGGGGAGGGGGGGGGGGGGGTGCAACATCCCAGAAGAGAAAGCTAGTTGCCACTGGTCCAGTTGATGAACCAGTTAATGCCAACTGGTAACCCTTGAAATTGAAATGGGCTAAATGATCCAGTTGATCCAGGCCAGTTATAATTCAACTGGTCTAGCTGAGCCAAGAACCATTTGGTAAAACTTCCAACCAGTTGAACAGCAACAACACTTCAATACCGGTACGTCTGTATTTCCAATATAAATGCATTGGTAAATAAGTAGACTTACATAATTGAATTAATCGAAAGTTTTTCGTATACTTGTACTTTATTGAAATTATTTTAGTTCATAGTTAATGTTTCCCTTATTCATGTTTAACTAAATGTAATTTATACGAAGTAGCGAAATGTCCTAATAACCGATAATTTATATTTGTAGTATTTTCGAAATGAATTGCATATAAATAAATCATCAGTAATTAAGAAATATGCTGTAAATTCAGATAAATTGTTTAAAAAACATAGATCTGCACGCACCCCATATTCAATATGCAAATTAATTGGTGTCAGCTGGTTCAACTCGAAATATGCCAACAGTCACGGGATTATCACCACGGAACTTAAATGGTAACTGTGAAACCATCAAGACACCCAAGAATAACTCATTTTCACACCTGGAAAACACGGAATACCCAGCTTATATTAATTATCCGTTTGAGTCGTGAGATCATCACCGCGGAACTGCTGGCAACGTTGACTACCATTTAAAAAGGTATTTTAAGACACCTAATAATTACTAATTTTTCACACCTAAAAGTCACGTATGCCCAGCTTAGATTAATAATCCGTTTGAGTCACGAGATCATCACCGCGGAACTTATGGCAACTTTGACTACTATTTAAATAGGTGTTTTAAGACACCTAATAATGACTAATTTTTCACACCTAAAAGTCACGTATGCCCAGCTTAGATTAATATTCCGTTTGAGTCACGAGATCATCACCGCGGAACTGCTGGCAACGTTGACTACCATTTAAAAAGGTGTTTTAAGACACCTAATAATTACTAATTTTTCACACCTAAAAGTCACGTATGCCCAGCTTAGATTAATAATCCGTTTGAGTCACGAGATCATCACCGCGGAACTTATGGCAACTTTGACTACTATTTAAATAGGTGTTTTAAGACACCTAATAATGACTAATTTTTCACACCTAAAAGTCACGTATGCCCAGCTTAGATTAATATTCCGTTTGAGTCACGAGATCATCACCGCGGAACTGCTGGCAACTTTGACTACCATTTAAATAGGTGTTTTAAGACACCTAATAATTACTAATTTTTCACACCTAAAAGTCACGTATGCCCAGCTTAGATCAATATTCCGTTTGAGTCACGAGATCATCACCGCGGAACTTATGGCAACTTCGACTACTATTTAAATAGGTGTTTTAAGACACCTAATAATGACTAATTTTTCACACCTAAAAGTCACGTATGCACAGCTTAGATTAATATTCCGTTTGAGTCACGAGATCATCACTGCGGAACTGCTGGCAACTTTGACTACCATTTAAATAGGTGTTTTAAGACACCTAATAATTACTAATTTTTCACACCTAAATATCATGGATTCACAGCTTAGCTTAGTAATCAGTTTTAACTACGTGATCATCACCAGGAAAGTTATGGTAACTTTGAAACCATTCAAAAAGGTGTTTTAAGACACCTAATAATTACTAATTGTTCACACCTAAAAGTCACGTATGCCCAGCTGAGATTAATAATCCGTTTGAGTCACGAGATCATCACCGCGGAACTTATGGCAACTTTAACTACCATTTAAAAAGGTGTTTTAAAACACTTAATAATTAATAATTTCCACACCTACATATCACGTATTCACAGCTTAGATTAGTAATCAGCTTGAGCCACGTGATCATAACCAAGAAATTTATGGTAACTTTGAAACCATTTAAAGAGGTGTGTAAGACACCTCAGAATTACTAATTTAATATAACCAGAGATTCACGGACAGAACAATAAGACGATTAGCCGGTGTAAGTAACGTGATTATTACCATCAACCTTGGATAACCTGTGAAACCAATCGATAAAGGTGCTTACAAGACCAAATAATTACGTATTTATCGCCACCATCGGTTAACGGACAAAAAACTCGTTGCTTGGTCAAGTGGTTATTTGGTCATAAACACTTGATTTACAGAGGTAAATGGAATCACGTTACTCCAGTCGCGTGATAAACTGGTGGTTTTTAGGTTAGATGAAAACGTGAACAGGAGTACCTTTTTTGTTTAAATGAAGGCACGTGTCGATAATGTTTAAATCTAGTTCAAAAGGCACTGTACTTTAAAATCACTTAAAATACACTCCCAAAAGAGGTTACTTTTTAGTGTTCTGTTTATTGGGAGACGTATAAAATATACAGTTTTGCTCTCAAGTAAAAAATATTCAGTCAGTATGTGCTTTGTCACACAAATAAACAACTGGACTATAAATCAAAGGTTATAGCAACGAATACTGATTTACTATTAAAGGTTCTCATCTGGTACTCATTAGAGTAAATCGCAAAAACGATGAGCCAAGACGACAAAGTTTCAACAATGTGTCTGTAGTCGTTGTTATTCTTTGATTTTGCAATAACAATCATCTGTTAAAACTTTGAAGAGAAAACAATTACACAAGGAAAGAAATATATAGTTAATGTATATTTTACGTATTACATATTATTTCGAAAGAGGAACGTTATTATCATATTGGATAATGTCAACTGTACACAGGCAACTAAAATCTATCGAGAGAATGGAAATCTTCTCGTTCGTTAGTAGTTATCACATAATAAACAATATAATATAAGACACTATAGGCCCATATCAGAGTAGAGTTGGAGCAGAGAGGTATACATAACAATAATAAGGGTAATAGAATGTGACATGGATTACAGTGATACCTTGATAAAATACAACTCCTTATCACAAGCAAACGCGAGCATGTCTGGAGAGAGGGAAACCAAGTAACACCAAGTATAACGAAGCTTCAGATTAAGTACATTGAACTCAACTCTCTCTTTCAGGTCCAAACCATCCAGGTCATAGAGCCTGATCACCACGTTTTCATTCTTACTATCAACACTCGCTACATACACTATGTCCTGCTCATCCACGGCAGCAAACATGCAGACATGGTCTGGAGCTCGTACAGACTCACCAGCATTCCCATCTCTGTCATAGACCGTCACCACGCTTGGATTGATGTTACATGAGCTAGTGACGATCAAACCCGACCTGGTAGAAGATACCTGCCTTGTCGCGTTGTGTTCTGTTGGAACAGTGTGTTTGAGAGTCGATCCTCTCGGGTCATAGATATAGACTTGCTTCGTAGTGTTAGAGATGAGGATTTCATCTGATGGACTTCTGTTAAGTCTGAGAGAATAGATATAATTGCCTTTCATGTGGATGGTTGATTTCCTGGATCCATTGGGAGAATATATGTGTGCTTTACTGGCACCCGTCGTTATGCATAACGACCTATCATTTAGAAACACAAGATCATAACACACCATGTTACTTGGTATGTTTGCATACTGTTCTTGTTTACCAGCTGAATCAATGATATCTATACCATGTTTATCCAAATATCCGATAGCTACACTGGCATCAGAGTACGGGGTCATACCTGACATCCTTCCCCGTAGATCTACACACAGAATGACTTGCAGATTAGGAACTGATTCTGAGATGCTCCCGAGGTCCAGACGAGTATCATCTGCAGGCTTGAACCTCTTCTCCTGTGCTTTCTTCGTAATGGCTGCCGCAGAAGTGTGATCAGTAGCCTCCTTCAGCATTGCATCCAGCTCCTCGCAGAGCAATGTATGAGCAGACAGACTGTCTGTCTCAAGACGACCAAGTCTGTCATTAGCTACCAGTGTTATTGAACTACAAATACTCTTGATCCTCTGTCGATCGTTGGATTTCAAGACGTTGAGGTCGTCATCGAAACTCCGCTTTACTGCATTGATGCGCTCGATGAGATTTCGATGATTTCCTTCAAGCTCTTTGGCCTTGATGTTGTAGGCTTGACTGACATCGTACAGTAGTTTATGCATGACAGTGTATACTTCATGGCGTTGTACTTCCACTTTCTGAATATTCTTCTCCAGTTCTGATTTCTTACTGGCACAACGCTCGACTAGTTCGTTCACCTAAAAAAAAGGAATAAGAGAGAAATGAAGGAAAAAATTGTAGAATGAGATGTATGCCATTTAAATGGAGCATTGAAAATTAAAAACCGAATTTTTAATTCCATTTCTATGAATGCAGTAATATCAGATAAACAGAAATATCAATGGTGTTATTATAATAATGATAATAATCATCGTAATAAATTCAAAATAATGATAATGAGAAGAATAATGATACTGTTACCTATTTTTTTATACTAATTATGGTGATAATGATGACGATGATGATGATTTATATTTTGTTATTAACAATATTACTATTATCATAATTACTATTCTTCTTTTTATTATTATTATTGTTATTACTATTGATGACAAAATAAATAATTTTATAATCATCGTCATCATAATCACAGACAAAGACAAATATTTCTGTATTGTTATAGCTACATCAGATTAATACACAATGTTATACATCATAGCTAGGTCATGCCATTTCCTCGATCTTTTCTTTCTCTTACGCCGGGAGCTACATTGAGGAAGTTATCATGGATTGATGAAAACATGAAATCACTGTATGTTGCATTTTTAAATCTGTTTAGTACTATTCAAACTAGTCGATATACAGAGAATTATGTCTTGTAAGGGGGGGGGGGGGGACATTAATGTAGCTGCCACCTTGATAGGGAAAAATCATTAGCCTCCTCGCTTTGATGCTTCTGAGGAAAAGGGTACATTTACTAATGTACGAGGGAGCGCAGCGATCGAGAGAGAATTTTAGAATTTTTAATGGTGACACTTTGTTTTTTACAGCCTCTTTTCAATGGTTATACTGCAAAACTAATGATGTCAAACGCTTTTTTTCCGGCAAGGGTGCGCCCCCTCCCCCCCTTCCTGCTTCTGGCGCATATCGTACCCGCTACCCGCTTATGGTACCTTAAGTGAAACCAAGTTTACCTTAAGCCGTAACTCTTGCTCGAAATCAGCCTGATTCTTGATTTTGTGATTTTGATGACCGACGATCACGCACTTGAAACAAACGTGGACCTTACAATCCTCACAAATCATATCTTTGTTCTCTTTTTTGTGGATGTAGCACTTCTCAGAAAGATGACCAATGCTGACCTTCCCGTTGATGATATCCTGTAAGGATACAATCTCATGACCTTCAAAGAGTGATGTCAGCTGCTTATGGCTGTAGTCGCAATTAGTGCACATATATAAATTACACGTTTTACAGAATGAGACAGCATCTTCCTGAAACTTGCATGCAGTGCATCTTGGACACATCTCAAGGACAGCATTCATCCCTCCACACTTGGCGTGATAATCGTCTACGAGTCCGTTGACCGTCACATTGGTGAGGAAATCATCGACACGGTTCGCAGTCAACTTGGTGATATTCCTGCAGAGAGGTCAGATCATGTGATCGAGATCCTGGTGGGACAGGTCATAGTTCTCGAGACATTTCCGACAGAAGGTGTGACCGCATGAAGTCAGGATTGTTGCCTCTTCGAGGATATCAAGACATAGTGGACACGTCAGGTTCTCTGGAGAGCTTGGAGCTTTCTCTTCCTCAATCTTCTCAGCCATTGGTACAAACGTCGGATTTTTGGCTTATTACAAAAACGAGCTCATTTTACGCATAGGGGTCTATATCCAATGACCAATAAAGCATACAGTGTCATCAGCTAATGTGTAATAAAAGCCAACAGGCAATTCATGCAAGCACAACCAATATGCAGTGAAGTAGTAGATTGTACATGCATGGACCTACTAAAATTGTACGAATATCTTGTTTGTACGTAACAAGTGTGTCCTAACTGCATGCAGTTCTGTACCAATTTCTCACGTTGAATACAAATGTGTAACTTTGATCAAAAATACTGAGTCTCTCTCTGTTCAAGTGTATACAGCAATACAAATGTGAAAATAATACAGTTTATGCATCCTATAAATAGAATTGGGTTTTCCCACCGACAAAGAAGCACCTTTGAACTTAATGGTGACATTCATTCTTTTTGTCTATAGAGGGTAACTTTATTAGTTATTAATGTGGATTTATTGACCCAAATTCACAAAGAAGGTTTGTGAATTCGGGGCATTGTGTTGGAGATCTACTTTAGTAAAGTCCTAGGTAAAAGAACAAGACATTTTATTTGCTTTTGTCACTTTTTCTAGAATTTCACATTTCACCCCTTCTTTCTACTACTCTCCCTTAACCTCCTTACATTTCTCTCATTCTCTTCCATTTTCACTGCCAAAATTTCTCTTAGCTTTTTTACGTTTGGAATCCTACGAGTCTACACTTATTACAATGCAGGATTCGCCTGGAAAAAAAATATTTTACCACTTTCTCTCTCACAAAAAAAAGTCATAATTTAAGCTCATAACCATGATGATGTGAATCGTGTCTGTCTCAAGAACTGATAATGAGAAAAAAATGATATCAAATAGAACCTGTAAGCCATATTGCATGGATATTGTGGTTCATTTGAAATAATAATATATTTAAAGTAATCATTATGGTCGCTTCAAATCTGGACTTGAGAACTGGTGGAAAGATGCCCCAGATAAATATGAGGACAACCCAACCAAAGGAAACCATGGATGGAACGATAGTATAAAGACTGAATAATCCTGGATCAAGTGACGATACAAGTCTGTTTGTGAAACTGCATTTTAAAGTGACTCGATAACATTGTTGATGGTTGATGAAGAAAACTATTTTTTTTGTATGAAATGTTACTTATTATTTGATTTGATTTGATTTGTTTATTTCTGTTTGATTTCTTTTTCTTTTGCATTTTTACAAATATATAACACACAAACCATTGCGAATTTTACACATTTCCTTGTACTGTACTTACCCTATATAACAGGAAAAACATCCTGAGAAAATTCTCAAACCACAAAGATATGTATGGTTTTCTTTGAAGGTGTCACTGTGCAACACCCTCTCACAGTGATCAACAGTAAATTCTCCCAACCATTTTTGAATTTTCCCAACCGTGTTTCCTTGAAAATAAGACATAAGACAGGTTTTAACAAATCTTTGAAATGTCTGGAATGGTATAGAGAGCTAAACCATTGCTTTGTGACGCTTTACATTCACCTAAAACGTAATTAAATTGTAATAATATAGTCGGGAGGATTAAGGAATCGGTCAGATCAGTTTTCCCCAATTTTAACTCGAACTTTCAGACTATCTTTAATTGTATATCTAGCATTGAAGTCACTACCTTAGCACCATTTTCTCTCATCATTACAATGTTACTGAGTCCCTTTAAAATTAAAAACATGTTTTCATTGTAAAGTGAATGGGTTATTTTGGACCAGCAAAATAGCAGAAAAAGTCTGAAAGACTGAAACAGTGCTAGAATCATATTATATTTGTTTCCAATGCCTTTAACTGGTCGGGTTTTCCAGCAAGATTTACATTATAGTGTTATCATTTTAATGGTCCCAAAATCTCACAAAGGCCTACACAATTTGGCCTAAACAAAACTGCTATATACTGCATAATCCAAATTCCAGATAACTTTATGTACAGTTTCAAATCGCTCCTGAACAGTTTCTCTCATACATGTCATGCAGTTACATTTAAATGACCAGCAATAATATCTGTAGTGGTTTCAAAAGTTTAGTCGCTCTGTTTGGATTAGTTCAGGTCATGATCAACAGGATAACAGTAATCTTCTGTAATTTCTGTAGATTAGGTGCTAATCAACATAAATATTTATGAATCTATATCTGATTTGCACAGGATGCTGGTGAAAGCATTATGTATCATGTATACATGTGTGTATGTTTAGTTCATTTGTAATGGTATTAAAGTGTAATATGTGTATTTGTGTAAATGGCCATTAGCCAAATTGCAAATGCACCCTCCATTTATTTCCAAATTAAAGTTACAATTACAATAGGTTGAGGGAGAATTAGAAAGCGCAATGGGTTTGTCTGTCAGTGAACTTGAGTGCAACATTGCCCATTTTCATTCCCGGTACAGCCAGTAATCCTTTTTTTTAAATACAGATAAAGCATTACTAATTTTTATTCCAAGCCATAATTATACAGTTGCACTGTGCACAAAACCGGGAAATCATTATGATCATTTTGTTTCATCAATGCTTGAATGTTATTTAATTAATCTGTCTATATATTTCTACAGTTAAACCCAAGTTCACTCTATTTTATTCATGCATGTGTAGCATATTAATTTCTAATAATGATGAACACATTGGAAGGCCACAGCGATAAATCAAAACAATGTTCTGGTAGTATCTTTGAAGAAACGACTTGTCTGTTTACTTGATTATATATATATAGTTCTTGTTTCGTTTTTATCCTTGACGAGCACAGTATTTTAGTAATGTAGTGTTCATTTGTTTCGGACTTTTAGTCAACTTCAATGAACACAGCTGCTTATAAATTCTGTTTCGACGAAAATCATCGTGAATTTCAGCGTCCATTACTAAAAAAAAAAAGCGCAACGAATTGCCTACCATTTAACTCGACTTGTCCAAGAGGTGAAGCACGTGATCGGAGCGAGGTTCGGGGGGGGGGGGGGAGGGTCGTGTTTAATACTATACCTCTGACACACGTTGACATGTCATTTTCTTAGCCTGTAACAGGAGGTGAAAGTGTAGGAATTTCTCTTTCAGCTCATACATGTCTCGCCTTGGAACTATCTTTTAGAAATTAGGATTTTTCGTCAATTTCTGTAAAAGTTTTTTACCAACTTTAATGAAATTTACTTTTAAAGTAAATTTCATTGAAGTTGGTCAAAAACATATCTATTTACAAGCCGAACTGGAAAAAATCCTGGACATTTCAATTTCTCAGCATGTTACATGAGGTGAAAGTGTATTAATTTCTCTTTTAGCCCATATGTTTTGTGTTTATATGATCTTTTTCTCCAAAATTTGGCTTTAATGATACTTTGATTGCATTTATTCATGAACGCTTCACCGAGCAACAGTGTTAGATTTTGTCAAACGTGATCATCGTATAATTAGATAGCAAATGACTTTAATTTATAAAAAGCAAGGAAATATATAAGGAATTATAAGCTTATTGAATGTTCACAATAATTGTTTGATTTTGAGTTTCGTTTTTATTATGGGACGCACTGTATTATTATGTGAAGCATTGGAACACTTTTAGAAAATTACCGGATGAATTACCAAACATTTTCAGTACAATTTGCAAAATTTTAGTAGAAAACATGTGTTTTGCTGCATTAATCATATCCGGACCACGAATCGACATTTAAGTGTGTGGCCATGACCGATTAAAGTGGCAATTTATTACAGATTTCATATTAGATGCTGCTTGTAAGTATCGGCTTGCATGGTGATGTAGATAGTAGGCTTGCGGGTGCACCACGTGAGAGAGAGGGAGGTTTGAGGAGTCCTGAAAAGGGCTCTCGGTAATCTTTCTTGAGGGTGTGTAGTCCTGAAAAGGACTGTTGGTGTTGTCTTGAAACGGACTGTTGGTTATCTTTCTTAGCTTATAGTTCTAAGGATAACGTCACGAGACTCCCCTCCTGACGACAGATAGTCAACCTGTTCGAAACGTCAAGCCACTCCCCCCCATCCATCCTCTCCAACCGGCGCTATAGTTCTCCTTAGAACTATAACCTAGGAAAGATAACCAACAGTTCTTTTTTCAATCCTCCTCAATCCTCCCTCTTTCTCACATGGTGCAACCGCAAGTCTACTGTATGTATATATTTCATATTATAACGTCATTTTACGAATCTCTGTCTTAGCAGGAAGATAAACTCACATCTCCCTGGTCTTAGGTATCATACCATAAACGGCCCTTTAGCGTCGTATTGTTCGTTCGCTCTCTCTCTCTCTCTCTCTCTCCCTCTCTCCCTTTCTTTCTCTCTGTTTTTGGATCGTCTTCCTATATAAATATTGTCCCCGTGTTTAGATATTGCGATAGCAAGGCTTTCAGCATCATATCTTTAGTGGTACTTGACATATCGCGATAACAAGGCTAACAAAACAAAAAAACAAAAAGACATTTCTCCGGATGCAGAAAAAAAAGGTTTGAGAATCCAGTACAGGGCAACAACCCGATAGAGAAAAAGGAAATATAAAGCCATATCACAAGATGCATGATCATAAAGCCAAATTTGGCTACAAAGTAATGGATATTAATAATAGTCGAGCGGGCAAATTATTATAGTTGCAGTGTCCGAACCGGACATGTGGGGAATATAAAGATCTAGGTTAAGTGGAAATTGTACTTCAGGCGCGTGCTTTTGCCACCTATCAGAGGTCAAGCTGAAATCATAAGTCACGTAAACGCAATTTCGACACACGGCAATGAATAACAGCTCCTTTCATTAAAACAAGTTTATACTGGTTCTTCCTGTCAATAATCACCTCGTAATTATCTGATGGGTCCAGATAATTGACAGTTTTATTTTCCTCAATGAAGAAGGAAAGCATATTGTAAAGGAGGGTCAAAGGGACCCTCCTGAAAGTTTTCCGACAAAAAGGAAAACGGAGAAAAAGAAGATGAAGACAAGGTCGGAAATCATTAATACTGGTAACATTGCTCATGAATATCCACATGAGATACATTCTATTACCCCAAAAAAACGAACCAACAACCAGGTCCATCGACATAAAAAAATGGGTATGATTGTAAAGCTGTATGCATTACCCGAAACTCGGGTGTTCACCACCACCTCCTCTTGAGGTCAAAGTCTGGATACGCCTCTGGTGTGGGGGTTGTGGTGGTTATGGCGCACGCGTGCGTGTGTGTGTGCTTGCGTGTGTGCGTGTGCGTGTTTGTATTAGGGGGCGGGGATTGTTCTGGTAAATAGTGTGTTAATTACTCCAATTTTGGGAATGGGATTCGGAGAAAGGACAGATGCATCGGTGTGTTGTACCCTATACCCGTCCTAGAAAGTACGCCAACATATCGTTTGCAGTATCCTGTATTTACAAAATAGTTAAGATGGGGATTACGGAGAAACCGGTAAGATTGATTTATTATTCATCGATCATAACTAAAACCATACTTGTAATGAATACCGCATATTATATATTTTTCTAGTTTCCCCTTTACAGAAGATCAAATAAAGCAAATTGTCGAATTAGTAAGTTGGTAGATTTGACAACTACTTTCATTAATACACGCAAAAAACTGAGGTGCTAAATGTTGGGTGCTGAGTGAGATTCTACACTTGAAGTGCCAAAATCAGCACTTGACGGGTTAACTTTAACAAGGAAACCGAAACGTGCTGAATATTTGAGTGCAGAAAACGAGTGCTATAACAATATGCAGCACTTAACATCGAGTGCTGACTGCATAACCTGATCTGATTGGTCGGTTAGTATAATAGCTGTTACCTTGTGAATATTTGTTTTTGAATCAAATTCAGCTAAGAGATTCTTACATTCTTCATTCTCCAGGTCAATACCCAAGGCCTCAAAAGTCTGAATAACTTTGCTCCTTAAACTGTCAACAACATCAGTATTCAAAGCTGTTGCAGCAGATAACACTCTGTTTGTCATAGCATGGGTCATGTTGGTGTTTGATAAAAGAGAACCAATGAAAAATGCAGCTGGTCTCACTATGAACATGACAGACAATGAAAGCGGACAAAATATACAGTTCCTCAGGTAGACAAAGGAACATCCCTTGACTGCTATTATGTAAAATGTGTAGAACAGGTGAATATGCATGTGACACCTGTTCTACACATTTTTACATAATAGCAGTGAAGGAATGTTCCTTTGCCTACCTAAGGAACTGTATATTTTGTCCGCTTTCATTGTCTGTCATATTCATAGTGTCTTGTACTGTCATTATGCATTGCTCCATCTTGTTCTTGTAGTAGGCCTATCCTATCATCATCATCATCAAATGCATCATCTGCTGCAGGATTATGCACTTCACCAACAGCAACACCCAAATCAGCATCAACTAGACCCTCCATACCCTGTACAACTTCAGGTTCAGGTTCTTCTTGTGGATGTTGGTTTAATAAATGTTTCCTGTAAGAGTTGAAAGTGGTAAATGACGAAGGACATCCACCTTGACCACACACCAAATGTAGATGGGGCATGTCAAACAACGCATGAGTTAGCACTTGCACAAGGGCTATTCTGCTAGCACCCAAAAGAGAGCAAAACTTGGCACTTTAAGTGCACAACAGTCAGCTCCCTTGGGTGCTAGCAAAGTAGCCCGGGTGCAAGTGCTAACTCAGCACTTCGAGTGCAGTCACTATGCGAGCTCCTAAAAAGTGCTAAAATTGAATCTTTAAGTGCTAAATTTAGCACAACAGTCAGCTCCTTTGGGTGCTAGCAAAGTAGTCCGGGTGCAAGTGCTAACTCAGCACTTTGAGTGCAGTCACTATGCGAGCTCCTAAAAAGTGCTAAAATTGAATCGGTAAGTATAAAATTTAGCACTTTCTTTTTTTGAGTGTATAATTGGGGTGTCTTATGCCACTAACAAATCTTATCTCAAGTTTAAATGTACTCTGTAAACTTTTTTTTCTTCCATAGATCAATATTCGTTACTTGTATAATTCATTTGTTCTATTATATATAATATGTTATACTGTATGGTTTATATATGATAATTCAACTTTGGATAATTAAGGGGAAAGATGGTTAAATCAAATCTAATCAAATCAATTCAATCTCAATTATTAGGTTGATTAAATTTTTTCTACGATATTGTTAATATTTATTGATTAACTCAAGTGATTATTCGGACGAATAACAAAAAACCTTGGTCATATGAGAAAAAACGGGAATTGCTCATGATCATCATTGCTGATGATATTAGCACTGATAACACTAATAATGATAATGATGATGATGGTCATAACGGTGATAATAATAATAATAAAAGTAATTAACAATACATTTAAATATGAAAGTAATACATGTAACATAAATAACAATAATGATGCTGATAATAATGATATTATAAAAACAATAATAAAAATAAATTTACTTTTTATTTAGCGCTTAATACAAATGATGATAATAAATATAATAGCAATAATTATAATAATAATAATAATAATAATAATGACAATGATAACTTAATTTTGAAGAAAAAAAAATCACCGTCAGGGAACCGTAGTTACATGAACATTCGTGAAGGTGAAAATTGAAACCGTCATGAAGTTCTTTGATAATTCCCAAAATATGGAATTATGGTCCTTTTTATATGTTATGTAATGAATGATATGGATGTCAACACTTTCCCCTTTTTCAGGTCCTTTTGACGCAGCTTATAATGTGGCTACTACTCCATCAAGGTAAGCAATATCAAGAGAGGAAGGGAGATACATAGAGAGAGAGAGAGAAAGAGATGAGAGTTAAGCAAGGAAACAGGAAATTATACAGAGAGAGAAAAAGAGAGAAAGAGTTAGACAAGGAGCGAGAGAGAAATATGAGGGGTAGGCCAGGGGAGAGGGAGTGGGATAGAGTGATAGAGATTTAGAGAAAGAGAGAGAAAGATAAGAGGAATGGAAGGAGAGAGAGGGAATGAGAGAGAGAGAAGAGAGAGAGAGAGAAAGAGAGAGAGAAAGAGAGAGAGAAAGAGAGAGAGAAAGAGAGGGAATGAGAGAGAGAGAAGAGAAAGAGAGAAGAGAGAGAGAGAAAGAGAGAGAGAGAAAGAGAGAGAGAAAGAGAGAGAGAGAGAAAGAGAGAGAGAAAGAGAGAGAGAGAGAAAGAGAGAGAGAGAAGAAAAAGAGAGACAGGGGGAGCGATGGAACCTTGGGCTGGGACCGAGGTGGGGGTGAGTTAGAAGTATTTCAATCTAAAGAGATAATTGATTATGTAATGGTGTGTCTCATCTATTGTGTAAGACAATGTTAAAAGGAATGATAGATCTTACCGAAAATTGATTTGATCAAGAATCTATTTAAACTAGTGTCGGACAGTAGACTGAATAAATATTTCACGATGAATTATATATTATTAAAAGAAGCCGAACGGAAGATTCATATTGGCAATAGGAAACAAACAATTCGCAGGGAATTCGATAACTATATCACCTGTCTAAGCATGGTAACACAGTCCAATGCTTGAACTATAACATAATCGTTATTATCATTCTTATGAGCATGATGATGATAATGATGATTTTTTTGTATATATTATTTTCAATGTTTATTCTATCTGGCAGAGAAAGTTAATTTCAAATATTATGATTATGATTATTATTCTTACTAGTATTATTATCATTATAACTATTGTTGGAATTGTTATTGTTGTTGTTATTATTGTTCTTATTTTTTTATACTATTATTGGTAATATCATTACTAATAATATCTAGGAGCCCTAAAAAAAAAAGTACCACAGCGCTAACAAATACACAAAATATGAAAAGAGGACAAAAATGTACGGTCTCACAGGAATTATATCACATAGATCATTGGTGGAAAGGGTGAGTTTGAGGGATCTTTTGAAGGTGGCAAGACAGGTAATTTCTCGTATGGAAAGGTGGATGTTGTTCCAAGTCTTTCATGCGGCTACTGCATAACGTTTTTTCAGCTGCTGAGAGTCTAGATATGGGAATGATATGTTTACATGTGTCGTTTGCTGAGCGAAGATTACGAGATGGTGTATATATTTGGAGGGTGTCATTAAGTTATTAAGGGTCCAAGTGATTGAGTATTTTGAAAGCATACAAACATACTTAAACGGAACACGTTGGTGTAGAGATAACCAGTGGAGTTCCTTAAGTAAGGTTAATTATGAGTTCTATACCCAAGGTCAAAGAATAATCTAGCGGCACATTTTTGGAATAGTTTCAAGTTTCCATTAATCTCTATCACATAAATCAGTATATATAATATAATATTTTAGTTGTCCAACCTAGAAAGAATTACAGCTTGAATATCATCTTTTTACATGAACTTTCTTTATTATAAGTAGTAGAAGTAGTAGTAGTAGTAGTAGCACACTCTTAAAAATACGTGGTCAAAAAATGACCACGTCGTGGTCGTTTTTGAAGGTGCATGGTTGACTACCAAAACGTGGTTTTTTGACCACGTATTTTTAAGAATGTAGTAGTAGTATCATACAAGATACAGTATCGTACCACTTGAAACTATCAAGGTAGTTCTATCACTGACGGTTCTGATCTATTATTGTTACATGAATATAAATGTCTTTATATTTGTATTATGTTTATGTTGAATGTAAAAATATCAGTGGATCAATAACAACCCATCAAATATATTTGTTTTAATTACCATTTGTATTTTTTTTATATTATTAATAATACTAAGATAACTATCATCACCATCATCATTATCATCGTTAGCTTTCTCTCTCTCTCTGGCAGGAGTATACACAGGGGCTTTGTGTCGACCAACAGTTCACTGCCCATCCATTCTACACAAAGACGGAACTAGGGTCAGCATAGTTCAAGGCGTTGCGATCAGAGGGGCACTTCAAAGTGCCTTGAAAACCAGCATGATTGGCACGGACAGGGCTGTTTACATCGATGAATGCTTTTCGGATGGTACGAGTTGACTTTAGCTTTTATCCAGTGTGATTACATGCAGCTTCTCTCCCTCCCCTCTCTCTCTCTCTCTCTGTGCCTCTCTCTCTGTCTGACTCCCTCTCTCTCTCTGTTTGTCTCTCTGTCTCTCTCTGTCTCTCTTTCCCTCTCTTTCCCTCTTTACCCCTACCTCACTCCCTCTAAATCTGTTATTCTCATACTCTATCCCTTAGTTGATTACCTAGTAATTTATATGTTTCAAATACATTGATGAGAAAAAAAATTCATGAACAATAAACGAACTGAAAAGTATATTATCTACAAATTCTCTACCTTAATGATTATGCGTTTGAAATAATTAAATGTTTGTACGCTCTTTTGGTATCATATACTGGATAACATGTAGCATTTGATTCAAAAGTGGGACAGGCCTATTGAGTACTCAAGGTGTACATGTACGTCCCATCATACCCGTAACAAAAATATCAAGTAACAGATTGGCTTCAAAGCTTATCAATATTGCGTGCAAATTATATTGTTTCATTTCTTATTTTATTACGGGTGACATAATGTACAGTTACTGTACATGTACATCTAGTTTATAATACCATTAAAAAATAAAATAAAAAAATGACAGGGAATAATGAAAGGTCAGCAAGAAATAAGAGCAGTTTTCTTTTCCTATGATTTTAATAATTGTGTCAGGGTTATGGGAGTGTCGTGGTCGAGTGGTTTAAGGCGCTTGACTGGAGATACGAAGGTCGAGGGTTCGAATCCTGACACGGCACTAATATCCTTTGGCAAGATATTAACCTGCACTTACTACTCTCCACCCAGGTTTTAACTGGGTACCCGGTATGATGCGGCCGTCATTATCGGTCAAACAGCTTTTGAGCGTCAAGTAACGCCTGGCTGGAATGCTCCCCAGGGAGTAGAGATTGTGCACACAGTGTGTGCGGGCAAGCACTGAATCCATTTACCGGGGTAATAGTATATTTGTAAAGTGCTCAGAGACATTGTATTAAGCACTATATAAAAGCTAGATATTTTTATTATTAAAAGATAATGTAATAATAGTGTAAAAATAATACAATATTTATAGAGTGCATAATAATTAAAAAAAAATTCTTAAGTACTTAACTAACATCATACACATCAAGGATAAGTTCTGTTGAAGATACTACCACATGAAAAAACACTATTCAACAAGATTGCCACTACTTTCGAAAGATCAACGTAAGTCAATTAGCATGGGTTTGAACGTTACCTTTAGACCATTGCAATGGTTTATTACGTAAGCAGAACAGGATTTATATGGGACATGCAACAGGGTATTGACATTGCTTTTGAGATGAGTTCTCGAAAGTATTTGTGATCGTGTTTTTATAACAAAATAGATTTATCAACCCTTTTTATCTTTAAATCAGCGACAGAAAAAGCTTGTTCATGGGACCCCTGTCTCAATGGAGCGACCTGTATTAATGGAAGCCTTGGCTTACACAACTGCGAGTGTCCGCCTGGCTACGATGGAGAAAGATGTGGTAATTCACTTTACAGGAATAATTTTAAAGGCTAGTTTGATCACATGTTGTTCTTCAAATTGGCCACAATGATTCTTTAATAAAATATATTGTCTATAAGAAGAAAAAAATTATGTCTACTAGATGAAAAAAATGAAAAAGGAGAAGTAAAAGAAAAAGAAGAAGTAAAAGAAAAGCCTACGAAGAATAAGAAGAAAACAAAAATCGTAGATAATTTTAATACCCAACCCCCACCCACAAACAAAACAATTCTGAAGATATTATCTGTGCATGGGCACATCAATTCATGTGTTTACCTCTTACATTTTTTTCCTCTGACATTTTCATCGCTCACTTTTTAGCTCATTAGACACAGACATTAATTACCCTGCAATTCATCTTACCTTTTCTTACTTTTTCCAAAGCGCATCTAGACTAAAAATCTAGGTATAATACGCTATATACAAAATTTCGTATTATTATAATTGTACACTCGTTTTTAAAATGCAAGGTACTGTATATCCATGTGCAATTCAGTATATGTAACTGCGATACATGATTCAATAAATACCATACCATACCATTATTTATTTCATACGACAGAGTTCGTCGTGCAGCTGCTAATCAAAAACGTTGATCAGACACGCGTGATGATGGCCAAGGTCTCGGACTTGAGGTTCAAACCTTTCTTCCGGTCAAACTTCTTCACCATACACGATTTCGCTTACGACGACGACGATGATACGCTGTATTGGGTTGCTAAAGGTCCATCAATTACAGTACGCTCGTATATAAGAGTGTTCAACGGGGCTAACATGTGGTCGAAGAAAATCAAGAGCGGATGTAGCGGAGGTAACAATATCAGTGTTCATATATCAATGATAATAGTACTAATGCTACTTCATACTACTACTACTAATAATAGCAATAAGGATCATAATAATGATAATATTATCATTATAGAGGTGTTGTGGTCGAGTGAATACGTCGCCGGACTGTCGATCACAAGGTCCGCGGTTCGAGTCCCGCCGCCGCACTAATGTCCTTTGGCAAAACATTAATCTACATTTGCCACTCTCCATCCAGGTGAATTAAATGGGTACCTGGTAGGAATTTATTCCTTGAAATGCTAGAGCGCCGTATGGCAGCCGTGCTATTAAAAGCCAGGGTAATAATCGGGAGCGCCAGGAGGGTCTAATCTGACTGACATGAGCGCTATACAAGAACCCTCTATTATCAGGTGGGCTGTATAACGTACAGACCACCTTATAATTTCGTTAGAATTGCCTTTATTTATTTATTTATTTATTTATTTATTTATTTATTTTTCTTACATCTAACCACTTTTTTGTAAGCACGATAACTTGGAAATGGCTCAATCAAATGCCTTCAAATTTGGCACACATATGTATAGGCATATGTACAAAGCACAATAACGTCTTCAACATTGACCTTGTCTGATGACGTCATCTAGGCGCCATTTTGTAAAATTTTACGAAAATCAACTCATGATCATATCTTCATAACCAAAGGTTATTTCTCATTCATATTTATCATGGTTAAGGTCAATATCCGTCCGGTCGATTTCAGGTCAAAAAACGCGCGCGTGCGCGTACGTCCGCTTGTCAATGCGCGCGCAAAATTTAAAAAAGCCCACAATCTTCTCAAAATCATTTTGCTTACGTTTTAGGCCATTCTAAGCATTTTATAAAAAAATCGCGCACACGCGCATGCCCACGCATGCGCACGCGTTTTCGCGCGTAAAACTATTACACATCATAGAATCGCCATTTTTTTTCTTTTATAATATTTCACATATTTTTACAAACAAATTGATACCACGTTTATCTCTTTATGACTATTAATAACGGAATGATCGACCATTTAACATAAAATTCCGTGCGTGCGAGCTCTTGTAAAACATAGCATATATGTGCAAAAACATGCCTGTACAAAATCAATTTTGGAGCTTTTTAGGATGGAAGGTGACCCCAATTTTTGTCATATTTTAATAGAGTATGAATTAGAGATGTGATTTAATGTCTCATTTGACCCTCAATTAGCTCATGACGTCATTATAATGGCCTCCAAACTAAAAATTTTAATTTGCATATTATGACGTCAGCATATTTATGAAAAATTGATTGTATCTCTGTACATATTGATCGATTTTCTTCCAAATTTTGATATGTTCTAGCTGAGACAATTGTCTACAAATGCAGTACCCACAATGTTACATTTTGTCAAAGGCATCATGGCGTATATTTGCGATTAAAGGTGGCATGTCAATTTTTCACATTTTGCGTGTATTCTCTATGGGACATTACTTTTTCTCAAAACTGGGTTCTACATTTCCGTCTTTCGCGAGCAATATCTCCGTCGCTTTAGCTTTGTTTACGCTGAACTTCGAGTATGTTGTAGCTGAGACAATAAGATATCTCAAATGTGCCCTTTATTTTGTCGCAAATTTTAGTTCGACCAGCCCACCTATACTTGTTCCAAACAAGTATTACAAATCTAGTTATTATTATTATTATTATGAATAATAATAATATTAATAATGATAATAATATTAATTGTAAATTTACATTGCGCAATTTCTATTCAAATGTAAAACCCAACTGTCCATAATAATGTTAAAGTAGTAAAGCAATAATAAAAGCAAAAAAATACATTAATACAGAAAAAAACACAGAAAATATGTCTTATCTTACAGTATATGTGGATGGATTTGAATGTTGATAGGCATGTTGGAGAATATCGGGGTTCAAAGGGGTTCAATTCAATTCAATTCGTTTATTTAAATTTCAGCAAATCAATTAAATATACTAAGGTAAATATATGAAATATATAAATACAGTTCACACCCTGGTACAATGGAAATTGGGATGGCCATACAAAAACAATTGGGGTTTTTGTCGAGACAGCCAACTAAAAAACAAGTTTATTGCAAGTAAATGTTTGACGTAAAGTTTAAGTAACGATAAGAATTAGTGTAAAATAAAGCTTTATAATAAAAATCATAACATAACCAAAAAATACACACACACAAACAAGCAAAGGAAATAACTTCACAAACCCTTTACGAAATACACAATGCAGTTAATACAACAAAAAAACTTTACATTTTTTTTAGTTATTAGAAATTCTTCGAATTTCTCATAAATGTGTTTAAAGGATTTATTGATTGCATTTCAGTAATAGATGGAAAAGTTTCCTGAAGCAGGAGAAGTTTTAGAATATTTTAGAAGATGATAAGATGTGATGCATGCCTGATTGAGGGAGGGAGAGAAGTTGTACCAAGGTATTAAAACATCATACAATCAGTTGCTCCCACTTTTTTTACTTACAATTTTGATGACATCTGGATCCTGTTTCATATAACTCGTTATGAATAACAAATACTAAATTTATGTTACAAATATGCTCTCAGGCAATCAAACGCCACTACCTCACTGGCTTATAACAGTTATTGCTAATATTGCTAACAAGTTTTTAATAAAACACGGCCCTGCTCTCAAAAAGAAGATTTTCAGACCATTGTCCGCAAGTTCGTAAAGATTGCAGAAATTGCCAATCTCTTGTCAAGATCTTCATTAACTCGCACCCGTTCCACATAGAGATTTTATGTTCCTCTTTTCATTGGTCATAACAGCCTTCCGATTTCTTAATTTTTGTTGTGGATATGAAACTGTGCACAAAAAAGGGGTGTTAACTGACGAGACTACGTGTCTTTCCCGTAGGCGTTATTTTCTTCTGCGGCACAGATTGGGGCTTTTTTTTTAAGGGGTCTTGATTTAACCCTAACCCTAACCCTAAACTTTCCCATAGGCTCAACACGCACCTAACCCCAATCTGTGCCGCCGAAAAAAATAACGCTTCCCGTAGCCTGACTGGGGGTCAATCGGGTACGACTACGGACGACGCTACCGCAGCAAGCACGTGCGTGCAACATACGCGAAACCAAAGCGTGATATTCGGTCTGTTTCGCTGAACGCTGACCATGTAGAGATTAAGTCGCTGACTACCGTTAATCAAGACCATTCGTTTACGAGCAGTTGTCCAAAAGGAGACGTAGATGTTGCTCCTCTGTATTCGTCATTTTACACCCCCTTTAAGGTCACGCGCGAAATATACCACCATACCAGGGTATGTTATGGATTCCGCATCTAAGAGGGCCCTTTGAAGCAGTCCGCTGCACCGAGAGTCTTTTTTCCCCCTATCATAATCCCCTTAATTCCCCACCCGGACCGCACAGCTCGTAAATCTCACTCCCGAAACTGAGTGACATAGGGCTCGCGAAATGCATTGTTGGAAATACACATCGGCTGCTAACAACAAAAATAGCGCCGTACAGTAAGGGAAGTGTATTTGGTAGGCGACGATTTAGACTTTCTGACTGATTTTGAGGAAGATTTGATTCTTGAGCCTGGTGTATGGGAAGTTGGAGACCAATACAAGTTATGCACGTGTGAAATTCCATCAACGGAAAATCTTATTCGTTGCAGCGAACCAGAATGTACGGTTTCATCGTGAATGCGATATGCGTAGGCCACTCCAGCAAAGCATAGATAGTTGATACTAATGCGTATTGACTACTAGCACTGCAGTACGTGTAAATAGGCAGCATTTGAATACATGAATAGTCAATACACTCACAACATACAAATGCACATAATTATTCCGATGCGATTGATCGGCAAGTTTGACAGTAGACTCACAATTTTAATTTTTAAATTATTCTTTCTAACATTGGAAAGTTTAACAAATTATATTTTAATGCTCTTTAGGTATCATCAATCGTCACTAAAGTACTGCCTTTGAATGAAATTAGTTGAGTTTTGTACAGCGGTGTTTGAAATGTTGATAATCAATAGCACAACTTTTAATACACGGCCAGGTTAGTAATGCAGCTGCAGCTATGTGTGTTAATACCACCAACAACATCCAGCATGTACAGCCCAGCGAGCACGGCGGCTTTCGCGTCGCCGGCCCGTACTCGGGGTGAAAAGTGGTGATGAATTGACAACTTCTAACCCTCATTAAACCAAATGCGCAAATATATAACACAATTTCATTTAGTTATTTTAAGAGATAAACTTATGGACTACCTTCCTAGCTATGTAACAATTTCGGAAACTTTCGGAAAATGTCAATAATTAGAAGAGAACGTGATGATGATGAGAAACTTGCATTCACTCTAACTCACGATTTCCTTGGTCGATTTCGCTGGTTCAGATGGCTACGTCTTCAGTAGAGTTATCCGAGCACAGCGAAAGCATTTGATAACCAATAGAAGGTTGCTTTGTGCCATAAGTTGTTGATTGTGTGTTTTTTATATTATAGCTATATACATCTTCAATCAGTATGACGTCATTTTCTCGGTGACTCGCATGGCTTCAAAGCCTTCTTTTTACGACCAAGTGTTTGGAGAGCTTAGGGAAGCAGGCCGCGTTGCGTAACACTTCGTAACATTTGGATCGCCAGAGGGCATCTGTGGTCTGATAAGGGCGGCTGTTGATGGATTTAATGGCTGAATAGGGTTACATTACTTGATGTTAAGCCAAGTTAATCTTGAATATCTTTCCCTCGGGAAATTCTTTCGAGACGGTACATCCATTTAAACTAACATACCCTGACCATACCATACTGCCTGATGTAGAAACGAGAAGAGATTCCTAATAATATCTTTAAATCATTTAAACAAAAATAAATCTTTAGTACCACGGTAATTGTCTGACGTTAATATACAATGTTTGAATCATGCTCTAAATATTTGTATACATCAACCACCTTGTATCTCATTTTTAGAGGAACAAGATGCGACGAAAATACCGATTCTGCTTGGCACATGTGTGTCACACCGGCATATCAAGAGTTAACGAGGATATTTTTTCTCTCTCTTTTTCACTTCAAGTGATCAACGATCTGGAAGTGTATAGTGCTAGGAAATTGCTTTACGGGGGTTCTGATAGTGACATCTGTCGAGCTCCCTTTCCCTTAATGCTTTCTGTAGATTGGAATGGTCAACCTGAAACGATCAGTACGGAAAAAGATTGTGCCCGATTTACCATTGACCAACAGAGGGGGTAAGATAAGCAGGACCAGAGCCATCTATATACACAGTTTGGCCAACTTGGTTTCATTGGGTTATAATATGGCGTATATTCTTTTGTTTTGTGTTTGCCCAACAAAGCAGTAGTCGCCATAGTGTGTCCAACTCGAACCGGGTTGGTCAAACTCTGTGTATAGATGGCTCTGAGAAGGATGATAGATAGTGAGAGCAATAGTTGTGACAAACTAATAACAAACGCGTATACTTGATCACCGTCATAGGTTTAATCATGGCGCTCCAAACAATCAAAAAGCTCTGAACACGATCATAGCGTATTCGTGTGCAGACGTTGCGACAGTGAAAATTGTTTGTGATTGGTCAGTAATGTAATGTAGCTCCCACTATAAAGTACCCTCCCATAAATATAGGGGTTGGATTGGGGCGGAAACTATTTGGTCCTCCATCTAATAACCTATGACCGCCCTCATGTACGCGTGTAACTATCTCATTCAGTAAGCTATGGAACGATCACAGCGGTTTTTTGTCGGTTTACCTCGTCATTCCTAAACGATTCTTTAGAGGACAAACGAGCAATAGGTCGAGATGTCTCTGGGGCCCGTTTCATAAAACCTGTTATCTATAACAAATGCTAAATTAGCTTATAACAGTAGCTTGTTACTTGTTATTGATATCAACTTTTATGAAACGGGGGCCCTGATCTCGTGAAACAATCCCCCATTCTATCTCTGCCGGTCTGAGGCTGTTCAGACCGGCAGAGATAGCGTGCGCTAGACCGCGTTATCTCTGAGGTGTGAAAGGAACAACGTCGTTTCGGTCCGCCCAACAGCGAGCCACGGCGAGCCAAAACGGCGTGCCACTGGATCACCTCTTGGGGGTGGTCCACGAGAGATAGCGCGGTCTAGCGCGCGCTAGACCGCGCTATCTCTGCCGGTGTGTACCCGAGCTACGATAGCACGCCGAAAGTCATCGTTCTACACGCGGGGAATTTTATACTCATTCTATTTTGGTGCGATCTGAATCTGAATCGGTACAACTCAACACTCCTAATCAATTACGGGTTCGTAATAGCGCGCGAAATCTTTGACCGCTCTGACTTCATGACGTCACGCGTCATGGCAACATGACCTCTCAAAAAAGGGGGTGCTACGATAGACCGCGCTATCTCACTGCGGTGTGAATCCGGCGAATGCCAATGGGCGGACCGTGGGTCGCGCTACGATAGCGCGATCCACGGTCCGCCCACGGTACCCCTTGCGATGTGAACACGCCCCTAGTTCCTTTAACACTTATCAAGGGAAAATCAAAACAAAAAGAGGAATGAATAAACAGGTGTACTTTTTGACTCGTTTGAATTTGAAAAGGTAATCTGCGTTCCAAAACAAAATGTGTAAATGAAAGGCAACTGCATGCAACAAAGGTACTAAAAATATTCCTTAAGCTTAGTGTCACAAACATGAAAGTATATTACCTCAACGTCGGTTTACAGTGTTATATAATTATGTAAAAGGTTTAATTTTCCTTTTCCCTATTTTTTTCTTCCTTTTTTGCGTAATTCGCACAAAATAATATTGTGGTTATATATTTCATATCCTTGATTACTTATGGACATTGACAATTTTATAATTACAAATAAGTTATATTTTCTGTGTTTTCTTGCAAATGTCATTTCAAATTGATTTTATGTAAGTATTTTTGGGGTGTCTTGATTGAGCTATAGAAACAAAGCTATTAGAATTTAATAGAATCGAGTTAAAGTTGTGTTTTCTTTGTCATTTTGTCAGGTACATGTATTGCATCGGGCTCTACAATCTGTTCCGTGTCGACATTGAAGCTAGCGGTTATACGGAGTTACTTACATTCACTCAATTAAATGTTGTGAATGGATTAACAATGGACGAAATTGGTAAGTCAAATGTTGACGCCAGTATAGCCAGAATTTAAGTTTGGAGGCAGGAGGGGCAGCCATTAGAAATTAACTTCTTCTGTCCTTGCATATTCAGCTAACAAACTGCAGTTGTCCTTGGGGGTCCTTGGTAAAAAACATTATATGCAAAAGTAATATACAAATATACTTAACGGACAATCATACTAATGTTGAACCTACAGCAGAATGAAAAATAATAACAACAAATTAAATCACACATTAAAAGTGATATAATTAGAATTAGTTTCAAACTGTTTTTCTTTGTAGATGGAATTATAATTGTTGCAAGATTCATAATAAAGGGGAAAAACACACGTTATGATTCTTTAAAACAAGAACTATTGGAGAACTTTTGCTAATTTGAATGAAGGAAGTGCTAAATTGGACGCTTACAATTTAATGTGACCGTACGTTCATTAGTATTATGTTGGATTATATTGCCATTCAAATGTTTACTCTTACAAATGCTTATACACTGCTTCCCGGAAACCCCCCCCCCCCCGAGGAGGAACAGATATTGTATTTAAATTATGAGCTTTTTAAATAGGATTCCTTGCTTTTCATAAAGAATAAATTACATGCTTTGTAATAACATATTAATGAACAAAATCTATTCCCGCATCACTGAGCAACATTGTTTTGAAAATGGCTAGTCAAAATCCATTTGTGTAGTTATTTTCTTCTCCACATTATTTTCTTTATTTCTGCAGCAGAAGATAGGCTATCACAATAGGCGATTGCTTGAAAGCGTGATAGCCCGGGGCGGGATCGATGATTAAACGAAATAACACAAATAATAAAATGACATTTCTATTTATTCTATTCGGTAGAATATGTTTATCCGAGTAAAATTACACTAAAAACATTAATCATTAGTAAAGCATTTAGATTCTACTGATATTTTTGTGAGGCAATGTCGTTCTGAGAATTTATTCCTTTTACCATCCGGTGTACAGCAGGTTTGTCTTGGGCCAGGTGTGGGTTTAGTATCGGTCTCGTTGGTGTGACTGAGGTAGTATTAATTTCTTTTTCTTTTTTTTTTTATTCCGTAGCACAACGCCTATATTGGACCCATTCTAATATGTCGTTTATCAACTATTATGATATTGATGGCGGATCCGGAAGTCTGGTCGAGCTACCTGACATGAAGCCCTTGAACATCCTCTTCGCAGGAGGCTGGCTAATCTGGAGAACTTGGACGACCAACTTTGTCTGTGTGATGAGAGCTCGTGAAGGAGCAGAGGTGGAGTACTGTTCACCGTCTCAAGCTGACGGAGCAACCTTCGATACAATGGATGCAGCTTCAAAGGGCATGACCCTCCGCAAGGTCACGCCCCTGTGACGTCATTCACCTTTGAAAACAATTTCTACATGTCAATGCCTAAAAATAAGATTAACCTTCAGTGATGAGACTATTATTATTGTTGAACAGGTGTGGTATTTGAAATGGAAAATCTTGTTCAATTTGGTGAGTGCGGTAATGATAAATCAAAAGTTTTAATAATTTTTCAATTTGTCAAGGTTTTTCATTTAGAAATGTGTAGTAATGGTGAGTGCCCTAATTCAAATTTGGAAGGTGCCCCCATTAACTTTGTAATGAGTGCCCTTTTTATCTTTGACACGTGCTCCTTTTCTTTTACTTTCTAATAAAGGGTTCTATTCCCTTTGGATAAAAAGAGCACCCATTTCCTTTCACCTTGGAATCTGGTCCGTAATTTAGAGCGCCTCCGAACTGTTTTTATTAAATTTTACGTTCGCTCGCATTTAAAGTTGATATAATTTTTTTAAATTAAAGGTCTTTTCAGTCTTTAATAGTAAGATTGTGCTTGACACCACATCAGGATTGCTTTTTTCTTCCTCTTTACAAGATGTAATTTCTCGCACTGCGACCTCACAAATCTTACAAACTGTTGGTAGCTCGCTTGCAAATGAATATTCAGACCATCACACCTAACTCAAAATATAATGCATATCTTAGACAATATAAGGAGAGAAACACATATAAAAATCACCCCCGGTTGGCCAGATAATGTAATCCCAATGTAGGAATATATACACCAATGTCTAAAAATTGTATATTATTGCCTTGAGGTTTTTCTTTGTAGGTACCCCCTTTTCTCTAGAAAGTGCCCTTGTTTGTCCCCCCCTACTTTGAAAGACGCTCGGCTGCCCCTGATAAGATTCCATTGACATGTGTATACTCTTTGTGTAATCTCATCGTGTCAATCTGAAATGACATGTAATTAAGGTCAAACAGGCTTTCGTGCCTCTGAGAGAATGCAGGATGGGTTTGCGTAACGGAGATGCCATTCAGACTTATTTTTAGTTATTTAGTATTGGATCAATAGGGAACTCAGTTCACACCGTGCCAGATTGCCACTTGAAATCGTATATTTTATTGTATTCTATGTTGACGCCAGTATAGCCAGAATTTAAGTTTGGAGGCAGGAGGGGCAGCCATTAGAAATTAACTTCTTCTGTCCTTGCCTATTCAGCTAACAAACTGCAGTTGTCCTTGGGGGTCCTTGGTAAAAAACATTATATGCAAAAGTAATATACAAATATACTTAACGGACAATCATACTAATGTTGAACCTACAGCAGAATGAAAAATAATAACAACAAATTAAATCACACATTAAAAGTGATATAATTAGAATTAGTTTCAAACTGTTTTTCTTTGTAGATGGAATTATAATTGTTGCAAGATTCATAATAAAGGGGAAAAACACACGTTATGATTCTTTAAAACAAGAACTATTGGAGAACTTTTGCTAATTTGAATGAAGGAAGTGCTAAATTGGACGCTTACAATTTAATGTGACCGTACGTTCATTAGTATTATGTTGGATTATATTGCCATTCAAATGTTTACTCTTACAAATGCTTATACACTGCTTCCCGGAAACCCCCCCCCCCGAGGAGGAACAGATATTGTATTTAAATTATGAGCTTTTTAAATAGGATTCCTTGCTTTTCATAAAGAATAAATTACATGCTTTGTAATAACATATTAATGAACAAAATCTATTCCCGCATCACTGAGCAACATTGTTTTGAAAATGGCTAGTCAAAATCCATTTGTGTAGTTATTTTCTTCTCCACATTATTTTCTTTATTTCTGCAGCAGAAGATAGGCTATCACAATAGGCGATTGCTTGAAAGCGTGATAGCCCGGGGCGGGATCGATGATTAAACGAAATAACACAAATAATAAAATGACATTTCTATTTATTCTATTCGGTAGAATATGTTTATCCGAGTAAAATTACACTAAAAACATTAATCATTAGTAAAGCATTTAGATTCTACTGATATTTTTGTGAGGCAATGTCGTTCTGAGAATTTATTCCTTTTACCATCCGGTGTACAGCAGGTTTGTCTTGGGCCAGGTGTGGGTTTAGTATCGGTCTCGTTGGTGTGACTGAGGTAGTATTAATTTCTTTTTCTTTTTTTTTTATTCCGTAGCACAACGCCTATATTGGACCCATTCTAATATGTCGTTTATCAACTATTATGATATTGATGGCGGATCCGGAAGTCTGGTCGAGCTACCTGACATGAAGCCCTTGAACATCCTCTTCGCAGGAGGCTGGCTAATCTGGAGAACTTGGACGACCAACTTTGTCTGTGTGATGAGAGCTCGTGAAGGAGCAGAGGTGGAGTACTGTTCACCGTCTCAAGCTGACGGAGCAACCTTCGATACAATGGATGCAGCTTCAAAGGGCATGACCCTCCGCAAGGTCACGCCCCTGTGACGTCATTCACCTTTGAAAACAATTTCTACATGTCAATGCCTAAAAATAAGATTAACCTTCAGTGATGAGACTATTATTATTGTTGAACAGGTGTGGTATTTGAAATGGAAAATCTTGTTCAATTTGGTGGGTGCGGTAATGATAAATCAAAAGTTTTAATAATTTTTCAATTTGTCAAGGTTTTTCATTTAGAAATGTGTAGTAATGGTGAGTGCCCTAATTCAAATTTGGAAGGTGCCCCCATTAACTTTGTAATGAGTGCCCTTTTTATCTTTGACACGTGCTCCTTTTCTTTTACTTTCTAATAAAGGGTTCTATTCCCTTTAGATAAAAAGAGCACCCATTTCCTTTCACCTTGGAATCTGGTCCGTAATTTAGAGCGCCTCCGAACTGTTTTTATTAAATTTTACGTTCGCTCGCATTTAAAGTTGATATAATTTTTTTAAATTAAAGGTCTTTTCAGTCTTTAATAGTAAGATTGTGCTTGACACCACATCAGGATTGCTTTTTTCTTCCTCTTTACAAGATGTAATTTCTCGCACTGCGACCTCACAAATCTTACAAACTGTTGGTAGCTCGCTTGCAAATGAATATTCAGACCATCACACCTAACTCAAAATATAATGCATATCTTAGACAATATAAGGAGAGAAACACATATAAAAATCACCCCCGGTTGGCCAGATAATGTAATCCCAATGTAGGAATATATACACCAATGTCTAAAAATTGTATATTATTGCCTTGAGGTTTTTCTTTGTAGGTACCCCCTTTTCTCTAGAAAGTGCCCTTGTTTGTCCCCCCCCCTACTTTGAAAGACGCTCGGCTGCCCCTGATAAGATTCCATTGACATGTGTATACTCTTTGTGTAATCTCATCGTGTCAATCTGAAATGACATGTAATTAAGGTCAAACAGGCTTTCGTGCCTCTGAGAGAATGCAGGATGGGTTTGCGTAACGGAGATGCCATTCAGACTTATTTTTAGTTATTTAGTATTGGATCAATAGGGAACTCAGTTCACACCGTGCCAGATTGCCACTTGAAATCGTATATTTTATTGTATTCTAATCTGCAAAAGATATAAATCAAAGGACTCATAAATATATGTATGTGTTATGTTGTCAATAAATGAATACACTCTCTAAAACATGTATAAGAGTTATCCTTTCCTTTTCTCATATGGGTTACAACTGAATTCAACTAAACTCTCCATTTCATACAAATACAATATACTTTTGTTTGTATCTAAATATTCTATCATGTCAATATCTCATAACCGATTAATCTCCAAAGACTAAATCTAGTTTAAATGACCATACGAAAAATACACGTAGAACTAACAAAGAAAAGACAAATATAGTCATTTCTTTCATTTCTACGACCAAATCTTCAAACTCTAAATTTCACTTGCCCTCCTGGGTTCTAACAAAGAACAATTTTAGGCCTTGTCCATCGCATTTTGTTATGAAACAACTTTATACATTACAATTCATCATATATTTAATATTCCTTTAAAGATCAATATGCGAACACATTTTAAGTGTACCAAGTCTAAATTGCTATAAATGCACGAACTGGTTTTCTTTCAAATTATGCGCCACGTCTACAATTCGTAAAATGCCACCTACGTTCAAACCAAATACCTTTACACTATGCAATATACTTAAATACCTGCACATGTACAAAATAAAAAATGTAAATTTCAATACCAGCTTATTTTTTTGCTTGAGCTCTGAAAATTATACATTTCTCATACTTCTTTCACACATAAATGAAATTACTGAATGTTCAATGTCAACTAAATGAAACTCACTTCCTAGGCGACAATCTGGCGTCACAAGTAAATAATTTGTCTCTCGACAACTGCTGTTCTGTATTCTGTCAAGTAGCGTAATAGGGTATCTTAAAAAAGGCTTTGTATAGACAAATTCAGTCGTATTCTTTTTAAATATTTATCATTATTTTACTTGTTCAAATGTATGTATGTTATGTTTCATTATGCGGAAAATAAGACCAAACCAAGCAAAACACATGTTAATCCAACCCCATTGACGTTCATATCCTACCGGGTACCCGTTAAACACCTGGGTGGAGAGTAGCAAATGTACAGTTATGTCTTGCCAAAGGACGCGGCGGGCCTCGAAACGCTAACCATTTAATCCACAGTCCGGTGACGTATTCATATGACCACGACTCCTCTTCATTAAATCAAAAAAACATCGGTTTAGTGAAATGAGGAAATAACATATATTTAATCATATTTCATCATTGTCTAATTTCCAGACAAAATCTTTATATTTTTGACCAAATATTCACTTTCAGATTCGAAGTAAGTTTCCTTTCCTTTCATAATTTCCTTGTAATGTAAAGCTTTGCATTCCCCTATATCGTAAGGTAATTTTCTCACTGAACATGTATTTTTATTTGTATATATATTTGTATTTGTTTATGTTTATGTATATGTATTTGTATTTTGTATTTGTATCGGCTTTTTTATTTTCTATTTCTATCTATATTTCTATTGGTATATGTGGTATTTGTATATGTATCGGTATTTGTATTTATGTTTGTACATGTATTTAGATATTCAGTTAAAAAGAAAAAAGAACATGTCTCCGGTTGCAGAGAAAAGGGTTTGTGAACCCAGGACAGGGCAGAAAAACAGATTAAGTCATATCACAAGATGCATAATCATAAAAACAAGTTAAGCTACGAAGAAATAGATATCAAAAAATAAAATCGTACCAACAACCAGGTCCATCAACATCAAAAAGGGGTTTTATTGTAAATCTGTGTGCATTACCCGAAACTCAGGTCTTCACCCCCACCTCCTCTTGAGGTCAAAGTCTGGGTACGCCATCGATGCGGGTGTTGTGGCGTTGATGGTGTGTGTGTGTGTGCGCGCGCGTGTGTGTGTGTGTGTGTGTGCGTGTGTGTGTGTACGCGCAAGTGTTTATGTGTGTGTGAACTAAACTACAATGTAGTGACTTATACATTATGTAGGTAGGCAATTAAATGATTAAAATAATGTATTTTCTCATGTATAATTATCATACAGATGTCATAGACAGGTTTTACATTGTTAAAATTTATTTTAAACACACTGTTATCCAGAAAAGGAAGTTTGGCTTGCAGGCCTTAATATTACTCCTTATGTAGTGTCCCTACCACAGATATGTAGTGTCCATAACACCGGCTCCTACTCTTTTCTACCATCGATATTGAAACTTAAACAAAGCTTTTTTGAAAAGCAGCTATGTGCATAATTTTGCCTCTATAATTCTTATATTTTAGCATTATATTAATTGTTAATTAGAACAGAAATATATGCCGCCATTGCGATCACAAATTTTGTCCGGAATTTCCTGTAGTGTCTGTAACACTAAAAGTGTCATTCCTGCTATATGAAAATGTTTTCAAAGTTCTTATCTAGTATGCTTCGTGTAACTATCCCCGGGGACCGGCTGTGGTATCATAATATTCAGCTAAGCATAACAGTTTTTTTTCTTCAATTTAATAAATGGCATTTGTAGTGTCCGTAACGCATGTAGTGTCCGTGACAAAAGTGTGTGATGGTGTAAATATACAGCTTGATAACTAAATACTACTAATTTAGAATTTAAATTTGATTTGATACAGTTGCTCTTCTCAATGAATAAAAAAAAAAGCCTTAAAATTCTAAAGCCGTAAAAAATACTGAGTGGAAATGAAAAGGACTATAAGATGGCATGAAAAGATATGGCATATCTTGTGTAATTGGTAACACCTTATTAAAAAAGACACATCTTCAAAGTACAAATGGGTTATAGCCAAAAAGTTGTATTTTTGGCACACTTTTATCATTATCACACAACCAACACAAATGAAATTCAAACAAAAGTTGCTGCCTGATAAAGAACTCCTAGGCTATGGTCAAACATTTTAGGCCACATGACATTTGATTCAATGACTTTGTGTTTCCAGGAGAGATGCGTAACAATGTAAGTAGAATAGTTGGACCCTGATTGTGGCTGGCTTTTACGTATTGTAGTTCGTGACAAATATTATTTCATCTTAATGATTTTAAATGTCATGCTCATCACTTTGTAAACCAGGAAGCAACTAATCTTATACATTCAATATCATATTTTCTGTCGGTTACTTTGCGTTTACGAATTTCATTGATTAAGGTCAATCAAATACCATGGTTATAAATAGCTAATTTCCAGCGAAATTGAAAGGAAATATGGAGTTTCTTTCTCTCTCAAGCTGTACTTCCCGTTACGCGATGAATCTTCTTTTATTACTTTCTTCTTGACTAATATTTATAGTTTCACACCTAATGTGAACTCACAGAGGGCGTCAACAGATTATTTAAGAGTTCTAATTCACCAGGGTTTATTCCGTATACTTTCGTGTACGATTCCAGCACGCAATTGAAAGCAATATTTACACCATTTAAGTTCAATCAAATATCATGATTATAAATAGCTAATTTCATGCGAAATCGAAAGTGAATATGGAGTGTCTTTTACTCTAAAGCTGTACTTCCCCAACGAAGGTATAAGTAATATGTCACGTGATGGATTTTCTTGAAGAATGTACAGTTTCACACCTCATGTCAACTCACATAGGGCAGCAATACATTTTATAGGAGTTTTACGTCGACACGGTTTATTCAGTATACCTTCGTGTCCAGTACGCAACTTGCACAGATTACCAACAACATTGACAAGATCAAGGTAAACAAATTGTTTGAAAAGATTCTTTTAGGAGGCGTTGATTTAAAGTAAAGTATATGATAGGAATTATTGTGAAGACAGTTGTCCATTGTTTCACCTGACGCAGTACTCGGCATGATAACCATATGAAGCTCTTGGTGACAAGGATGATTTTCTTCCATAATTACAACTAACTATCGACTGTCTTCAAGATTGGAGGTAGTGAGTATCAACAATAATCTTGCCATTTGACGATGATGATGATGATGGTGATGGTGATGATGGTGATGATGATGATGATGGTGATGATGGTGATGATGGTGATGATGTTGATGATGATGATGATGAGGGTGATGATGGTGATGATGTTGATGATGATGATGTTGATGATGATGATGGTGATGATGGTGATGATGGTGATGATGTTGATGATGATGATGATGGTGATGATGTTTATGATGATGATGTTGATGATGATAATGATGATGATGATGATGGTGATGATGGTGATGATGATGGTGATGATGATGATGATGTTGATGATGATGATGATAATAATAATGGTAATGGTGATGATAATGATGAACATGATGATAATGATCATATTGATGGTGGTGATGATACTTTATATAAGGATGACGATAATGATAATGATGATGATGATGGTGAATTGGTGATGAATTGATGATGATACAAATGATGATGATGATGATTGTAATGATAATGATGGTAAAGATAATTATGATGATGATGATGATATGATGGTTTCATGTTTTATATTATTGCATCATGTTGATAGAAATGGTCATGATTATAATTGTATCTTAAGGTTAGGTTGAAAATGTCAATAGATTTTTATGCGATTTAGAGACATACAACGAAGCCTTCACTTCAGCTCTGGATATCCAATCGCCGCCGTTATGCCGGGACCCTGTTTTATACAAATTGTTTCCAATCACAAGTTAAAATAACTGTTATAAGCTACTGAAATCGTGGCATTTGATTGGCTGAGAGAAAATTTGTCATAGAAATTTAAGTATTTGTTTATAGTGGTAACACACTTTATGAAACAGGACCCTGGCCAAAGCATGCACAGCTCAACTTTTAGACTTATCATGATCGCGGTTGCAATACAATGTGTTTGAATTATTTTGTTAGTTTGTGCTTTAAAAAAAATATTGTCTCTGTTTTATTGCTGTCTTGTTTACTAGACCAACAAATTGCACTGGTGGCAAAGGCCAGTACACACACCAATATTTGATTTGATATATATATGATTCATTTGCTTTATTGTTTAATCCCTTTACCTCTTTCACATGTTTGTTTAATACAAAAAATAGCAAATGACACAATTGATAGACGACAAAGTAACTAGTTGGCTGTTAAAGAAGCTTTGATGTTTTTAGATTATGTTTTAAGGCAATTCAGTAAAAACTGACTATTTATGCAAATTAGTTTTCAGTTTATAAAGAAAAAATATTACACATTTGAGCAATGATTTGCAGACTTGAGATGAAATTTAACTAAGCGGCGGATACTACGACGTTTATTTCCGATAAGTGTTTTTACTTTAATTCTGACAGGTATAGTTCATCATGATCCTTTCCTTCGTGCCATACCAGCTGGTCATATATCTCTCTTCCGTGGTTGTCGTAGCTTGCTGTAAGTTCGCCTATATTCTGTCTCTGTATGTTTTATATTTAACTTAATAACATTGCAAAGGTTATTCATCGCTCAAAAAGGTGCTTTTTGAAAGTTCCAGTAAATTATCAAAAGATAAATCATGAACATTAATAACAAATAATTTGTAAAACATTATGTAAATACCTTTGTTAGTACCTGAATGCATATTTGCTTCCATTTAATCATCGCTTAAAAAGGTAGTTTTTTTAAATTGCCAGTAAATTTTCAAAAGGTAAATGATAAACATCAATTCAAACTAATTTGTGAAACATTATGTAAATACCTTTGTTAGTACCTCAATGCATATCTGCTTCCATTTAATCATCGCTAAAAAAGGTAGTTTTTTTAAATTGCCAGTAAATTCTCAAATGGTAAATCATAAACATCAATTCAAACTAATTTGTGAAACATTATGTAAATACCTTTGTTAATACCTCAATGCATATCTGATTCCAATCTTTTTATTCGATTCATTATTGATGTATCTGTCTTGAATGTATAGTATATATTATGAAGAGAAAACAAAAAATATAGTCGAAAATCATCGAGATGCGTTATTGGTCACTTTATAAATATGAATAAAATATGTAATGCATTTTCTAATTATAAAAACCACTCGACTAAGCAATACGAACGAAACAAATAATTGAAACTTTTTCCCAAAACATTTTCTTGTGCCGCAGCGTTTGGTGCTCGTCTTCTTTGTGCATGGCTAATCGTCAACGAAACGTAGTTAGGTCTTTTGTCAACTCTGTTTGTTGCTACGGCAGGCAGCCAGGGAAAATGAACTCGCTTAATCAAATTATGGAAATGCAAGCACTACTTTAAACAAACAGAACTTCGTTATTCCTGGCTCATTTTTACTGATTGAGTTGTCATATGAAAGGGCAAAAAATGAACTTTCTAGAAATGTGATTTTTCTCTTCACATTTGTTGTAATCACTCATACGTGAAATATGCATCATATGAGTTGCATCAATATTTCAAAATGTATATCAAATTATATTTTACTTTGTATTTCTACGTACGAAATCCAGCCCTTGAGATGCGATATGGTTTTTGACAAATAATGTTTAATTTAATTTAAGTTAAAATGTATTAATTTCCTTTGTATATCAATCCAGTTGAATGCCAAGATCGGTGTTTAAATGGCGGTGTTTGTACGTCATCATGGAGCGGGTCAATGTGCGCATGCCCAGATGGTCTCAGCGGGTCAAGATGTGAATCTCGTGAGTCTCCCTAATGAAGTTTCATGACACTCCATTAAAATAACACTATAAATTTAACCCACGGTTTGTGGCCCAGTCTTTCAAAGATAAAGAGACATGCGATTGATCCGTAAAGTCGATGTGAATCTCGTAAGATTTTAATCTCGTAAGTCTCCCTATAAAGCAAGTTTCACGACACTCCAAAAAAAATAACACTTTAGATTTAATTTAACCACGGTGTTGTGGCCAAGTCTTATAAGATAAAGAGAATAACTTGGACATATTTACGTATTCTATTTAGGTTCCAGATACGCACCACTTCTATTCCTTTGTGACACTGCGGGGAGTTTGATCTACGAGAGCAGCGCGGACGAACTGGATTTCAATCCCCTCCCTCTACCGAACCTCCGACAACCGGTAGCAGTCGGATACGATTACGAAGATGACGTCATATTTTGGGTCAATGCTGATGACGGGTCTTTAAATCGTGTTCAACGGAACGGGTCAGATTACAGCGTATTGCATGTTGGTCATAGTAAGGAGTTTGAATTATTATTATTATTATTTATTTATTTGTATTTATTCTTTTTAAGGGGGGGGGGGGGTGGATAAAATGATAGACAATTAAACCATTTTACAGTTTGAACATTATTGAAGGTAACATGTGAAAATGAGAAGCTTAGTGAAAAGCGTGGCTTGTAATGGTAAGCCCCTCTTAAAAACTAAAGTACGTTTTATATAAATTGGTTGAGCGATTATTTATAATTATCAATACAGTATTAAACTGTGTTTTTTTTTTCTTCTCCAAAGGTTTAACAAGCTTTCTAAATGTACCGCTGGGTAAAGAAGGAGAAAAAAAAACAAAGAATCATCATCATTCTTTGGTTCTTTTCCCTTTTTACCCTGCGGTACATTAACAAAGCTTGTACTTTAATGTACTTTAAGATTAAATTCTAGAATATTGGAGCTTAACTCATTTATAATTTTTTTACCAGGACTTTAACCTTCCATTTCATTAGATATTAAGAACAATATTAATAATAATAACAATAATAAGAGTGATGAAGATATTCATACATGGATTTATATAACGTCCTTTTCAGAGGATACCGACTAAGCGCTATCCCTTTGTCCATGAATAGATTAAGAAGAAATTTAGACGTAAGATTTCACAAGGTAACAAATGTAATTCATGAAGTTTCAAAATTCCCTAACCTCATCTTCATAAACTGAGGAATGTTCGAGCTATAATTAATTGCCACCTGTACCAGAATCAAACTTTCCCTTTTCTTAGCTATCAGCGATCTGGCTATTCATGTTCCGTCAAAGAAAATCGCCTGGATCAATGCCCTTAAAAACAAAACTGGATTATACGACTATTCAGCTGATATACCAGGAATGACGTTCTTTGGTAGCAGCTTTTCTACAGTAGCAGCTCACCCGAATGGGTAATTATTAGCTTTTGGTGACACATCAATAGTGTATTTGTTATCATTATTATTATTGATACTGATACTATATTAATGATAATAATGAAAATGATGACAATAATACAATTATAATTGTTATTTTTGTTTTATTATCTTTATGATTAATGATATTAATATTAGTAGTGTTAGTATTTGATTATTATTATTGTTGCTATGATAATAATTATTATATTCACCATACTAAGAATGTTGCTCTATGATTGGTCAAAAGTAAATCACGTGATGAAAGATAGTTCGCCCATTATTGATGGGAGAATCCAAAAGTTCGTTACACTGTGTAGATAGTACTACTATCTACACAGGGCAATGCACTTTCACTGAAGATTATAAAGCGCACTAAAACAGGCGTAATTTTATTATTTTGATGATTCATGATGTTGATATTAGTAGTATTAGTATTTTGTTATCATTATCATTATCATTTGTTTGCTTGTTGTGTTGTTGTATTAATACATAATATTGTTCTTATCAATTCGTTCAATTTTGATTCCTGACATCGTTTACACAGAAACTTCTACGTGACTGACAATTTGCCACCAAATCCTGTGATTCACGTCAGGAATAATAATTTTCAACCCGTGACGACTTTCGTTAAGACTGAGCTCTCAGCCATACAGAGCCTCGCACTTGATCGCAAAGGTATGCGACTTTAAAAAAAAGGGTTTCCATGTATACTATGGAAAAGGCGCTATATAAATCCAATTACTTCTATTATCATTGTTATCATTTTCATTATCATTATAGTGGTCATTATATACCTCGCTTTAGACATCTAGCCATCTGATTGGTCGAAACTGCAGTCGTGATTTTGGCCATACCCTTAGAGAGACGAACAATGCCAGGAATAGTCAATAGTTCATAAGTGATTATTCCCGCAAGATTCTGGGTACCAGGAAAACTAGTCGCGTTCCCATTGGTTTACGTGTTCACACTTAGTTTGTGCGCAGCGCGGCTACCATACAGTTTGTGTGCGATTAATTTGGTCGATACATTTGCACACAGCGCAGACGACCGCCGATCTCGATTGTAGGCCTAGATCTACATAATGACGAGATGACACTCCTTTGGAAATATGTAGATAAAGCTGCTCTTTCATATGACACCTCATTTTTTGAGTATCACCTCCAGGATCACAGGCAATAAAGGTTTGAACCTCGATAAGGGAATAAAACATTGACCAATTGTGTATGGTCGCGCAATGCACGTAGACTGCATAGGGATGCGTGTAATCTCAATGGGAAGGATTTTAGCAGACAAAATCGAGTGCGCGATCAGACACCCTAAGACTAGGTCTAACTGCAAGTTATCAGCACAGACCTCGATTGCGTAAACAAAGTCGCACATGTATTCTATGACCTTTATTACGGTATATAAAAGATATGACTGCTTTAATATTCGAGGAATAGTTGTTTTATGGGCTCTCGGGGATTTTGCATCTATCACCCTTCGGCACGCCTCGGGGCACCCCCTTGAGCATATTAAACAACTTTTCCTCTCACGGCAGTCATTATATTTATATAATCATCTTCTTCTTATTATTATTATTCTTATCATTATCATTATCATTGCTATCGTTTTGAACAGTATTATCATCATTACTTTTAACGTTGTTAACATCATTATTATTATTTGTAACATCATTATTATCTTTCATCATCATTACAGGGGTATTGTTATCCTTACATATGCTATGAGTGTTGGTTAGAGACATTGATGTCTTGCCACTAGTGACGGTTGGTACCAACAATATATACCAATTTGCAGAAAGATTGCACTGGGCATTAGAAATAACCCGCCTTTCCGGTCTTTATTAGTGACGCAAAAGGTTATTGACAATCACTTTTTTTCGGAAGGGTTCACTTCCCACCCCCACCCCCTCCCCCAGGCACAAATGACGCCAAAGAGTTTTCGGCAAGCCTTCGCAACCGTTCTTTGATACTAAGCTTGATTCCCCTATAATTGTCATCTACAGGAACTCGCCTGTTCTTCCTGGACCGCCAAAAGAAAACCATAGAGTCTTGTGGACCACATGGGGAAAATCACAAGACCCTGATGACGATTACCGACAATCGTGCAGTTCTAAAGGATGTTGAGTGGTACAGAGGAACTCCCTTGTGGACAGAAAGCGTCACCGCAAGAGGTGTTATTGTTCTCAATGGTCAGCGCAATGTTTCACCTGCTACGACGAATTTCATACGGTTCAGCAGTCCAGCAGGGATACATATTTACCACGGTAATCTTTATTTACATAACATTTTGAAAAATTGAGAGAAACTCTTTGCTCAATGATATTTTCAGGATATCATTAATTTCATGATTGAATCCTTTCTTTCTTGTATACATGTAATTTTTATATTATTCCTTTGTCATGTACTTGTCCTTATTTTGTTTTAATGTAGTATTGGTCACCCGGTGGGATATTCAGTCGTAAAACATGAATTCCAATTCTTATTTGATCAACCATTAAAGGTATAGACCAGTTCTGGTCATGTGATTGCATTGTGAAAGAAACGTTGTGGAATAGATCAGAAAAGGTTGATCATCTAGCATAAAGGGGAGTTTTGGCCAAAAAATAATGAAAATTCGACCCGTATAACAATTTTCTGATTTTGTCATATTCTGAAGCTACATACTCTTTTGTCCATATCCTTAAAAAAAATCAGCGTGAAAAAATTAAGAGAAAGCCATACAATTTGCGTTTTTGTTAAATAAAGCAAACTTGAGCAAGCGTCACATTGAACAAAGAATCTAAGCAATTTATTTATTTTTATGTCAATTAAGTTAATTACTTTTGTCGTTCATTCTACAAATGCAAACATTTTAATGGAAATAACAATTGTTGAAATTATGAGAGAACTTCATAATAAAACAATTGAATTATAGTTAAAAAAACAACGTAACATGTATCGTTTATAATTACATATTGTATTTTCATAACTTGTATTGTGTCTCAGGAAAATTGGGAAATGTGAGCTTATGTTTTGTTTCTTCTTCTAGGAATCAGTTTTTTGATTGATTGTCCGAATTCCAAATAGGATAATTCAAGAGTGGGATGTCTGATTTTGTTCAAACCTTGCATGTTTGTTGATGAAATGTATTCCTAGGAGGTGATTTATTTAGAATGCCATTGAATGTTTTAATTTTCTTGTAATAATATCATGAACAGATAATTAGCTCTGAAACTAAAAAAAGCAAAATAAATTAAATCATTAGATCATTAAAAAAAAAGGTATTCAGTAGAGCCTAAGATGTGAAAATATTGGCCAATTTGCATAATTTAATGGTGCTTAGCGTTTTAAGGTGACAATTTTTACAATCATAATCGTCCTTGATATATGACCTTTCCATTCATATATGGTTTTGTAAGGTTTTTTTTGCCACTTCCTTTGTAAATTGGTCAAATATGAGTATACTACCAGTTTCCTGTACTGGTGTGTACTGCAAGGTTCTGGAATCACCAAAATGATAAGAAATTGGGCCCAGTCTTATAAAGTTACAAGCATTGTACACATAAAGATGTATATTTTTTTGTTTTATATGGGACAACGCGATTATCGCGATATCTATCCAGGCCGGATAGATATGATAATTTACAAAACATATCAATTAGTAGGTGGTGTTCCAGCAAAATTTGTTTCATCACGGATTAGTCAAAAAAATTCTTTCACAGGATTGGTAATAAGAGCTTCAGTTTCATTTTTTGAGAGGGGGGCGTATCCAAAACTGGTCTATACCTTTCAGCTTTACAGGAAACCTGTGATTTCCTTTATACGAGCATACATTGAGAGCTAGTAGGGACTTTTAGATTTGCGTGGACTGATACGTGTGACGTCCATTCAAGGCAGTGCATTAAAAGGACGTCGACCGTAGCAATCCACATTGTCTTCGTGCAAATCTAAAAGTCCCTATTATGTGCAAATTACGCACCTGATCATTTGATATTGTCAAGTCAGATACTCCTAAAGGCTTGTCCAGATACGGGGTCGTAAACCGCCCCCCCTCAAAAAAGAACAAAAAACGCCGAGGTTATTTAAATAAACGGCTACTGCACGTAACAAATGACTGAGCCCTATGTTATAGGATACAGAAATGTGATCCGATGCCAAACATCATTATTAAAATAGAAATACATCTGTTTTGTCGGGGAATTTCGGAACAAGACTCAAATTTGAACATGTATTATAATCTTTCCAATCTTTCATTTAGCCATCTTTTTATCTTTTCGCACACATGTTGACAAACAATGGGGAGATGATGGTAAAAATAACAACCAAATTATAGAACAATAATAACAAATTAACAACAAAAACAAAGATAGTAAAGATTATGATAATACTAATAATAATCATCAAAATATATTCGGATTGTATTGCCTTTGCATCAATAAACACGAGAGATAAAAACAGTTTTAAATATTTGTTTTCCTTTCTTTTTTTTTTTTGGACAAAACCCAAGGCCAATCTTATGTCAAACTGGAGTGTGCCCCGGGTGAACTGTCATGTGACAACATTTGCATCCCAACTGGGTGGGTATGTGATGGACTTATCGACTGCGCTAACGGGTCAGACGAAGCAAATTGTAATCCAAGCGAAGACTCTGGTAAGAATTTTTAAGGTTTGGATCTAAAAAAAAATTAAGCGATACTGAACTGAAGAATCTTCTGCTTTGGCTCACTGTTTATTGCACAGCGCCATCTTATAGTCAACTTGGTATTTACGTTTAAACAAAGCTTCAAGTCTCAATGAAATAATGTACATTGAAACAAATTTAGCTGCTATAAACGTTGAAGGTACTAAAGCGAAAAGTTACTATAATTTAATGCTAGAAAAGAAAAAAAAGAGAAAGTTGGTTTCCATTTTTGGAAAAATATTTTAGGCCTACCAAAATCATTTGTTTGGAAAGATGTATTTCAGTAGAAATTTCATAAGATAAGAGACAATAATATCAAACAATATAATTTCAAATTAATTCATAGGATATTGCCCTCTAAAGACAATCTGTTTACATGGAAAATCTTACAGTCTACGAATGTGAAATCTGTCGTGAAAAAGAAATTATTGAGCATTTTATATTTCGTTGCAAGAAACTAAGTTTTCTGGAAAAGTATCTTAAGAATTATATATTTCATCTTTAAAATAGAAATAAAAATGGGTATGGAAATGTTATTGGTTGGCTATAAAATAAATAACAGAAAATGTACTTTACTTAGTTTTTTTGATGAATTATGCACACCTGGTAATATACAAAGTTTAGGTAAAGCGGAACTTTGGGGAAGTACCAACCAATCCAAGGAGGTTAATATTTCATCATTGAAATGTAATTTGAAATACAAAGAAAATATAAGATACTTCGATAATGAAGAAGTTGAGAAAGTAATGGAAATGTTATAATGATCTCTTTAGAAATTATGTTGGTCTTGTATATAATTCATATTGTTTCATTTTACTTAGTGTTTTGTAAATAGTCTGTATGTACAGTGTATTTTAAAATGGAATAATAAAGTCCCTCTGAAGAGGTAAAGAGAAGAAAAAAAACTTGGTATCAGTGTGTAACGAAATACCTAATACATTGTACTTTTACAAGCACGGGTGACTAAATTTGTGAGTATTAGGAAAGTGTTCAATATATTGAATGCGTCAACATTACAGTGGGACTGACTACTTGTAGCTACTTGCGCCCTCTATTTAGCCAACAATGCCTAAGCGGTACCCGATGGTCCCCCATTGTCCCGTTTTTCTAATGTAAATTGAGAGCTGACTTGATGAGATAACCTCCTGCCAGTTACCACGCAGGGAGGTCCAAACTAGTGCAGATAGGCTTTAAGGGGATTAGCGATAGTAAAGATATATTTTTCGTTATCTTTTTAATTGCATATGTTCATTCGACAATTATCATCCATATTATGCCAGCATTATCTTTGTGTACCGATATTTCCCTAATATTTATTATGGAAAGGTGGGATAATTATTAGAATAGGTGATCGTTTCCCTGCCCTTTTCCTTGTCTGCAAGACGTTTTCTTTCTTTAATTATATTCTTAAATACAAATTATGCTACAAGCAAATCAAGCTCCAAACGTATGGTGTAGCCCTCGTTGATGTAATTATGTTAGGTTATGGGTTCACGTGTTTCAATCATGTACGGTACTCGAGAATTTGTATCAAATCCATGTTTAAGTTCATAGAAATAATTATATTCTAATTCAATTCAAATTCATGCAGGTGCACTTTTGTTTGTGACAAGCTTAAACGAATCAGCTATCTATATGACACACACCAACGATCTGAACTTCCAGAAACTCCCACTTTTGTTTATTCAAAGTCCGGTAGCAGTTGATTATGACGTCATAGCAAAGGAAGTGTATTGGACAGATGTAGGTAGAAGGACTTTAAGTGCTGCTCGAATCGATGGGACTAACCAGCGAACGCTAGTTCATGAACTCGGAGGTACACATGTTTCGTCGACTGCCCGGAAGAATAGGGACGTTTAGATTTGCACGTCGACATAGTGGACTGCTACGTTTGATGTCATGTAACGCACTGGCGCAATGTCTTAAAATGACGTCACACGTAGCAGTTCACTATGTCGACGTGCACATCTAAAAGTCCCTATTACCCATTGACAATATTACCGCCTTCTTGAGGGAAAATGACGTTAAAGCTATGAGCAGAAAATTTTGATATCAGGTTGAAGTGTGCAAAAAATTGACTTGTGAACTTTCTCAACCTCTTTATTCCGTATGAATTAAGCATTAATTCAAATTCAAATTCAAGTAAAAATATAAATTCACATTCAAATTCAACTTCAAATCGAATTCACATTTTTTTTGCTTTCCCCTTAGTAAAATAGGTACTGGTAAAATTTGTCACATTCTGTTAGGAACTGTTTGTTTTTACTGTCGTTGCGTATATTAAAACCAGCTTCAAATAGTGCTATACATAGTCACGTAATAACTGGATTTACTTTTTGCATTCTTTCTTTGGTTTCAGTTCCCGATGGATTATTTGTTGACAGCGCCAGCAAAACCGTGTTTTGGAGTGATCGACTGTTTCAAACCATTGAAACCATCCAATTTGACGGGACTGGTCGTCGGATATTAATAAACACATATTTATCCCAACCGCGAGCGATTATTATTGTACCAAGCAACAGGTTTGTGTTATATACTTTATTGTATTAATTATGTTAAGTCATCTCCTCCTCTACCTATCAAATCAAATTATGATGAAATCATACAAATTGACACGAAACCAGACGATTCATTACCTCACAACCCGTGTCATTTAAACGAGGTCCTTGGGACCATTGAAATTACTTTGTTACATTATATCAGGAATCTTGGTATATCAGGGTAAAAACACAAACTAATATATAGAGCTATAGGACTAGCAAAATCGCATTGCTCATTATATCAGATCGAGCTATCTATGACGATCCCGACCCCCCATCAAATAAGAGAAATGCATTTGCATTTTCATAACACTCTTACTTGACTGACTAAGCAATTAATGCATTCCTTATTAAAGTAATAAACAGTTTTTCTAAAACAGGGGCGCCTAATGGAAAGGTTTGCATTATATTACATGAGGACAACGGCCAATCAAGATCGTCTCTGTATGCACGTATTTTTCAAAAGGCTGAACATTAACCGATCAGAATCGTCGTCTTTAATTTGCTATTGTCCGCAACCCTTGGTGTGACGGGGCCCAGGCCCCCGATAACCACAATCACATCCCTTTGCGCTGTAGGGAATAGATACACGAGAAACGAGCAATAGAAAGACCATAGGAGAATACTGTACAGTAGTACAAAAATAAATTCAATGATAAACGTCAACTGACCAACTAAGGGCGCGTTCATGCTTCACTTTTCTGGCCAGAATCAGGCATTTGTTACGCGTTTAGTTTAAAACACGGTTGCGTCTTAGCTTACTTTTGTAGAATCACCGAAAAACGGCGATCACGATCGCCGATCGTAAACTCACAAAAAGATGCGTTTACAATTTGTAAACGCGTTTAAATGGGGTCAACGCACTGACCTCTAGTGGGTCTACGTAGCATGCACATTGCACAGTGAAGGTTTGCGAATCCAGCTGAAAGACCAATTAGGGCCACACAGGGATAATTGCCTTGAGGAGCCAGAGAAGTTAGCATGAACAGTACACCGTGGAACTGCGATCACGATGAGCGTTTACGATGAGCGTTTCAGATCGCTCATTCTACCTTCAAAATCAAGCATGAACGCGCCCTAACCAGTAATACCACACAATATGCTGAGTCATATTTTATAAATGTGAATTTTTGTTTCTTCCAAAAGGAAGCTTTATTGGACGAGTTGGGGAGCAACACCCCAAATTGAAAAATCAAACTCAGACGGCTCCGTTCGACAAGTCATTGTCCAAACAAATCTCGGATTGCCTATTGGGTTAACGTATGACAGGCAAGGTAGATATCTATACAGTTTCACCTGTTATTTGACATCATCGACAATGTACACAGTCGCTAGTATACCACCTATAAAAATCTGCACAAAACATTAGCCACCGATTTGACGGAATTAATTGCTTGTTACGAAACAAAAGCTTTGCAAAATGTATATTTCCTGTCTCGATTTAGATTGTAATGATTATTCTTGCACTGTGTATGCGGTAGGGGGCAGTTTCCATAAATACAAAAATCCTCTGGACGGCCATGCATTATGGATCAAGGCATGGGCACACAGAGGATTTGTTTATGTTGAGAACCGGGGTAAAATGCAATAAATTTTTGAAAATTTTATTGCATTTGCTGTTTTTTTTAATATTATTTATGGAAACTGCCCCCTACCCTAGCCCTCGCTGCGTACAGTCATGGTTCAATGACAAAGCAATAGCCTCGTAACTGTGAGACCCAAGGATCAAAACCGTGTCGATGTGCTATATTAGTGCCCTTTTGTGGGGCATTAATCCTCATTACTGTCATTTATGACAAGGGCGTAGGTCCTCTAGTTGATAAGCATAGTAGCATACACATGCTTTAGCAGTCACGCAAAACACACATTGTCAAATTATTATTAAATAAAATCTGAGAATATATACTATTATCTAGATCTATTATTTTAAATTATTTTTAAAATAATTCCATAAATTGGGGTAAAAAAAAATATTCCAACTATATGAGCGACAGTGTATATACATTGTATACATATATATATATATATATATATATATATATATATATAAATTGGATATCTTAATGTATTGGAACAAATTGAAGATTTATCCGCCACTATATATCACATTGACATTGCCGAGTTAACAAATATGACCGATCTGCTTCTTTTTGATTTTCTTCTTTCTCTCAGAGAAATTTGCTACTAAAGTTGCATTTGTCTTCGTATGTGTGGCGTAGTTGAGCGTACAATGCATACATTCATAGTAAAAAGAAAACAAGAAATCGACAAACAGCCATTTTATCGTAGAAGCTGAAACGCATCGTCTTTTTATCTATTTATAATAAGTGGTAGTAGTAATAATATTAATAATAATAACAATAATAATATTAACATGTCTTGTTTACCCAGCGTAGCCTCATCAGTATTAATACTGTTCACCCTTGGGGTCCTGCAATCATATTATCATCCCGGTTTAAGCTAAGCTTCCATGACATGGCTTAAGCGTTGAATAAATTTCTTCCTACCGGGTACCCATTTAGCTCACATGGGTAAAATGTGGCAAATGTAGATTAATAACTTGCCAAAATGACGTAAGTGCCGCGGCGGGACTCGAACTGCAAACCATGTGATCTACAGTCCGATGACGTATTCACTCGACTGCGATACCTTTATATTCTGTCAGATTATGAAAATATCATGAACAGAAATGATAAATAAATGAAGCAGTATTAATGATAATAATAATAATGATTATTGGCATTTCTATAGCGCCGTCTATATAGAAATTCTATTCCGAGGCGCATTATTTATAACCCCGGCTTTAGCCTATAGCTGCCATTACAGCGCCCTAGCATTTCAAGGAATTAATTCCTGCCACGTACCCATTTACCTCACCTGGGTCGAGTGTGGATAAAAATGAAGATTAATGCCTTGCCAAAGGTCATTAGTGCTGTATCGGGGATAAGCAAGAGTAAAACCGTCACACATCAACATAACAAGAAAGAGGCAAAGGCAATTTGTTGGTCACATGTACATAAAGGACCCCCACCTCATAATATAAACAGGGAAGATTGCTGGAAAGAGAATTAGGGGAAGGCAGCGCCTCACATATTTGCCAAGCCTGAACAAATGTGAATCAGAAAATGAAATCGGCACTATCAACTTTTTAATTGGTTTTGTAAATATCTAAGCTATGAATTAAATGCAGGTTGCAAATGTATGTTTGACTATTGGTTTGAGCAATTTGGTGGTATAAAGGTTATAATGAATTGTAAATATAGTACAAAAAACGCAAATTTTCTGGAGAACAAGATGCCTCATTTCTATTATAGTTTAATTATGACATTTTTCTTGTATCGATCATGTACTTTTGGTAGCTATCGTAGGGAAATGATTTGGCTGAATACAAATGTAACGTATACAAAGAAAATGCTTTTTTTTATAGGAATTGGATAAATTCTGTCATTTTGTTTGTTAGGGATTTAATGGATGGTAAAGGTTTTCTACCAGTTAATGAGTCAAGTGCGAAAATATTATTTAAGGATGGAAGGTGGTATAGTCAATATGCACGTATTAGAAGAGCGATTCAATCACTCGGGAATATGTTAGTACTTGCAGATATGAATGTAGAACATAGGGAGTATATGAAATCTAGACCAACAGCGTTTGAATATAACGATATAAAATTGATTGAAGATATGATTTCAGTTAGACAGTTGACAGTTAAAAGAATATATCAAGAGTTAATTGAAGAAAAAAAAAAAGAAAAATCTAGAGCGGAAGAATTTTGGCGTAATACTTTGGAAGTAATACTTTGTATGGTCGGATGTTTGGTTATTTAAGTTAAAAAGTATAAAAGACAGCTTACTAATTAATTTCAATTTCAAATTCATGTATAATATTTTAGCAATACCATATAATTTGTTTAAATGGAAAGTTAATGCTAATGATAAATGTTATTATTGTAATCAGACAGGTGATTGTATGCACATGTTCTTTTTTTGTAAAGAAGTCAGTATGTTTTGGAATGAAGTTGAAAGGACTATAAAGAAATATGTCATGTCTAATTTAAATTTCGAACCATGTCATCTATTGTTTGGTATTGATTTTAATTCAAAGAAGGAAAAAGATGTTGATATTATTTTGAATTATGCACTTTTTACTATTTACAAAAGTTTTGTTGGAAAAGAATCTAAAAAGAAAACAACTAAAAAGAGACTTCTTCATATTTTTATTTACCTATTAATTTATCGTTTACAAATAGAAGAAAATATTAGAAAACCATGTATATCCCTCCAGAAATGGAGGCAAATGCTAAAAATGTGAATATGTTTATATTATTATGAAGAAAAAAATAAAGAAGACCTGAAATTGTTATTTTACACACAAAAAAACTTTTTAAGAATATCAGATAATAGAAAAATGGAGGGCCTTGACCGCCGATGTCTGTTACAGTCTTGACGCTAGATGATTATGATGATGATATTCTGTCTGGAATAGGTGATCGGTTGATCTGGTGTGATGTTCTCCTTGATAAGATCGAATCATCAGACACTCTTGGACAAGACCGCAGAATCCTCCTCGATGTCACCCATGGTGTTCTCTATCCCTCCGATATAATCATGTACCAAGGCACACTCATGTGGACCGACTGGGTTTTCCACGGCATCGGAGTCCAGGAAGGGGACCAGCAGGCTTGGCCGAGAGTCTACGCCAACAGTTGGACCTTTGATTTCCCGACTGGCATCCATGTCGTCGGTGAGAATGGTGCTTTCACTCTAACTATTGGTAACTGGCGGACGGACTAGCATTTCAATCACGGTGGCCTGCTAGCTCTTTTTCTTTGCTCTAGCTAGTCCTGTCCTCTAAACGCGCGGAATGCTCCTGTGCTTGCTGCACACCTTTAAATTCTGGCAATTGGGGGGCCGAGGGGGGGGGGGGGGGATAATTCCGCGCTTTCCGATGACAGAGCTTAATAGACAATGGAAAGACAAGGCAGGCAGCATGGTGGCGTATTTAAAGGAGGGGGGGGGGGGCTGTTGGAACCGAACTTCGGTTGCAGAATGTGGATGCGACCGGGCAAACTCACATTCGGTTCTCTGACCACAAATCAACCGGCCCTCAGGCCAAACTACCGAGCAACCCAATTGCTAGTCCGTTCCCGAGTGTAACCCTTTTATGTTCTGTGCATGGGAAGAGTAGAGGTGGAGGGGGGGGGGGGGATTAGTGTTTTAATTGACCTTTCGAAAACGTTAAAGTATAATGTATATTTATTAAAGGTGGGGGCAATGTAATTGGTTGTTTGCAGTTTTATACCTCGTCTGATGTATTTCAATTGAGGAATTATATTAAAGGAAAAGTTTACTCTGATAATATAGAATTTGTTATAATATACAACAACATTTCAAAAACCTGTGAGGGGGTAGTCACTTTCGTCACCTTCACCCCTCTCGTTCACTACTCTTCCTCGCACTAGTGTAATAATGGAGGGGGGGGGGGAGTTGCATTTCTTCGGGCATTTTTATTTGTTTAAATGCTGCACTCTTTGGCCCTCCAGAGCCTTAAGTCAGTATTTGATATACACTTATTTTTGCACTTTTTCAAAATGTTCCGTATTGACGTATCAAATTAACGATTCGTATAAACAAATTGTTTTTATTTTCTTTCAGTAAACCCATGTCTGGATAACCCTTGTGTACAAGCGACGTGTCATGCCCTCGATGAGACTGACTATCGGTGTGAATGTATGGACGGATTCACGGGAAAAAACTGCGACACAGGTACTTGATTGCATTGAGAAATCCTATTTAATAAGAAACATATTTTCATTACTATTCGAAAATAGAGCAAAGCATGACATTGTGAAAGTGTCGTAGTATAGTGGTTGAGTCACTTGACTCTCAATCCAAGGGTTGTGGAATCGAATCCCAGCTCGGCTTTAATGTCCTTTTGGTAAGACTCTAATTCGTATTTTGCTACTCTCCGCCCTAGTCAGGTAAATGGGTACCTGGTAACTGTAGTACCTCACTCATACCACTAACCGATTATAAACCGACTCTAAACGGACCGAATTTTGACTGTCCGTGCATCAACCCCAATCAAAGCACTAAACTAATTTAAAACCTACTTTATCTCGACCGGATTCCATGAAGCGCAATAGCTTGGTAATATCTTATTTCCTACCGGTATTGTTGTATGCCTTTGCAATGCATTTTGTCAGAGTTATGACAGAATTTGTGTTACAATAGCTTTAATAATTTCATCGAAAAGTTTTGCCTCATCCATCCACTTTTGGATATCCATTGCCCTTTTAAAAATATATGTGAAAAAACCATATTGAATACGCGACCGAAAACACGTGGGCCAGCTTTATTATACGTATATATTATTGATTGTCCAACGCAGCATAAATATTTTGTTGTATGTGATGTTTGCGTGGTATTATGAGCCATCAATATTAAAACATGTCATATTCTAAAATCTGGCATGTGTAGAATATGTTTGAATCTCTTTATTCATCAACTTCTTCTACTGAATCAACAAAATTGTATTCATTGAACATAGTTTTCCAGTCGATGGCAATGCCTACCCCTACTACGGTTGCTAATACGAGTCCGACTTCTACTACTACTACTACATCTCCTCCATCAACATCGAGTCCATTGGATGTTAACACTGGTAAGAACCAAAGTAGGCCTAATCGCGATCATACTGGGCCATTGTCCCAGGGTCAAGTGACGTAGGGGAGACTCAGGTTAGTTGAGCCACCCCCTCTAAAATAAACCATGACCATTTCAGCCTTTCGGGGCTAATTTTCCCTACAGTCTCGAATAGCACAGGTTTCAACACAAACGTAACAAATATCCCCCTGTGCATTTGATGTATATATATTGATATTATAGCCTTGTAACATTGACTAATCAAAATAACTCTACGATCGCAACAATTTGTTTTTTCTTTCAGTAAACCCGTGTCTGGATGCTCATTGTCTATACGGGACTTGCCATGCTCTCCCTGAGATTGACTATTGGTGCGAATGTATGGACGGATTCACGGGCAAAAACTGTGATACAGGTACTGGATTGCATTGAGAAACGCTATTTAAAGAAATCTAAATTCGTTACTACTGGAGGAAAGAGAGTAGCATAACATTAAGGAGGTGTCGTTGTAATACAGTGGTTCAGTCACTTGAATCTCAATTCAAAGGTTGAGGGTTCGAATCCCAGTCCTGCATTAATGTCGTTTTGGTAAGACTCTAATCCACATTTTGCCACTCTCCGCCCTGATGAGGTAAATGGGAACCTGGATATTTCGGGGGGGGGGGGGAGGGGGGTAACAATAAAAAGGAAATATCCAAAGCCGCCACTTTCGTCACCTTCACCTCTCTCGTTCACTACTCTCCCTCACACTAGCGTAATGGTAGGGGGGGGGGGCTTTTTTGCATTTTGGAGGGCATTTTTATTTGCCTAAATGCTGTACTCTTGGGCCCTCCAGAGCCTAAAAGTTTGTTGCAGGCTTTAGTCAGTATTTGATATACACTTATGTTTGCACTTTTTCAAAATTTTCCGTATTGACGTATCAAATTAACGATTCGTATATAAAACAAATTATTTTTATTTTCTTTCAGTAAACCCATGTCTGGATAACCCTTGTGTACAAGCGACGTGTCATGCCCTCGATGAGACTGACTATCGGTGTGAATGTATGGACGGATTCACGGGAAAAAACTGCGACACAGGTACTTGATTGCATTGAGAAATCCTATTTAATAAGAAACATATATTCATTACTATTCGATAATAGAGCAAAGCATGACATTGTGGAAGTGTCGTAGTATAGTGGTTGAGTCACTTGACTCTCAATCCAAGGGTTGTGGAATCGAATCCCAGCTCGGCTTTAATGTCCTTTTGGTAAGACTCTAATTCGTATTTTGCTACTCTCCGCCCTGGTCAGGTAAATGGGTACCTGGTAACTGTAGTACCTCAGTCATACCACTAACCGATTATAAACCGACTCTAAACGGACCGAATTTTGATTGTCCGTGCATCAACCCCAATCAAAGCACTAAACTAATTTAAAACCTACTTTATCTCGACCGGACTCCGGCATGAAGCGCAATAGCTTGGTAATATCTTATTTCCTACGGTATTGTTGTATGCCTTTGCAATGCATTTTGTCAGAGTTATGGCAGAATTTGTGTTAAATAGCTTTAATAATTTCATCGAAAAGTTTTGCCTCATCCATCCACTTTTGGATATCCATTGCCCTTTTAAAAATATATGTGAAAAAACCATATTGAATACGCGACCGAAAACACGTGGGCCAGCTTTATTATACGTATATATTATTGATTGTCCAACGCAGCATAAATATTTTGTTGTATGTGATGTTTGCGTGGTATTATGAGCCATCAATATTAAAACATGTCATATTCTAAAATCTGGCATGTGTAGAATATGTTTGAATCTCTTTATTCATCAACTTCTTCTACTGAATCAACAAAATTGTATTCATTGAACATAGTTTTCCAGTCGATGGCAATGCCTACCCCTACTACGGTTGCTAATACGAGTCCGACTTCTACTACTACTACTACATCTCCTCCATCAACATCGAGTCCATTGGATGTTAACACTGGTAAGAACCAAAGTAGGCCTAATCGCGATCATACTGGGCCATTGTCCCAGGGTCAAGTGACGTAGGGGAGACTCAGGTTAGTTGAGCCACCCCCTCTAAAATAAACCATGACCATTTCAGCCTTTCGGGGCTAATTTTCCCTACAGTCTCGAATAGCACAGGTTTCAACACAAACGTAACAAATATCCCCCTGTGCATTTGATGTATATATATTGATATTATAGCCTTGTAACATTGACTAATCAAAATAACTCTACGATCGCAACAATTTGTTTTTTCTTTCAGTAAACCCGTGTCTGGATGCTCATTGTCTATACGGGACTTGCCATGCTCTCCCTGAGATTGACTATTGGTGCGAATGTATGGACGGATTCACGGGCAAAAACTGTGATACAGGTACTGGATTGCATTGAGAAACGCTATTTAAAGAAATCTAAATTCGTTACTACTGGAGGAAAGAGAGTAGCATAACATTAAGGAGGTGTCGTTGTAATACAGTGGTTCAGTCACTTGAATCTCAATTCAAAGGTTGAGGGTTCGAATCCCAGTCCTGCATTAATGTCGTTTTGGTAAGACTCTAATCCACATTTTGCCACTCTCCGCCCTGATGAGGTAAATGGGAACCTGGATATTTCGGGGGGGGGGGAGGGGGTAACAATAAAAAGGAAATATCCAAAGCCGCCACTTTCGTCACCTTCACCTCTCTCGTTCACTACTCTCCCTCACACTAGCGTAATGGTAGGGGGGGGGGGGCTTTTTTGCATTTTGGAGGGCATTTTTATTTGCCTAAATGCTGTACTCTTGGGCCCTCCAGAGCCTAAAAGTTTGTTGCAGGCTTTAGTCAGTATTTGATATACACTTATGTTTGCACTTTTTCAAAATTTTCCGTATTGACGTATCAAATTAACGATTCGTATATAAAACAAATTATTTTTATTTTCTTTCAGTAAACCCATGTCTGGATAACCCTTGTGTACAAGCGACGTGTCATGCCCTCGATGAGACTGACTATCGGTGTGAATGTATGGACGGATTCACGGGAAAAAACTGCGACACAGGTACTGGATTGCATTGAGAAATCCTATTTAATAAGAAACATATATTCATTACTATTCGATAATAGAGCAAAGCATGATATTGTGGAAGTGTCGTAGTATAGTGGTTGAGTCACTTGACTTTTAATCCAAGGGTTGTGGAATCGAATCCCAGCTCGGCTTTAATGTCCTTTTGGTAAGACTCTAATTCGTATTTTGCTTCTCTCCGCCCTGGTCAGGTAAATGGGTACCTGGTAACTGTAGTACCTCAGTCATACCACTAACCGATTATAAACCGACTCTAAACGGACCGAATTTTTACTGTCCGTGCATCAACCCCAATCAAAGCACTAAACTAATTTAAAACCTACTTTATCTCGACCGGACTCCATGAAGCGCAATAGCTTGGTAATATCTTATTTCCTACGGTATTGTTGTATGCCTTTGCAATGTATTTTGTCAGAGTTATGGCAGAATTTGTGTTACAATAGCTTTAATAATTTCATCGAAAAGTTTTGCCTCATCCATCCACTTTTGGATATCCATTGCCCTTTTAAAAATATATGTGAAAAAACCGTATCGAATACGCGACCGAAAACACGTGGGCCAGCTTTATTATACGTATATATTATTGATTGTCCAACGCAGCATAAATATTTTGTTGTATGTGATGTTTGCGTGGTATTATGAGCCATCAATATTAAAACATGTCATATTCTAAAATCTGGCATGTGTAAAATATGTTTAAATCTCTTTATTCATCAACTTCTTCCACTGAATCAACAAATTTGTATTCATTGAACATAGTTTTCCAGTCGATGGCAATGCCTATCCCTACTACGGTTGCTGATACGAGTCCGACTTCTACTACTACTACTACAACATCTCCTCCATCAACATCGAGTCCATTGGATGTTAACACTGGTAAGAACCAAAATAGGCCTAATCGCGATCATACTGGGCCATTGTCCCAGGGTCAAGTGACGTAGGGGAGACTCAGGTTAGTTGAGCCACCCCCTCTAAAATAAACCATGACCATTTCAGCCTTTCGGGGCTAATTTTCCCTACAGTCTCGAATAGCACAGGTTTCAACACAAATGTAACAAATATCCCCCTGTGCATTTGATGTATATATATTGATATTATAGCCTGGTAACATTGACGTATCAAAATAACTCTACGATCGCAACAATTTGTTTTTTCTTTCAGTAAACCCGTGTCCGGATGCTGATTGTCTATACGGGACTTGCCATGCTCTCCCTGAGATTGACTATTGGTGCGAATGTATGGACGGATTCACGGGCAAAAACTGTGATACAGGTACTGGATTGCATTGAGAAACGCTATTTAAAGAAATCTAAATTCGTTACTACTGGAGGAAAGAGAGTAGCATAACATTAAGGAGGTGTCGTTGTAATACAGTGGTTCAGTCACTTGAATCTCAATTCAAAGGTTGAGGGTTCGAATCCCAGTCCTGCATTAATGTCGTTTTGGTAAGACTCTAATCCACATTTTGCCACTCTCCGCCCTGATGAGGTAAATGGGAACCTGGATATTTCGGGGGGGGGGGGGGAGGGGGTAACAATAAAAAGGAAATATCCAAAGCCGCCACTTTCGTCACCTTCACCTCTCTCGTTCACTACTCTCCCTCACACTAGCGTAATGGTAGGGGGGGGGGGGGGGGGCTTTTTTGCATTTTGGAGGGCATTTTTATTTGCCTAAATGCTGTACTCTTGGGCCCTCCAGAGCCTAAAAGTTTGTTGCAGGCTTTAGTCAGTATTTGATATACACTTATGTTTGCACTTTTTCAAAATTTTCCGTATTGACGTATCAAATTAACGATTCGTATAAACAAATTGTTTTTATTTTCTTTCAGTAAACCCATGTCTGGATAACCCTTGTGTACAAGCGACGTGTCATGCCCTCGATGAGACTGACTATCGGTGTGAATGTATGGACGGATTCACGGGAAAAAACTGCGACACAGGTACTTGATTGCATTGAGAAATCCTATTTAATAAGAAACATATTTTCATTACTATTCGATAATGGAGCAAAGCATGACATTGTGGAAGTGTCGTAGTATAGTGGTTGAGTCACTTGACTCTCAATCCAAGGGTTGTGGAATCGAATCCCAGCTCGGCTTTAACGTCCTTTTGGTAAGACTCTAATTCGTATTTTGCTACTCTCCGCCCTGGTCAGGTAAATGGGTACCTGGTAACTAAAGTACCTCAGTCATACCACTAACCGATTATAAACCGACTCTAAACGGACCGAATTTTGACTGTCCGTGCATCAACCCCAATCAAAGCACTAAACTAATTTAAAACCTACTTTATCTCGACCGGACTCCATGAAGCGCAATAGCTTGGTAATATCTTATTTCCTACGATATTGTTGTATGCCTTTGCAATGCATTTTGTCGGAGTTATGGCAGGATTTGTGTTACAATAGCTTTAATGATGTCATCAAAAAGTTTAGCCTCATCCATCCACTTTTGGATATCCATTGTCCTTTTAAAAATATATCTGATAAAAAACCGTATCGAATACGCGACCGAGAATACATGGGCCAGCTTTATTATACGTATATAACATTGTTTGTCCAACGCAGCATAAATATTTTGTTGTATGTGACGTTTGCGTGGTATTATGAGCCATCAATATTAAAACATGTCATATTCTAAAATCTGGCATGTGTAAAATATGTTTGAATCTCTTCATTCTTCAACTTCTTCCACTGAATCAACAAATTTGTATTCATTGAACATAGTTTTCCAGTCGATGGCAATGCCTACCCCTACTACGGTTGCTGATACGAGTCCGACTTCTACTACTACTACTACTACATCTCCTCCATCAACATCGAGTCCATTGGACGTTAACACTGGTAAGAACCAAAGTAGGCCTAATCGCGATCATACTGGGCCATTGTCCCAGGGTCAAGTGACGTAGGGGAGACTCAAGTTAGTTGAGCCACCCCCTCTAAAAAAAACCATGACCATTGCAGCCTTTCGGGGCTAATTTTCCCTACAGTCTCGAATAGCACAGGTTTCAACACAAACGTAACAAATATCCCCTGTGCATTTGATGTATATATATTGATATTATAGCCTTGTAACATTGACGTATCAAAATAACTCTACGACCGCAACAATTTGTTTTTTCTTTCAGTAAACCCGTGTCTGGATGCTCATTGTCTATACGGGACTTGCCATGCTCTCCCGGAGATTGACTATTGGTGTGAATGTATGGACGGATTCACGGGCAAAAACTGTGATACAGGTACTGGATTGCATTGAGAAACGCTATTTAAAGAAATATATATTCGTTACTACTGGAGGAAAGAGAGTAGCATAACATTAAGGAGGTGTCGTTGTAATACAGAGGTTCAGTCACTTGACTCTCAATTCAAAGGTTGAGGGTTCGAATCCCAGTCCTGCATTAATGTCGTTTTGGTAAGACTCTAATCCACATTTTGCCACTCTCCGCCCTGATGAGGTAAATGGGAACCTGGATATTACGGAGGGGGGGGGGGGGGGGGGGGGGGTAACAATAAAATGCAAATTTCCAAAGCCGCCACTTTCGTCACCTTCACCTCTCTCGTTCACTACTCTTCCTCACACTAGCGTAATGGTAGGGGGGGGGGGCTTTTTTTGCATTTTGGAGGGCATTTTTATTTGCCTAAACGCTGTACTCTTGGGCCCTCCAGAGCCAAAAGTTTGTTGCAGGCTTTAGTCAGTATTGATATACACTTAATTTTGCACCTTTTCAAAATTTTCCGTATTGACGTATCAAATTAACGATTCGTATAAACAAATTGTTTTTATTTTCTTTCAGTAAACCCATGTCTGGATAACCCTTGTGTACAAGCGACGTGTCATGCCCTCGATGAGACTGACTATCGGTGTGAATGTATGGACGGATTCACGGGAAAAAACTGCGACACAGGTACTTGATTGCATTGAGAAATCCTATTTAATAAGAAACATATTTTCATTACTATTCGATAATGGAGCAAAGCATGACATTGTGGAAGTGTCGTAGTATAGTGGTTGAGTCACTTGACTCTCAATCCAAGGGTTGTGGAATCGAATCCCAGCTCGGCTTTAACGTCCTTTTGGTAAGACTCTAATTCGTATTTTGCTACTCTCCGCCCTGGTCAGGTAAATGGGTACCTGGTAACTGTAGTACCTCAGTCATACCACTAACCGATTATAAACCGACTCTAAACGGACCGAATTTTGACTGTCCGTGCATCAACCCCAATCAAAACACTAAACTAATTTAAAACCTACTTTATCTCGACCGGATTCCATGAAGCGCAATAGCTTGTGTTACGAGTGGTTTCCTCTACCCGTTGTCCCTAGGTCCTTTGTTCCACAACAACATAATACACAACACAAAGTGGTTATGCACCGGTCAACTGGAGTCTTGAACCTACCCCCTCAAGACTTCACTCTTATTCACTTTTGGTCTTGAACGTCCGACACAAAGATTCACCTCTCATTCACCTTGCTTCGTAACAAATAAGGTCAAGATTCACTATTCCAAATTATTTATAAGGTGCAGATTCACCCATCTCCAAGAAAAATAGGGTGCAGATTCACCTCGCCGCTAAAAATATTAGGTGCAGATTCACCACACGTCTTCACCTGCTTAATTTTTATTAGGTCAAGATTCACCGGCCTTTCACCAGCACCGCTATTTATGGTAGATAGAGTGATTATTAAAGGAAACATAGAATTGATCATGAGTACTTGTGGAAACAATCCGTTTTCTGAAAATGGTAGCTAGAATTTAAAAAAAGGTACAATTTCGCCACTAATTATTTTTTTCGGGTCTCCGCTTCGGCTACGATGTCTCGCCAATAATTATTATTTTTGGATCTCCGTATCCATGATTTATTCACTTTGTATTAATTAAACGTGTGGCTTAATGATTTACATATACATGTAGCTAAAACTTGTCAAAAGGAGTGTTTTGTTCAACCGCTTGTTTTTATATAAGAAAATGTTGTCACTGACACGCAGCTAGGCTAGGATTTTTTTTTTTATGGGGGCTACTTTAAGAAAAGTGGGGGCTAGATCTAATTCATTTTAAGCTGTAACAATAAGTTGTGTTTTTCCTTAGCCATCATGCTACTAGTACTAGCAACCAAATTGGTAGGTAATATTGTGTCATTTTGTCTTTTTTTTCTGTCCCGAATTTGAATTGTTATCATGGACAATGCGATCCCATTTAAAAAAAAATGTAACTCCGTTTAAAATTGTGTTATTTAGATCTAGACTCTATAACTTAACCAATAAATGAATATTTTTACTGTTGTCCCACATGAAGATCATTGTTATAAAGAAACATGCAAAATCATAGTCGTATTTTTGTCCCCGTATAGACTCTAATTCTAATCTATAAAAGGCCAAGCCAAAGCTAGTTTCATTTCGTAGACTGAAATTGATGCCATCACTCAGGCGCGGCGCAGGCATCAATGACAAAAAATTGGCCTAGTATATAAATAATATAATTTAATTAAACAGTTGTAAGAAAAATGCTGAGGTATAGGGACATCATTTATATATTTATTCACGGGGTTTTTATAACAAAATTCAATTTCTGTCTACGAAATTAGCTTTATACCGATTTTACAGGAACAAATCTGGCATTGATTTTGCATGTTTCGTTACAACAAATATATCGGTATGTGGGACAACAGTAAAAATATACTCGCATTTAATGGTTTTAAGTTATAAATAACACAATTTAAGACGGAATAACATTATTTTTAATGGGATTGCACTGTCCATGATAAAAATTCGGGCTAAATAAACATATTACGAACCAATTTGGTCGCTAGCAGTTCAGCACTCGTCACTCGCAAATACTTATTTGCTTCATACTCTAGGAGCGTGCGGGCTCGCGCTGCACTGGAGCAGCTAGTTTCTGTGTATTGTGAATCTGTACTCCGTATTTACATCGGGGGCGCGGGCCTGGCCGGGTACTTAGGCTAGGCGGATACCGATCTAGCTACAGCAGTAGGTCAACCGCCGATCCGCTGCAATCACAAAACTTTTAAAATGTTGATGGAAATTTCTAGTTTTGGAGTTGGTAGTTGGAACGGAGAGTTCAGTCAGACAAATCAATAAATTGATTTATTAGTTCCCAGGGAATATTAATTTATGGCGGGGGCGATTTTTCATTATATATCAATTTTGTTCGCCCTCGATCGTCTTGATATTTACTGTGGCGATTTCAGAGGTTTAGGAGGCGAAATCGCCTCGTCGCCATCGTGTATTTTTTTCGTTGGCGCAGGCTATACAAGTAAACAAAACGTGACAGCAGCTGTAAACAAATTTCCCCCACGTCTGCATAGCCGGGTTATATTATGATTTACCCAAAATGTGACCAGTTGACAAAGCAGTCTTCGTTGAGTATAGACATATTAGAAACTCTTCAATAATTAAAAACTTTATCGGGGTACACTTTTGGTACTCATCAGCAGGGCGGTATTCCGCATGTCGCTAACTTGTATGGCATCACAAAACCTGCCATACAAGTTAGCGACATGCGGAATACCGCCCTGCTGACTCCAAATTCAGAAGGTTCAGAAGGTATATATTTTCGGGTTTTAATATTCGTGGACACCGGATTTAGCGCGAAATCCGAACTCGAACGTAGCTAGCTCCACGTCACAGTTTATTTAAATCTTGAACCCTCATTTCCCCTGGAGTCAAAGACATTCGACGCTCGTTCACACACGATAATTTTTTCACTCGACGCTCGTTCACTTGTATGTGAAAAATATTCGTTCAAGATTCACAACATTCGGTAAAAAATGAGGCAAAGATTCACCTTCTCCTACAAATAATAAGGTAAAGATTCACTACGGCCAAACAAAAATACGTCAAAGATTCACCACGCTCTGATTTTGGCGACCCCAAGATTCGACGTCGAGTTGACAAGATAGTTGCTGGAAGATCTCGCCATATTCTCGTTAAGGTCCTGTCTTATCGCGATAAAGTCGAAATTATGAAAACAGCACGCGATGTTCTGAAAAATGAAAAGTTTTTCATCGTTGATGATCTCACTACTGCCGACCTTGGAGAAAAACGCAAGTGGTCTAAACAAGTGCAAGCTCTATACGCTCAAGGCACCAGGATGCGATTCTACGCTGGAAAGTGGCGCCTCCGTGGGGGCAATGCTTACAACTTCGAGACCCCAGCCCATGATGCTTCTCTCAGCAAGGTCACGGATGAGGACTAATATTACATCTTACTACTTTTGTGCTAATCAGGTTAGTTTAACTAAGTGATGACACTCGTAGTTTCCCTCGAATAGACAGCAACTCCAATTGCCATCTTCGTTATTTATATAATTTAATCACTTTCAGGTTTACCATGTTTACCGGGCGAATTAACATTTAAAATTCATGCTTACTAATTTTTCATGTATTTCGCTTTCGCACTGATAAAAAAAAAAAAACTGTTATCGCTCTACCTTGACTGTTTTGGCTCTGGTCTCATTGTTTTTTGTTTTTGTTTTTTGATAATCATATGAGATCGATCTACTAAATCCTTGGTAGTAGGCCTATGGTCTATGAAGACCCTGAGTTTGTTTTGTTTATTTTTCTGAATTCCTACACTGAATAACTTGCAAAGTATCACTTAATGTTTTAGCCTATATCATATTACAATATTTGAATGCACATGCATTGCATGTTTTAAGTCTTATCCAGAACCAGGAAGTATATCGGGGGTTACCTTTTATTATCAATTATATCAATCTGTTTATTTATTTTCTATACAGTTGACTGCCTTGCTAATGATTTCCAAGAAAACTTGTTCACTCTTAGAATATCAATGTAAACATTTGCCCTACACGGTATTGAGTATGTATTCCTTCAATCTCTAGTATTTTCTAGTGTACATTCATTAACGTTAATTGTTGGCTATAAAGTAGGCTAATATCTTAACTAAGCTATCTAAAATATTATGTCAACAGTTCAGTGCTCGAGGTTGGATGGACACATTCTTGCCTCTTATTACCATTTTACATTATTATAGACATCGATCTGTGTATACTTTATCTAATACTATTCTCAAAGGAAAAGTTATGAACTCACTGTGAGAGTGGTCAACTCAATCTATATATACCGATTATGTTTTACTAGTTATATTATGGAATATTGAACTGACGGTATATAAGTAATTATATTTGTTTCTCTCTAGTAATTAATATGCCCATTCACATTCAATTTCCGCTTCTTTTTTGAACTATTCATTGATTATATGACCTCAGTCTTATCTAGGACAAAGACCAGCCATTTACATGATATAGGGAGCTACTTTTTTATTGGTGTATATCACTACAGACGAATACTGTTTTTCTTTTCTTTTTTGTTGACAAAATAGCAATACATGTTTACCAGGCGAATTACAATATAAAATTTGTGCTTAATAATTTTCCTGTATTCTGCTTTCGCACCTGGGTAAAAAATAGTTATCGTTCTATCTTGACTGTTTTGGTTCTGGTCTGATTATTATTATTATTATTATTATTTTAAATTCTATGAGATCGATCTTCTAAATCCTGCAAGAACGTGGTATTAATATTAGGCCTATGGTCTACGAAGACCTTGAGTTTGATCTGTTTATTTACTGAATTTCTCCATTGAATAACTTCATAATCGCATTAAACATGAAATTGAATTTCTGAAACTGCGTCAACTATAAAGTTTCTTTTCTGTTGCAACCCGTTAATCGATTTCACGAATTTTCAGAGTACAGAACAGGAATTCAATTTTGTTTTTTATATTGGTGTTTCTTTATGCATTTCATTTACTTACAAAATTATGTCCTATACTCGTATTTTGTATGCGTCAGGAGGGACGGATACCAAATGTTTTTGTTTTTGTTTTCTTTCTATTAGGCGTTTTCTTTCTATTAAGCGTTTTTTTTTTTTTTTTTTTTTTTTTTTTTTTTTTTACTAGCTTCTTGTTCCAATCCGAACTAGATAGACAGTTTTCATTGTTTGTCTTGTTTTTGTTTTTGTAATTGTCTTCCTTTTGTTGTTTTCTCTATTTGTTCTTTTTTTTTTTTTTTTTCACTTTCGACTTTCCTGTCATTTTCCCCCCTTCTTTTTTACAGTATGATCTTCCTCATCCCCTCTTCTCCTACGGGCACAGGAGCAGGAACATGGTATCGTGAAACCCACTTGTTAGGCATCACTAGTTTATTACCTCCCCCCTCTTATGGCTGATTTTTCTGACTTCCCTTTCAGCTCGGTTGATAACGATGGCTTGCTGTCTCTTTCGTCGCAACATGGCGCTAGTTTTATAGGCAACTCCAATTATGATACATATATAATGAATTCTATGGATAAAAACACATCTGATTTTAATTACAACTTTGATCCAAATGATGAATGTGGGCAACTCGTTACTTCACACTACTTTACTGAACACAATTTTAAATCTTTTCTACAATCAAACAGTTGTGAGGAAAACCTTTTTCTTCTCCATCTAAATATTCGAAGTGCCAATAAAAATTTTGATAAACTTAAATTATTCATAGACAGTAACCAGCTTCCCAAATCTTCAATTATAGGATTAACAGAAACTTGGTTTTCCGAAAACCCATGTTCCCTCTATTCACTCACAGATTTTAATTTGGTTGTTAATAACAGAACTTTTAGACCCGGTGGTGGTGTTGCACTTTACATACCGCAACTATATGAATATGCTCTTAAACCTAATATGACTATATCTAACGATGTTTTAGAATCCCTTTTTGTTGAAATTAACAACCCAAGTGGAAAAAACTTAATTGTAGGCGTTTTATACAGACCTCCTCAATCAAATACTCAAAATTTTCTAAGAACTCTTAATGACCTTCTGCTAGATCCTCTGTTGAAAAACAAAGATTGCTGTATTATGGGTGACTTCAACATTAACTTAATGAATTGCAACATTAACAACGTTTCGCAAGAGTTTCTCGAAACTTTTTTATCCAATTCTTTCTTACCACTTATCACTAAACCCACAAGAGTGACAAAAAACTCAGCTACTATTATTGATAATATATTTAGCAATATAACCTACCCCATCCCCAAAGCCGGTATCATCCTAAATGACATTTCTGATCATTTTCCAGTTTTTGCTAAGTTGTGTATAAATAAACTTGTCAAAAAAGCGACGATCACTACTCCATATCGCAAAATAACTGATGATAATATTACTAATTTAATCAGTGATTTAGACTTAATAGACTGGTCGAACGTTTTTGATTCATTAGATGTTGATGAATCGTACGACTTCTTTATCAATAAGCTTACAGCGTCTTTAAATACTCATGTTCCCCTCACCACCCACCGGAGATCAAACTATAAAAAGATCCCAATTCATCCTTGGATTACAAAATCGCTTTTAAGATCTATCAACCGCAAGAATAACTTGTATTATAAATATATTACAAAACCAAGTGACGAATCTCGCTCTAAGTACACATTATATAAAAACACCCTTACCACTTTATTACGTATTTCAAAAAAAGAATACTATACTTCACAACTCAATTTGTACAAAAATGATATGAAGAATACATGGAAAATCATTAATGGTGTATTAAATAAGAAGAAAAAAGGATCAACAATAACAAAAATCAAAACCAATAATACTATCACCGATGATGCTGATACAATCGCTGAAAATTTTAACTCGTACTTTTCACAAGTGGGTAACAAACTGGCACAACAAGTGCCACAGAGTACCAAATCATTTAACGATTTTCTTGTCAACCCTAACCAAAATTCCATCTTTTTTAATCCTACAAACACTCGAGAAATTATAAACATTGTTAACAATCTTCTGATTAAGAAGAGCGCCGGGTTTGACTGTATTCCCAACTTCTTATTAAAGAAAATTATCAGAGCTGTTGTTCATCCCTTGGTGCATATCTTTAATATTTCACTTCATACAGGTCGGGTACCTAATCAAATGAAAATCGCCAAGGTCATACCCCTCTTTAAGAAAGGTGATAATCAACTCGTTACTAACTATCGTCCCATATCCTTACTTACCTCGTTATCTAAAGTTCTTGAGAAACTTGTCTTTACAAGAACAACCACGTTTTTTAAAAAATACAATATTTTCTCACACTTCCAATTTGGTTTCCGTGAAAATCATAGCACCTCGCATGCAATTTTGTCTTTTATGAAAACAGTTACCACTTCCATTGATAAAGGTTTGCATACTGTAGGTATATTCCTGGACTTCTCCAAGGCCTTCGACACTATAAACCATGAAATTCTTCTTCACAAACTTTCTCACTATGGTATTAGAGGGAAGGCCTTGGAGTGGTTCAGGAGTTACCTTACAGATAGGACTCAATTTGTATCGGTTAACAATTGTAATTCTTCTACACTTCCTATTACCTGTGGTGTACCGCAGGGTAGCCTACTCGGCCCCCTTCTTTTTATTACCTATATTAATGACATTCAAAAATCTTCAAATTTATTATCATTTATACTTTTTGCAGATGACTCCAACATTTTCTTTTCTCATGAGAATGCGAACCAACTACTTAGAACTGTAAACTCTGAACTAAAAAATGTAACTGACTGGATCAAGGCTAATAAACTATCACTTAATCTGCAGAAGACCAATTACATGCTATTTAGCAACAAAATCAATAGTTTGCCAGGTGAAATTATTTTTGATAACGCTGCTCTTGTTAATGTTTCTACAACCAAATTCTTGGGAGTGTTTATTGATGAAAAATTATCATGGAAAACTCACATCGATAATATATGCAAAACCATTTCACGAAACATCGGTATTATCAATAAACTCAAATACTTTCTTCCTTCTCGAACTCTTCTTACATTATTTCATACCTTAATATTACCATACATTAATTATGGGATTATAGCATGGGGATGTGCAATACAAACACAATTAAATAGGATCCTACTGCTGCAGAAAAAAGCACTCAGGATAATATTTCAAACACAATTCAGATCTCATACAGATATTTTATTTTTCGAAAATAATATTCTCAAAGTGAAAGATATCTATGTGTTCCAACTCGGCCAATTTATGTTCAAACTAAGTAAAGACGACCTCCCCGCAATTTTTTTCGATATGTTCTGCAAAAATGCCTCTGTACACAATTACCCGACTAGACAACGGAACTGTTATCACTTACCCTTAACACGAACATTATTTGCACAGAATTCATTTGTCTTCGCTGGATGTGCCTATTGGAATTCTCTTCCCAACGATATAAAAGAAGCCCCTAGTCTTAGCAATTTTAAACGTAAACTTAGGAAAACATTAATCAGCCAATACTCCCCACCAACAAGCCAAGCTCAAAAATCTAAACCTACGGAAAGATAAAACAAATCTTTCCTTTTGTTATTCCTCCTTTTTTGTTTCTTTTTTAAGAATAATCTAAACAAGCCTAACGACCTGGTGGTGTACCTGCCTCCTGTCCCCATCTCCTTCTTCCTGCCTTTCTCTCGCTCTCTATTTCTCTCTTGCTCTCTCCCCTTTCTCTCTCTCTCTCTCTCTGTTACTATATTTATCTTACTTTTATTTTTACTTTTACTTTTTTTTTTTTTTTTGCATTCCCTTTTAGTGTGTTTTACTGGTATTAGCTTTCGACCATAATTATTTAAGCGTATCCATGTAACTAAGTCAGGGGCTTGCCTCATACAAGCTCTGCTTTTTTAGCAAGCCCCTCCGTTTTGAATTACTTCATCAAGGTCATTTTTTTCTATTGTTCAGTACTGTTTTTTCCCAATATTTCTTATCAACTAAATTTTGTTCTACATAATACTGAATTTACTTTGTTTATATTATATTTGACTGTATTATATTATGTCTGTTTATATTTTGTTTGTTTTGAAACGGAAATAAAATCTGAATCTGAATCTGAATCTGAATGCTTGACGATCCTTGAGGGGGGTAGGTTCAAGACTCCGGTTGACGGGTGCATTAGATTTCAAGGGCTGATCTTCATTTCGAGCTTCGTTGTTCAACTCCAAAACTAGACTAACTCGTCCTCAGGACGGTTGGTACAATGTATCTAGAATCGGTCGATACACCAATCACACTCCCCCTCATAAATTAGCACTTATACCAGTAGGAGAAGTGCTATAAAAACATTTCTTTTTCAATGTTGTTTCAGCAACTGCTGTAAGAATACAAAAACCTGAAAGTATTTATAAGTATGAGGTCTTTGTAGATTTAGAAATCTGATAAACAAGTCAGCTTGTTAAACTATACAGTACCAGCATGCAAATGGTATCACAGCGTTGTCTAGTGGTTTCTGTTCATACAATAAAATTGAGTAAGTAAAAACATTAACCATTCTTCTAGCATCCTGCTCTATCATTTTTATCACTAACTTTTGCATATATCAGAAGTCATTTGTACTAAACATAGAACAAATACAATTCAAATCGCAGAGAAGTTCACCTTAAATGACCTATCAATATTAATATGTCTTCATGCTTCTTCGCAATTTTGAATCTAAACATATTTCTTTGCATAAAAATAATACTAAGCAAACTTCAGCAACATTAAACCTGTCTGATAGATAATATAATATAGCCTTCACGTCAGTTGTAGAAACATGTTACTATTTATCTGAAGTTTTGCATTGTAGTGTAAAACCATATCATCTGTGTTGGTTGAGTATTGAATATCTTCAAGAATACTTTTTGATTACTTTATATCCATAACCAAAGATATGGTAAAACACCAAAATCCTTTCTTGTTCCAAAATTCTTTCTTTCAATATTTATCCTGCCTTTGATAAAACATATACATCAATTTATTGTTTCTGTTTTCATATATATATATGCACAGACAAAATGATAACTCACTAGTCTTTCTAGTTCCTTGTGTTTGTACCAAAAGGGTTTTAACACAATAATATTATCATGCATGTTCAAATTCGTCAACGAATATGATAATCATATCACATACATATAACATTGGTTTACATACATCTGGAAAGCAAACATAAGAAAAACACATTTTTCTTTGAGTCCGATAAACAGTTTCAATGAGTCCAATCAGTCTATGTTCACAATGCTTTGTGATTGTTAAAGAAACCATCAAAGTTAAAAGTTCTGGTTACCTTTTTCACATAGAATTCCAGTAAATTCACCAATGTTCAACTGTTCAAGAATGATGCTTTACTGTAAGTGTTCAACTGTTCAAGAAATATGGTTCACACAAGGGTTGTTTACTTTTCCATGTGAATATATCAATTAGTTGCTCACTTCTGTCCAAATATCACCCACGAGATAAAGCGTCCGCAATAACATTGTCCTTTCCTGGCACATGTAGAATGTCCAAGTTGTATTCTTGGAGCAGCAAACTCCATCGCGTCAGTCTTTTGTTCTTGTTTTCCATTCTGTTGAGGAATGTCAGGGGATTATGATCAGTTAATACCCTCACTGGATGTTGAGATCCACTGACATACACGTCGAAATGTTCAAGTGCAAGTATCAAAGTCAATGTTTCTTTTTCCACGGTTTCTTTGAGAAGAATGATATGGGTCTGTCGATACCTTCAGCGTCTGCTTGAGTAAGAACTGCACCAGCACCCACATCACTCGCGTCCACCATCATGCTGAACGGCTGGTTGAAATCCGGAGCCATCAGTACCGGATTGGTAGATAAGAGGGCTTTCGCCTGGTTGAAAGCACTCCCGCAGTCGATTTTCTTTTCAACAATTTTCAGTTTTGTTGGCTTTGCACGATATGGTGCCTGTTTGATTGGGGTCGTATCTCCCACATCAACATCATGCTTAACAACATCAGTTCGAGAGGGAACATCAGCAAATAACTGTGGATATGCACTCAACAGCTCTTTCACGTCGCTTCTCTCCTTCACAGATAAGTGTGTTAGTTTGTTATCGATGTGTGCTAGAACCTCTGAATTTTTCAATTTCACACATGGGTTCTCTCTCTCAATCTTGCACACTTCTTTCTCAACTTCACACTTTGAGTCACATTCAACAGCACTTAACACTAGTTGTGCTTTATTCTTGCCATCTCTTCGGATATATGTCGTCGCAGCGCACATTATCGTCAATAAGTATTCATTACCTGCCTTTGTCTTTGGCAGAGGACCTACACAATCTACTATGATCCTAGAAAATGGCTCATCGAACGCCGGTATCGGCTTCAATGGTGCTGCCGGTATTTTCTGATTCGGTTTACCTACAACTTGACATGCGTGGCAACTTCTGCAAAAATTTGCAACATCTGTTTGCACACCTGGCCAAAAGAAATGAGAAAGAATTTTCTCCTGGGTTTTATGAACCCCTAAGTGACCTGCAAGTGGAGCTTCATGAGCAAGGCTAATTATGTCCTGCCTGTATGTACATGTAGAAGGGACTACAATTTGGTGGACTTCTTTCCACACCTCATCTGCAGGGACATCTGCTGGCCTCCACTTTCTCATTAGCACACCTGCTTTCTTGTAATAACAAACAGGCACAGTCAATGCCTCCTCCTCAGAAAAAGCTCTCTCATTCAAAGAACTCAGATGAGGATCTGTCTGTTGCTCCTTTAGCAACTCACTGTTGTTCAAAGATAGTGGTTCAGATTTTTCACTATTACCTACACTATGATCCTTTCTTGCACTCTCATCCACATTGGAATCAGACTCATCTTCAACCAAACGACAAAAGAAAGAATCTCCTAAGTCAACATCTATCTCATTAGACTTCTTCTCTGACTCAACTTTCTTAGCCATTGAACGAGTTACAGCACATGCTGGGAACACTACAGGAAATTCTGCAACCAACTCATCTGTCTCAGAACTTTCACAAGGACTCGAACTTACTACTGGACATGATACGACTTTGTCACCAGCGAGATCATTACCTAATATGATGGATACCCCTTCCACAGGAAGTGATGGTCTAACTGCCATCTTCACCATACCAGAAACAAGGTCTGACTTCAAGTCTACCACATGAAGGGGTGCCTCCACAAAGCCGTCTCCAATGCCTTTGAGCAAAACACTAGCACCAACAGAAGAACTACCACAAAAGGGCAACGCACTTTCCAAAATCAAGGACTGAGAAGCACCAGTATCCCGCAACACTTTCACTTTTCTTGCTACATCACTCTCTGGTAAAGACACATATCCTACAGAAACAAACGGTTCATACTCTTTCCGAATTTTTTCCATGTTTACTGGTACAATTCTACTTCGTGAGCTTGGCACGGTTTGCACAAATGCATTAGGATGTGCACTAGATTCCTGTTTCTTAGCCTGAAATGAAGGACACTTTGACTTGATGTGCCCATACTGTTTGCAAGCATATTCTTTCCTCTGTTACCTGTCCTTGCTGGGACTGCGGTTTCATTTCATCTTTTACTTGTGATGAACTAGTTTTCTGGCTGTTGCTCCAGTTTCCATTTTTCTTAGGTTCTACGCTCACTTTGTTTGAGATTTTGTGCGTGAGCACGTAATCATCCGCAATTCTTGCTGCTTCATCCAGCGAATCGACGCGCTGCTCCTCGAGATGTATACGAACATCCAGTCGCACGCTGCGCTTGAATTCTTCAAGTAGAATAACTTCACGCAATTTATCATAATCATGATCTACATGGAGAGATGAGCTCCATCTGTCAAACAATTGCTCTTTTTGTCTTGAAAACTCCATATGAGTTTGCGATTCTTCCTTTCGCGCTTTGCGAAATCGCTGCCTGTACGCTTCGGGTACAAGTTCGTAAGCTTTTAGCACGCTCGATTTTACTTTATCGTAATCCGACACGTCGGCCATCGACATTGCTAAGTAGGCATCCCTAGCCTTACCGCTAAACTTACTCTGAATCAGGTGAGCCCACATTTCCCTAGGCCACCCCATGCTTTGAGCTAATTTCTCAAAGTGTGGAAAGTACTTTTCCACCCCTTCCTCTTCGAATGGAGGGACCATTCTGACATGCTTTGCAACGTCAAAATGCCTATCAGCATTTCTGCTCTCTTTTCTGTTTACGGCAACAAGTTTCTCCCTCTCCAACTCTACTCTTGCCCTCTCCAATTCTAGCTCCTTTATCCTCACTTCATCCGAAACTGAAGACCTACGCTGAGAATTTAATTCAGGAGACCGAGACCTTGGAGGAGTCACACTCATACTACCTGCCGCCTCTGAAGACAATACCTCTTCAGCTACCAGAAACTCGACAATCCTGTTCAAAATGTCCGACTTCAGCATGTAACGTTTAATGCCAACAACTTCATAATGAGCTGCTACATCTAACAATTCAACTTTAGTCAATGAGCTTATCGCTCCGCAGATGGATCCCTAACAAACTCTCCCAACGAGAACTCGCTAGCCATCATGCAAAAAACCTAGCCTCCTAAATAACCTAGAAAGAGCTAGAGCCTGGCTGTAATCCCCAGCCAACCTTACAACACCTAGATTCTACAATATCCGAGAAATCTAGACAACTTGACTGTTATAACCCTCAGTCAAACCCTGCAAATCCATGCAGAAACATGAGAAGACAACAATGTTTTTCTCACCACACACACCACGAATGCTCGAACTGAAACGGCTACCCCAGCGGTGCCCGACGATATCATCTTAACGAACCGACATCGACAACACACACACAGTACACACCGAACAGTCCGCTCATAAGTAACGTGTATGAAATCCGTCGCACGCAATGTAATGCAACATGCTAGTTTGCCAGCGCTAATATGATCACAAAAATCACCTGAAAATCATACTTTCCACTTTATATACCTGGCCGAGCCCCCATTTGTTACGAGTGGTTTCCTCTACCCGTTGTCCGTAGTTTCTTTGTTCCACAACAACAGAATACACAACACAAAGTGGTTAGATTTCAAGGGCTGATCTTCATTTCGAGCTTCGTTGTTCAACTCCAAAACTAGACTAACTCGTCCTCAGGACGGTTGGTACAATGTATCTAGAATCGGTCGATACACCCATCACACTTGGTAATATCTTATTTCCTACGGTATTGTTGTATGCCTTTGCAATGCATTTTGTCAGAGTTATGGCAGAATTTGTGTGACAATAGCTTTAATAATTTCATCGAAAAGTTTTACCTCATCCATCCACTTTTGGATATCCATTGCCCTTTTTAAAAAATATGTGAAAAAACCGTATCGAATACGCGACCGAAAACACGTGGGCCAGCTTTATTATACGTATATATTATTGATTGTCCAACGCAGCATAAATATTTTGTTGTATGTAATTTTTGCGTGGTATTATGAGCCATCAATATTAAAACATGTCATATTCTAAAATCTGGCATGTGTAAAATATGTTTGAATCTCTTTATTTATCAACTTCTTCCACTGAATCAACAAATTTGTATTCATTGAACATAGTTTTCCAGTCGATGGCAATGCCTACCCCTACTACGGTTGCTGATACGAGTCCGACTTCTACTACTACTACTACTACTACTATTACATCTCCTCCATCAACATCGAGTCCATTGGATGTTAACACTGGTAAGAACCAAAGTAGGCCTAATCGCGATCATACTGGGCCATTGTCCCAGGGTCAAGTGACGTAGGGGAGACTCAGGTTAGTTGAGCCACCCCCTCTAAAATAAACCATGACCATTTCATCCTTTCGGGGCTAATTTTCCCTACAGTCTCGAATAGCACAGGTTTCAACACAAACGTAACAAATATCCCCCTGTGCATTTGATGTATATTGATATTATAGCCTTGTAACATTGACGAATCAAAATAACTCTACGATCGCAACAATTTGTTTTTTCTTTCAGTAAACCCGTGTCTGGATGCTCATTGTCTATACGGGACTTGCCATGCTCTCCCTGAGATTGACTATTGGTGCGAATGTATGGACGGATTCACGGGCAAAAACTGTGATACAGGTACTGGATTGCATTGAGAAACGCTATTTAAAGAAATATAGTAATCGTTACTACTGGAGGAAAGAGAGTAGCATAACATTAAGGAGGTGTCGTTGTAATACAGTGGTTCAGTCACTTGAATCTGAATTCAAAGGTTGAGGGTTCGAATCCCAGTCCTGCATTAATGTCGTTTTGGTAAGACTCTAATCCACATTTTGCCACTCTCCGCCCTGATGAGGTAAATGGAAACCTGGATATTTCAGGGGGGGGGAGGGGGTAACAATAACAAGGAAATATCCAAAGCCACCACTTTCGTCACCTTCACCTCTCTCGTTCACTACTCTCCCTCACACTAGCGTAACGGTAGGGGGGGGGGGGTTTGCATTTTGGAGGGCATTTTTATTTGCCTAAACGCTGCACTCTTGGGCCCTCCAGAGCCTTAAAGTTTGTTGCAGGCTTTAGTAAGTATTTGATATACACTTATTTTTGCACTTTTTCAAAATTTTCCGTATTGACGTATCAAATTAACGATTCGTATAAACAAATTGTTTTTATTTTCTTTCAGTAAACCCATGTCTGGATAACCCTTGTGTACAAGCGACGTGTCATGCCCTCGATGAGACTGACTATCGGTGTGAATGTATGGACGGATTCACGGGAAAAAACTGCGACACAGGTACTGGATTGCATTGAGAAATCCTATTTAATAAGAAACATATATTCATTACTATTCGATAATAGAGCAAAGCATGACATTGTGGAAGTGTCGTAATATAGTGGTTGAGTCACTTGACTCTCAATCCAAGGATTGTGGAATCGAATCCCAGCTCGGCTTTAATGTCCTTTTGGTAAGACTCTAATTCGTATTTTGCTACTCTCCGCCCTGGTCAGGTAAATGGGTACCTGGTAACTGTAGTACCTCAGTCATACCACTAACCGATTATAAACCGACTCTAAACGGACCGAATTTTGATTGTCCGTGCATCAACCCCAATCAAAGCACTAAACTAATTTAAAACCTACTTTATCTCGACCGGACTCCGGCATGAAGCGCAATAGCTTGGTAATATCTTATTTCCTACGGTATTGTTGTATGCCTTTGCAATGCATTTTGTCAGAGTTATGGCAGAATTTGTGTTAAATAGCTTTAATAATTTCATCGAAAAGTTTTGCCTCATCCATCCACTTTTGGATATCCATTGCCCTTTTAAAAATATATGTGAAAAAACCGTATCGAATACGCGACCGAAAACACGTGGGCCAGCTTTATTATACGTATATATTATTGATTGTCCAACGCAGCATAAATATTTTGTTGTATGTGATGTTTGCGTGGTATTATGAGCCATCAATATTAAAACATGTCATATTCTAAAATCTGGCATGTGTAAAATATGTTTGAATCTCTTCATTCATCAACTTCTTCCACTGAATCAACAAATTTGTATTCATTGAACATAGTTTTCCAGTCGATGGCAATGCCTACCCCTACTACGGTTGCTGATACGAGTCCGACTTCTACTACTACTACTACTACTACATCTCCTCCATCAACATCGAGTCCATTGGATGTTAACACTGGTAAGAACCAAAGTAGGCCTAATCGCGATCATACTGGGCTATTGTCCCAGGGTCAAGTGACGTAGGGGAGACTCAGGTTAGTTGAGCCACCCCCTCTAAAATAAACCATGACCATTTCAGCCTTACGGGGCTAATTTTCCCTACAGTCTAGAGGGGGGGGGGGGGGTGGGGGGGGATTAGGGTTTTAATTTAAGTGTCCTTTCGAAAACGTTAAAGTATATAGCTATATTTACTAAGGTGGGGGAAATGCAATTGGTTGTTTGCAGTTTTATACCTCGTCTGATGTTATTCAATTCAGGAATTATAATAAATAAGAAGTTTACTCTGATAATATATATTTTGTTATAATATACAACAAAACTTCAAAAACCTGTGAGGGGGTAGTCAATTTCGTCACCTTCACCTATCTCGTTCACTAATCTCCCTTGCACTAGCTTAATGATGGGGGTGGGCGGGGGGGGGGGGGCTTTTTTGCATTTTGGAGGGCATTTTTATTTGCCTAAACGCTGCACTCTTGGGCTTTCTATAGAGCCTAAAAGTTTGTTGCAGGCTTTAGTCAGTATTTGATATACACTTATTTTTGCACTTTTTCAAAATTTTCTGTATTGACGTATCAAATTAACGATTAGTAGCAAATTGTTTTTTATTTTCTTTCAGTAAACCCGTGTCTGGATAATCCTTGTGTACAAGCAATCTGTCATGCTCTTAATGAGATAGACTATCGGTGTGAATGTATGGACGGATTCACGGGAAAAAACTGCGACACAGGTACTGGATTGCATTGAGAAATACTATTTAATAAGAGGTGTCGTAATACAATGGTTCAGTCACTTGACTCTCAATCCAAGGGTTGTGGAATCGAATCCCAGCTCGGCTTTAATGTCCTTTTGGTAAGACTCTAATTCGTGTTTTGCTACTCTCCGCCCTGGTCAGGTAAATGGGTACCTGGTAACTGTAGTACCTCAGTCATACCACTAACCGATTATAAACCGACTCTAAACGGACCGAATTTTGACTGTCCGTGCATCAACCCCAATCAAAGCACTAAACTAATTTAAAACCTACTTTATCTCGACCGGACTCCGGCATGAAGCGCAATAGCTTGGTAATATCTTATTTCCTACGGTATTGTTGTATGCCTTTGCAATGCATTTTGTTAGAGTTATGGCAGAATTTGTGTTAAATAGCTTTAATAATTTCATCGAAAAGTTTTGCCTCATCCATTACTTTTGGATATCCATTGCCCTTTTAAAAATATATGTGAAAAAACCGTATCGAATACGCGACCGAAAACACGTGGGCCAGCTTTATTATACGTATATATTATTGATTGTCCAACGCAGCATAAATATTTTGTTGTATGTGATGTTTGCGTGGTATTATGAGCCATCAATATTAAAACATGTCATATTCTAAAATCTGGCATGTGTAAAATATGTTTGAATCTCTTCATTCATCAACTTCTTCCACTGAATCAACAAATTTGTATTCATTGAACATAGTTTTCCAGTCGATGGCAATGCCTACCCCTACTACGGTTGCTGATACGAGTCCGACTTCTACTACCACTACTACTACTACATCTCCTCCATCAACATCGAGTCCATTGGATGTTAACACTGGTAAGAACCAAAGTAGGCCTAATCGCGATCATACTGGGCTATTGTCCCAGGGTCAAGTGACGTAGGGGAGACTCAGGTTAGTTGAGCCACCCCCTCTAAAATAAACCATGACCATTTCAGCCTTACGGGGCTAATTTTCCCTACAGTCTAGAGGGGGGGGGGGGGGGGGGTGGGGGGGGGATTAGGGTTTTAATTTAAGTGTCCTTTCGAAAACGTTAAAGTATATAGCTATATTTACTAAGGTGGGGGCAATGCAATTGGTTGTTTGCAGTTTTATACCTCGTCTGATGTTATTCAATTCAGGAATTATAATAAATAAGAAGTTTACTCTGATAATATATATTTTGTTATAATATACAACAAAACTTCAAAAACCTGTGAGGGGGTAGTCAATTTCGTCACCTTCACCTATCTCGTTCACTAATCTCCCTTGCACTAGCTTAATGATGGGGGTGGGCGGGGGGGGGGGCTTTTTTGCATTTTGGAGGGCATTTTTATTTGCCTAAACGCTGCACTCTTGGGCTTTCTATAGAGCCTAAAAGTTTGTTGCAGGCTTTAGTCAGTATTTGATATACACTTATTTTTGCACTTTTTCAAAATTTTCTGTATTGACGTATCAAATTAACGATTAGTAGCAAATTGTTTTTTATTTTCTTTCAGTAAACCCGTGTCTGGACAATCCTTGTGTACAAGCAATCTGTCATGCTCTTAATGAGATAGACTATCGGTGTGAATGTATGGACGGATTCACGGGAAAAAACTGCGACACAGGTACTGGATTGCATTGAGAAATACTATTTAATAAGAGGTGTCGTAATACAATGGTTCAGTCACTTGACTCTCAATCCAAGGGTTGTGGAATCGAATCCCAGCTCGGCTTTAACGTCCTTTTGGTAAGACTCTAATTCGTATTTTGCTACTCTCCGCCCTGGTCAGGTAAATGGGTACCTGGTAACTGTAGTACCTCAGTCATACCACTAACCGATTATAAACCGACTCTAAACGGACCGAATTTTGACTGTCCGTGCATCAACCCCAATCAAAGCACTAAACTAATTTAAAACCTACTTTATCTCGACCGGACTCCGGCATGAAGCGCAATAGCTTGGTAATATCTTATTTCCTACGGTATTGTTGTATGCCTTTGCAATGCATTTTGTTAGAGTTATGGCAGAATTTGTGTTAAATAGCTTTAATAATTTCATCGAAAAGTTTTGCCTCATCCATTACTTTTGGATATCCATTGCCCTTTTAAAAATATATGTGAAAAAACCGTATCGAATACGCGACCGAAAACACGTGGGCCAGCTTTATTATACGTATATATTATTGATTGTCCAACGCAGCATAAATATTTTGTTGTATGTGATGTTTGCGTGGTATTATGAGCCATCAATATTAAAACATGTCATATTCTAAAATCTGGCATGTGTAAAATATGTTTGAATCTCTTCATTCATCAACTTCTTCCACTGAATCAACAAATTTGTATTCATTGAACATAGTTTTCCAGTCGATGGCAATGCCTACCCCTACTACGGTTGCTGATACGAGTCCGACTTCTACTACCACTACTACTACTACATCTCCTCCATCAACATCGAGTCCATTGGATGTTAACACTGGTAAGAACCAAAGTAGGCCTAATCGCGATCATACTGGGCTATTGTCCCAGGGTCAAGTGACGTAGGGGAGACTCAGGTTAGTTGAGCCACCCCCTCTAAAATAAACCATGACCATTTCAGCCTTACGGGGCTAATTTTCCCTACAGTCTAGAGGGGGGGGGGGGGGGGGGGTGGGGGGGGGGGATTAGGGTTTTAATTTAAGTGTCCTTTCGAAAACGTTAAAGTATATAGCTATATTTACTAAGGTGGGGGCAATGCAATTGGTTGTTTGCAGTTTTATACCTCGTCTGATGTTATTCAATTCAGGAATTATAATAAATAAGAAGTTTACTCTGATAATATATATTTTGTTATAATATACAACAAAACTTCAAAAACCTGTGAGGGGGTAGTCAATTTCGTCACCTTCACCTATCTCGTTCACTAATCTCCCTTGCACTAGCTTAATGATGGGGTGGGCGGGGGGGGGGGGGGGGGGGGGGGGCTTTTTTGCATTTTGGAGGGCATTTTTATTTGCCTAAACGCTGCACTCTTGGGCTTTCTATAGAGCCTAAAAGTTTGTTGCAGGCTTTAGTCAGTATTTGATATACACTTATTTTTGCACTTTTTCAAAATTTTCTGTATTGACGTATCAAATTAACGATTAGTAGCAAATTGTTTTTTAATTTCTTTCAGTAAACCCGTGTCTGGATAATCCTTGTGTACAAGCAATCTGTCATGCTCTTAATGAGATAGACTATCGGTGTGAATGTATGGACGGATTCACGGGAAAAAACTGCGACACAGGTACTGGATTGCATTGAGAAATACTATTTAATAAGAGGTGTCGTAATACAATGGTTCAGTCACTTGACTCTCAATCCAAGGGTTGTGGAATCGAATCCCAGCTCGGCTTTAATGTCCTTTTGGTAAGACTCTAATTCGTGTTTTGCTACTCTCCGCCCTGGTCAGGTAAATGGGTACCTGGTAACTGTAGTACCTCACTCATACCACTAACCGATTATAAACCGACTCTAAACGGACCGAATTTTGACTGTCCGTGCATCAACCCCAATCAAAGCACTAAACTAATTTAAAACCTACTTTATCTCGACCGGACTCCGGCATGAAGCGCAATAGCTTGGTAATATCTTATTTCCTACGGTATTGTTGTATGCCTTTGCAATGCATTTTGTTAGAGTTATGGCAGAATTTGTGTTAAATAGCTTTAATAATTTCATCGAAAAGTTTTGCCTCATCCATTACTTTTGGATATCCATTGCCCTTTTAAAAATATATGTGAAAAAACCGTATCGAATACGCGACCGAAAACACGTGGGCCAGCTTTATTATACGTATATATTATTGATTGTCCAACGCAGCATAAATATTTTGTTGTATGTGATGTTTGCGTGGTATTATGAGCCATCAATATTAAAACATGTCATATTCTAAAATCTGGCATGTGTAAAATATGTTTGAATCTCTTCATTCATCAACTTCTTCCACTGAATCAACAAATTTGTATTCATTGAACATAGTTTTCCAGTCGATGGCAATGCCTACCCCTACTACGGTTGCTGATACGAGTCCGACTTCTACTACTACTACTACTACTACATCTCCTCCATCAACATCGAGTCCATTGGATGTTAACACTGGTAAGAACCAAAGTAGGCCTAATCGCGATCATACTGGGCTATTGTCCCAGGGTCAAGTGACGTAGGGGAGACTCAGGTTAGTTGAGCCACCCCCTCTAAAATAAACCATGACCATTTCAGCCTTACGGGGCTAATTTTCCCTACAGTCTAGAGGGGGGGGGGGGGGGGGGGGTGGGGGGATTAGGGTTTTAATTTAAGTGTCCTTTCGAAAACGTTAAAGTATATAGCTATATTTACTAAGGTGGGGGCAATGCAATTGGTTGTTTGCAGTTTTATACCTCGTCTGATGTTATTCAATTCAGGAATTATAATAAATAAGAAGTTTACTCTGATAATATATATTTGTTATAATATACAACAAAACTTCAAAAACCTGTGAGGGGGTAGTCAATTTCGTCACCTTCACCTATCTCGTTCACTAATCTCCCTTGCACTAGCTTAATGATGGGGGTGGGCGGGGGGGGGGGGCTTTTTTGCATTTTGGAGGGCATTTTTATTTGCCTAAACGCTGCACTCTTGGGCTTTCTATAGAGCCTAAAAGTTTGTTGCAGGCTTTAGTCAGTATTTGATATACACTTATTTTTGCACTTTTTCAAAATTTTCTGTATTGACGTATCAAATTAACGATTAGTAGCAAATTGTTTTTTATTTTCTTTCAGTAAACCCGTGTCTGGATAATCCTTGTGTACAAGCAATCTGTCATGCTCTTAATGAGATAGACTATCGGTGTGAATGTATGGACGGATTCACGGGAAAAAACTGCGACACAGGTACTGGATTGCATTGAGAAATACTATTTAATAAGAGGTGTCGTAATACAATGGTTCAGTCACTTGACTCTCAATCCAAGGGTTGTGGAATCGAATCCCAGCTCGGCTTTAATGTCCTTTTGGTAAGACTCTAATTCGTATTTTGCTACTCTCCGCCCTGGTCAGGTAAATGGGTACCTGGTAACTGTAGTACCTCAGTCATACCACTAACTGATTATAAACCGACTCTAAACGGACCGAATTTTGACTGTCCGTGCATCAACCCCAATCAAAGCACTAAACTAATTTAAAACCTACTTTAACTCGACCGGCCTCCATGAAGCGCAATAGCTGGTAATATCTTATTTCCAACGGTATTGTTGTATGCCTTTGCAATGCATTTTGTCAGAGTTATGGCAGAATTTGTGTTAAAATAGCTTTAATAATTTCATCGAAAAGTTTAGCCTCATCCATCCACTTTTGGATATCCATTGCCCTTTTAAAAATATATGTGAACAAACCGTATCGAATACGCGACCGAAAACACGTGGGCCAGCTTTATTATACGTATATGTTATTGATTGTCCAACGCAGCATAAATATTTTGTTGTATGTAATGTTTGCGTGGTATTATGAGCCATCAATATTAAAACATGTCATATTCTAAAATCTGGCATGTGTAAAATATGTTTGAATCTCTTTATTCATCAACTTCTTCCACTGAATCAACAAATTTGTATTCATTGAACATAGTTTTCCAGTCGATGACAATGCCTACCCCTACTACGGTTGCTGATACGAGTCCGACTTCTACTACTACTACTACTACATCTCCTCCATCAACATCGAGTCCATTGGATGTTAACACTGGTAAGAACCAAAGTAGGCCTAATCGCGATCATACTAGGCCATTGTCCCAGTGTCAAGTGACGTAGGAGAGACTCAGGTTAGTTGAGCCACCCCCTCTAAAATAAACCATGACCATTTCAGCCTTTCAGGGCTAATTTTCCCTACAGTCTCGAATAGCAAAGGTTTCAACACAAACGTAACAAATACCCCCCTGTGCATTTGATGTATATATATTGATATTATAGCCTTGTAACATTGACGTATCAAAATAACTCTACGATCGCAACAATTTGTTTTTTCTTTCAGTAAACCCGTGTCTGGATGCTCATTGTCTATACGGGACTTGCCATGCTCTCCCTGAGATTGACTATTGGTGCGAGTGTATGGACGGATTCACGGGCAAAAACTGTGATACAGGTACTGGATTGCATTGAGAAACGCTATTTAAAGAAATATATATTCGTTACTACTGGAGGAAAGAGAGTAGCATAACATTAAGGAGGTGTCGTTGTAATACAGTGGTTCAGTCACTTGACTCTCAATTCAAAGGTTGAGGGTTCGAATCCCAGTCCTGCATTAATGTCGTTTTGATAAGACTCTAATCCACATTTTGCCACTCTCTGCCCTGATGAGGTAAATGGGAACCTGGATATTACGGGGGGGGGGGGGGGGGGGGGTAACAATAAAATGCAAATATCCAAAGCCGCCACTTTCGGCACCTTCACCTCTCCCGTTCACTACTCTCCCTTACACTAGCGTAATGGTAGGGGGGGGGGGGCTTTTTTGCATTTTGGAGGGCATTTTTATTTGCCTAAACGCTGTACTCTTAGGCCTCCAGAGCCTAAAAGTTTGTTGCAGGCTTTAGTCAGTATTTGATATACACTTAATTTTGCACCTTTTCAAAATTTTCCGTATTGACGTATCAAATTAACGATTCGTAACAAATTGTTTTTATTTTCTTTCAGTAAACCCGTGTCTGGATAACCCTTGTGTACAAGCGACGTGTCATGCCCTCGATGAGACTGACTATCGGTGTGAATGTATGGACGGATTCACGGGAAAAAACTGCGACACAGGTACTTGATTGCATTGAGAAATCCTATTTAATAAGAAACATATATTCATTACTATTCGATAATAGAGCAAAGCATGACATTGTGGAAGTGTCGTAGTATAGTGGTTGAGTCACTTGACTCTCAATCCAAGGGTTGTGGAATCGAATCCCAGCTCGGCTTTAATGTCCTTTTGGTAAGACTCTAATTCGTATTTTGCTACTCTCCGCCCTGGTCAGGTAAATGGGTACCCGGTAACTGTAGTACCTCAGTCATACCACTAACCGATTATAAACCGACTCTAAACGGACCGAATTTTGACTGTCCGTGCATCAACCCCAATCAAAGCACTAAACTAATTTAAAACCTACTTTATCTCGACCGGACTCCATGAAGCGCAATAGCTTGGTAATATCTTATTTCCTACGGTATTGTTGTATGCCTTTGCAATGCATTTTGTCAGAGTTATGGCAGAATTTGTGTTACAATAGCTTTAATAATTTCATCGAAAAGTTTAGCCTCATCCATCCACTTTTGGATATCCATTGCCCTTTTAAAAATATATGTGAAAAAACCGTATCGAATACGGGACCGAAAACACGTGGGCCAGCTTTATTATACGTATATATTATTGATTGTCCAACGCAGCATAAATATTTTGTTGTATGTGATGTTTGCTTGGTATTATGAGCCATCAATATTAAAACATGTCATATTCTAAAATCTGGCATGTGTAAAATATGTTTGAATCTCTTTATTCATCAACTTCTTCCACTGAATCAACAAATTTGTATTCATTGAACATAGTTTTCCAGTCGATGGCAATGCCTACCCCTACTACGGTTGCTGATACGAGTCCGACTTCTACTACTACTACTACTACTACTACATCTCCTCCATCAACATCGAGTCCATTGGATGTTAACTCTGGTAAGAACCAAAGTAGGCCTAATCGCGATCATACTAGGCCATTGTCCCAGGGTCAAGTGACGTAGGAGAGACTCAGGTTAGTTGAGCCACCCCCTCTAAAATAAACCATGACCATTTCAGCCTTTCGGGGCTAATTTTCCCTACAGTCTCGAATAGCACAGGTTTCAACACAAACGTAACAAATATCCCCCTGTGCATTTGATGTATATATATTGATATTATAGCCTTGTAACATTGACGTATCAAAATAACTCTACGATCGCAACAATTTGTTTTTTCTTTCAGTAAACCCGTGTCTGGATGCTCATTGTCTATACGGGACTTGCCATGCTCTCCCTGAGATTGACTATTGGTGCGAATGTATGGACGGATTCACGGGCAAAAACTGTGATACAGGTACTGGATTGTATTGAGAAACGCTATTTAAAGAAATATATATTCGTTACTACTGGAGGAAAGAGAGTAGCATAACATTAAGGAGGTGTCGTTGTAATACAGTGGTTCAGTCACTTGACTCTCAATTCAAAGGTTGAGGGTTCAAATCCCAGTCCTGCATTAATGTCGTTTTGGTAAGACTCTAATCCACATTTTGCCACTTTCCGCCCTGATGAGGTAAATGGGAACCTGGATATTTCGGGGGGGGGGGGGGGGGTAACAATAAAATGCAAATATCCAAAGCCGCCGCTCAACCCGATGAATATTTAATTCACAGATAAAGATATAGGGTACAAGAAAGATAAACAAGGAAGATACAATTAAGAGTACAATGAATATTTTAAAGTAGATATTCATTGATTTAAAAAACTAACTTTATTTTCATTATTGCAAAGTTGAAACTTTGAATCGTCAAGGTTATCAAAATTCAATGCTTGAAAACTTTCGAAGTAATGCTTATTATAAATTACAAAACGCTTAAATACAGCCCCGGCATAGCACCTTAAGAGCTCTCCGAACGCTGCTGGGATGTGTGAGATCACAGTATGGACATGATTAACACAAGCAGACGATATCCCATGACATCTCACACATTTTCAGTGCCTGTGTTTTCATCTTTTCTTGAGTTCTTTCTCTTACTTCACTACCGTCAGGCTAAATGTATAATCTATTGCCTCACTCTAAACCCCGCTTATGGTTTTATTTTGATGACAAATGCAGCGATACAAAAATAAAGGAGTCTGTCGCTTGTAAACAAAATAAGACGCCATTGTATATTCAGCTGCTCACACCGCGGTATGTTCGGCGTTTCAAGAAAGAACAAATGCCCACCTTAATATCATTCCGGGGGTTTTTCAATTTGAAAGTCTGGTTTCTTTGATTGTAAATTTACCCCTATCCTGTGTATTTACAAGCAAAAGATTTTAGTTATCAGAATCGGGTCATATCCCATTTTGAATGGTTTGACACGTCATTACATTTATATACACTTAACTCATTATAATAGTGACAAATAATAGCTTTGCAATTATGTTCATTCTTTATGGGATGTCGTCTGTTTGGGCAGTATTGGTCCATATAGTGACGTCATTAAAACATCGTTATTTTTTCCGGCGAATCTCTCGTATATCCCAGCTGCTATGGAGGTGGTTGTATTTTTTATTTGTATAAATCACCAGATATGTAGTTGACCTAAAACTTGTACGATGGCCATCTGTTAGCTTACCAGCTTCTAGTGATTCATTAGTTTACATATTTGTGATTTTCTTTGAATTTCACCTTTAAAGAATGTGCATCGTGACTGACTCGACATTCAAGTACTGGAGGTTTGCCCATTCAAAAACTCTTTTCAGTTTTTGAATTGGTCTCTTTCGAATATTTCTAAGGACTAGCTGTTTGTTTTGTTCGGGCAATTTAATCAATGAGATATGCTCATGTCAAAACAGGAAAATGCCTCTTATAGATACAGATATTTTAAAGTCAGAGTATTCTACTAATAATTCAGATTCACGTATACTGCCATATGTTGTTCACAATGTCGTGATGTGTCGATAGTTATATCCTGCAATGCATCACCAAGTGCATGGCACGCGCATGATGATGCTTGGGATCATGCAGGAACCGAAAATCGCGCTATGATTGCCTTCACGGAAATACAGCAGCGGTAGCAATGTCGGTAAAATACCCTGCCTTTAAGGAAAGTAAGATGACTTCGTCATCTTAGTTATAACAATCGCTTTATTCCTAATGCAAACTAAAGACTTTGATTTTCTTTTGGTTTCGTTTATTTTCTTTCAAGGTGCCGTAAGGAAATTGTTGATTACTGTAATTGCACTTCTTGTATCGGCCGTAGTAGTGGTCGTTCTCATGTTCCTGGCATTCTTTGTTTACAAGTGAGTATAATTAATAAAGCTTATTATTATCCTGATTGTTCTTATTCATATTATTATTCTCATTCTCATTAAACTTTAGCCTTCATAGGGCGATGTGTAACCGGATACTATTTAAAAATCTATGAAGCTAATATACTTACATTAGAAACTAGAGCCCTACAAACGAATTCCTTAGTTTGTGACCTACATGCAAACATTATAGCTAATCTTGTGCTCTAGTATGGGCATCGTATATCGAGAGAATGGCTACAGTATATTCTGAATTGTTTAGCCTGTATTAGATTGATTGCTTGAACTTTCTAACTCTTTTACAGGTACAAAAAAAGAGAGACCTCACCGCCTCAAAGAGTGGGTATCAATCTACAGCAATTACCGCGCGGTCAGCTTCCAGCCATACCAGCGGACAACGTATACAATGAAATCAACGACTATGAACGCCACTGCGCAGTATACAATTCGCCATCAGAAGGGGCTGGTACCAGTGGTGCCGATCATTACTTAATACCTATTGGAAAAGAAAAAAGAGAGACCTCATCGCCGCAAAGAGTGGGTATCAATCTACAGCAATTACCGCGCGGTCAGCTTCCAGCCATACCAGCACACAACGCATGCAACGAAATCAACGACGATGAACAATACTACGCAGTATACAATCCGCCATCAGAAGGGGCTGGTACCAGTGGCGACGATCATTACTTAATACCTAATGTTCAGGGGGAAAAGAATGAATAGATCAACCCCCGATGAACAGTAGTTATCAATTACAGATCATGTTTGGTTCGTATACCTCCCCCTGGTTTCTACTACGTCACAATCCAGTCATACACCCCGGAGCTCCCGCGGCAGACTTACCACTTTACGATAATTACGTTGTGTACCTGAAACACCCAGTAGTGCCAGTAGCGTAAACCTTTCTGAGGAGTGTGATTAGAATCCGCCGCCTATATTTGTTGCACGTACACACATACACACGCACGCACAATCCTAAAAGATATGATGTCAGATTTATTAAACAAAATATGCATATAGGAAAATGAACTCAATTTAGGAAGTCCTGAACCTATATTTCTTAATAATTTAAACAGATATTGAAGAGTAATTTTCATAAAGTAATCTGAATTCAATCTCACTTTATCAGGATGTATTGAAAAAGATACATTTCCAACTAGTTTTGAACCGTTTAAATATAGGACTACCAGCATCTCGGGGCCTATAAGTCTACTTTAAGATTATACTTTGAGTCACGAAGTCAGGAAGTTGTTTGTTCTTTGCAACCATGTGTTCTGGGAGGAGCGGACTCCAGTCATTCTGAATGTTGAAGTAATACAGTAGGATACGAATTACATAACATTGTAGCAGAAAGTTTTAGGTTATTGTGAGGATGTATCTTGATATAATTTCCGTAAATTTTGGTAAAACTTGATACGAGTTTCGTGAAGATGATGCTAGATGTTGAACCTTTTAGGAGTAGATAAAGAGATGAGTTATCATACCAGTGTGTATATAATGTATATTGTAGAAAAGTTAAATTTTGTGCGTGTCCGTGACAGCAGAAATTGCTTTATATTTTAGTTTTTCAGAGTAGCGAAAATTCTGCAACGATGTAAATGTCTAAATGATTACTTGTTTATTATAGTTCATGTCGAATTTAGAGCGAACATATGTGTTTAGGCAACAAACAATTTGCTTTCTTAGTTATTTAGCATACGAACTCAAAGACAAGGTTGAGTTTTGAAGAGAGTTGAAAAATAAGTTGTTAGCGTTATCATTGTTATTAGTTTTTCAGAGTAGCAAATATTCTGCAACTATATAAGTGATTACTTGTTTATTATAGTTTATGTGGAATTTAGAGCAAAAACATGTGTTTAGGAAAGAAACAATTTGCCTTCTTAGTTATGTAGCATAGGAACTTAAGTGACAGACTACATTGAAATGTGACCCTGTTCACACTCTTATATTTGTATCGTTTAATAGTTTACTGTAAGTTGCAATGTAGGTCGAATTCACATAGAGATTTAATACAGTTTAACTTTATTCTTGTATCATATACTAAATAATCTATATTAAGGTGTAGTAATCAGTACATTACTAATTTAGCTACAGGGTTTTTATATGTTTACAGGCTGAAACATTTGTTTAGTATTGTGTGTTTGTATATGCTCATTACAGATTGTCATCTGAGGGTTTACCGAAGGTACAACAATGACGTTTACACCATTGTTGGAGTTGGTGAATAAAAGTGAAGTTTGTTGGACTTTAGCAAATTGTTTCAAGTGTTAGTTGGCATCGGTGTGCCTTGTAAATAACAACAATTGAACAGGTATAAACAGGAGAAACTTGTCATAATTTTCAATATCTGGTTATTTTGTGACAAATAATTTTTTTTTTCTTCCCCGTTGAAAACCAAAGTTATATTTGTATAGACCGCGATGTCGCTCAAAAAAATTGAGGGTATAGGATATAGTGTGTATAACCGAATCCACCGCGGTGTTGGTCTTTGGATACTCAGTGGTGAAACCATTAAGAAATATAATTCCCAAGACAACTTTAACGTGGCCTGGTCATCATTTCATGTCTGGACACTAACTTAAACAGGGCTTTTGTGGATATTTACCCCCCCCCCCCTCCCACCCTCAGGGGGAAGGGGGAGGAAGAGGGGTAATTTATATTTTTGGAACTCTCTTGTTAACCATCGAGGGGCGTAGCCTTGTGAAAATCAATTACCTGATTATCCAATGTTTATATCCTGGACATTTGGCATGATAATAATATCACGGTCCCTTTGTGGTCATGTGGTGGCCAGTAAAGACAGGATCGACTAGAGGGCGCCCTCCGATCGATTATGATCACGAAGCATCGTTCTCTTTCTCCCGAATCTCCCCTATACAAAAAAACTAAGGGAGATCATTAGTCAGGAACAGTATAATCGGGAACTTTATACATTATAGGTTCTACTGGTCTAACTAGACCTAATTATGGAATAGTTTACCAATTTGTATCAGTCAGTACCCATCCGTAGAGTCGTTTAAAAAAAGGAAAGTTTGAAGTATATCTTGTTATACATGTATAGTAATTTCTAGGGCAGTTTTGTATAAAGTAAGTTAATTGCTAAAAATCTGTAATTGTTTTAATTAGAATTATGTAATAGTATTGCTGTATATTTGCTTTAAGTTGTACCTTTTTTGTCCAGTGCTATTTAGCGTTGTATACATGTGATTTATTATTATTATTATTATATTGATGGATCATTAAAGGACCTAAATTCAGACACATTTTAGACAGATCTAAAATAAACAAAATCTGAGCAACTCTCCGTGGCCCTTTAACCAGAAACGCAGCTTGAGGGTCACAATGGCAGTAACTAAATGACTGCGCCAACCTCGAAAAATCCCTCTTCTGAGACAGGTTTAACTGTTTGCCTTTTTAACGAAGTGGAGACCAATTATTATGGAGCGACAAAATGGTCTATTTATTTTCATTTGAGACACAACAATATTTCCGAACATGATATTAATTAATTGATTGGTTGCTTTTATTCATATTCGATCCAATATTAGCAAAGCATAATACATTTTACCAAACATTGAGAATTTCATAAGTTAATACATGTATGCAAGTAATTAAACCTGAATCATAATAATTAATAACATGAGAAAATGTCATTTATATAATACGAAAATGAAAAGTGAACCTTTTTAGAAGCTAAGCTTTTAATTTATCAATCTATATTGGAAGTAGTGGTATTACGAATACTGCGAAATTAGAATAAAAAACTTATTAATCATGGCCTTATTACCTAAAATAACAAGTTTCTATTAAGATTTCCTGTAGATAATAAACACGGGCTCCTTTTCCTCCTAAATTCTCCCACTCTTTCTCATTTCCCCCTTATTTCACAATTGTGAAATACCATATTGAAAAATTGAGTCTCGCATATAGTCAGCATGTACTGTCCATATCTTCTCTTTCTCCTTTTCTTTTCTTCTTATCCCTCTATCTCGTTCTGTGCTATATGCTCTGTTTGCTTCCAATCACCAAAGGTTTTGTGCCAGTCATGTTGCCCTGACAAGTGACAACCATCACGTTTCTTTTGTGTATTTTTGGTTACTTAATGTACCTGTACATTGTAGTATCCTAACGTAAATAAACCCTGTATGGGCGAAATATTGTTAAACTAATGCTTGTCAAAAGAGTTCTTTATTCTGTCAAATATTAAGCTTAAAAAATCATTGCAGTCTCATAACATGCAGTCATATTATTTCTTATTTTCAGAATATCATTTCATGTGAACACAACATTTTATTTTACATTATTTGTTTTTATTTTAAATGTTATCATCTTTATATCAAACGGATATAAAAAATAAAAAAATTTGATCGGACTGATTCGTATTTTATGAGTGCATTTATTTTGGATATTTATTTCTTAATTCATCGCATTTAGAATAAGAAAAAAGATTTCATAAAAATATTTTGGCCTACTTCACTTCATTCAGAATATTCCAATACGATGGTGATTCCCTAAGTTCTAAAGGTAGTTTAATGAACACGTTTGGATCTGTGCATGCAAATGCTCCATCTTCAAATGTAATTTTAATTTATGTGACGGGGTTTGCAAGAATAGAGTATCTTGGGAGTTGTGCAGGTTGTGAGTATGTTTGTGAGACTTGACTTTTAACAATTCTATATTATAACCAGGGGCTTGACCGGTTAATCACTGTATAGGCAATCAACATAATCTTGAATGATATCCATCGGCTTCTCGTCAAGTTCCCGGTGCACAAGAGGCGTCATCTTCATTGCGACGTTAGGGACTTTTAGATTTGCATGGACTGATACGTGTGACGTCCATTCAAGGCAGTGCATTAAAAGGACGTCGATCGTATAGCAATCCACGTTGTCGTTGTGCAAATCTAAAAGTCCCTACTATCAAGTTTCAAGGACGTAGAACAAACACCTTTCACAATCTGTCTCTGACAATGCCTTTTTGTCATGTGTAAGAATTGGGAAAGAAACAAGGAAAAGGGATTTTCCCATTCCTTATTCTGGTTCTGTTTGAATTTTGCAAGAGAGAGAGAGAGACACACACACACACACACACACAGAGACAAATATACAAAGAGACAGGAAATTCAGTCAGTTCTCTCGCGATCGACTTTGTCACGTAGCTAATTCTTGTTTTAAACTCCAAACCGGGCATTACGGACCTAGCTTGGCATGTCGAATCCAAGAGTGGTAAGTTAATAGTCATATTTTACATTTTTCACACTGCGTTGGATTTGAGATCATCATTTTGATAGGAAATTTCGAAACAGTTGGCATTAACCACGACTCATTTTTAAAGGCTATTGTCATTTTGAGAAGATAACGGGGTAGGTAAGGTTTACACATTATGTAATCCGGATGACATGACCTTACAACATCAAAAATCAAATATTTTTGAACCACTATCGGCCAAAGTGGTGCTTTCATCATGGAATGAGTTTTTAACAGATTACAGGGCCCTTGTGGCAACATTAATCACTTTGATTGCACCTGATGTTTTCTTATCGTTGTCTCATGTTTCCTTTTCTTCTCTCCGAAAATTGAAGATAAATACTTTGGAAATCTTATTATGTCTTTACCATTTTCTAAACTTTGATTGGTGCTATAATGGAAATCTTTTTTTTTTTGTCGTGTTATTTTCTCTGGATTATCAGCGAAGACATGATTATTGATTATTATTATTAATTCTACCCTCATTTTATCTCATGAATAATGTAAGATGTAACCAATTCAATATTTCATTTAATACTACATTCAGGAGGCAATATAAGAAACATTTAATTTTTTATATTGATTACTTTTCATTTGTCAAACATCTTTTCTTAAATTATCGTGTAAGAACCATACCATACTGTTTGATGCTCTTATATGTTTTCTTTATGTTTTTCATGTTTTTATTCTCATGTTTTATGTTTGATGTATCGTTTGACCAATGTCTAAATTTTATGATAATAATGTACAAATAAAACGAATACATAAACTAGGTGTACACGCCCTTACAAGCCACAAACCTGGCTTTCATTATTTCCACGATTTTCCAATTATCCACTTATGTTTTTTGTGTAGTTTGTTAATACTGAATTATGTATTTTATGGTCTACTTTGTTCTTTCTTTACCTTGTTTCTCCTTGAATGCTATACTTGTTTTGTTTTTTATATTCCTAATTTTTTGATTGAAATGTCATAGTTTTATAATGTTTTTATTGCCCTTTGACTGTTTTTTCGACATCGTTTTAATTGATGTTTGAATTTAGAAATAAATGATTTGAATTAAATTACATTAAATTAAGTTGATAATTTTTTTAAACAATTCCTGTAAAGTCAATAATAATTTAATTAACAATACTCATCTTGTCTTTTTAAAATATTTTTACCATAATCTACACAAATAATTTCCAATTGATGATGAATAGCTATCGTTATTGTATCTGCTTAAATTTACAACTTAGATGTGTGTATTGTTTCCCTCCCAGTTACTATACGCAACATCCTTATATATTACCTATTGCTCTCTGTATAAGGACAGAGATGGAAAATGGTAACATACAGATCTTGTGTTCCTGTATAAATATATTAGAAAGTAGAAATAGATAACTACATTTATTAAGGTGTTTAACATATCAAATGTGGACGGGGATTTGAGAGTACATACAAACAGTGCGTATAAAACGAAGTGTATCCCCCTTTAGTAGCTCCTAATTGAAAAAGTCATGAACTTTATGACTTTAAAATCTATTTCATTATGAAGAATATCTTGTTTTCTGTCCAATAATACCCAATTTATTAATGTTTCTACCGCGGTAACTGAGCACCCGGGTGTTTAAAAAGTGGTGTCAAAACCGCTTGGTAACAATTGGTTGAGATCATGGAACGATGTGCACGAGTCAGTACATAGGCCTTTGTATGTGCTTATTTGGTCTTACCTCATTTGGAAAGTTAAATTATGCCTCGATCCTTAATTAGTGCTTCATTGTTTAAAATGAAGCAAATATTCTATGACTTCACAAAACCTTGTTTCAATCCTGTAACCAATCCTGATAACCTGTAATTTATTTTGAAGAGCCTACTAACTTCTTGTCTCATGATATCTGAGTTTTCTCTGCTCACCTGTCCGCTGCGCCATTTCACACGTGTAAGGAGCATAAGGTGTTTATCTCGAATAGCGAATTAAATCTCAATGGTTACTATTACAAACCCAAATGCAGTAAAGAATATAAATGATTATACCTATCAACGACATTGGGTGTCAATCACCTTTTGTCCTGATATATATACTTCAAGGTCACATCCTTGGATGGTCCATTACACTTCTATTATACGAGGTGTTCTGTAAAATATGAGAGGTGTTACACACCAGCTTACTTTTATGTTAATGTAAACATGACGGGGATTTCACGTCACCGGCCTCTGTAAATGGAGGACTGGGAGCTGCAAATGTGTTGTAATTTCCATTGAATAAGAGGACAAAAAATGTACACATATATGAGAACAAATAATCATACACTAAAATAAGCATGACAAGTTTTAACCCATTACTTACTGAAACCTGGTGGTCCATGTGTAAAGCCTATGGGAATAATATAATTCAGTAGTCAACGGGTTAAGATTTATTCAACTGATCAGCTATTACGAATCTTTCAAGGTGGAGCGTTCCTTAGCATCATAATTATTCGATCTAATAACTAACGCAGTAATCCATGGTATACATTTTCATATTTAGCTTGCTTTTTTGAAACAAAAACTACAAGTCAAATTTACATTAGGAGGGGGAAAGACTTTTGGAAACAGGATGATTTCCCCATTCCTACGTAACCATGTTTCAAGGACGAACAAACAAAAAGCATACGTTTTGTCCTAACAAAAAATTACCATGGTAACCATGGTACTTTTTTCCAAATTATCATCCACCATGGTAACCATGGTTATCATGGTACCAAAACAATGAAATACATTGTTTATTTACCTAATGTATTTCATTGTTTTGGTACCATGATAACCATGGTTACCATGGTGGATGGTAATTTAGACAAAAGTACCATGCTTACCATGGTACATTTTGTAAGGGATATATTATATATGTGCATGAATCGGAAAAGAGACACAAACACACACATACTTATCTGTCTAATGAATATAACAGTTTAAGGTTATTACCCTATTGAATATTACGGTAATTAATACAATATGCATTCGATTTAAAAACTATTCAGTGATGGACTTTTTGGAAACGGGACACTTCCTCCATTCCCACGTAATCAAGTTTCAAAGACGTTAAACAAAATTGTTATACTCTGCATGTCTACGACAATGCTTTTTTGTTCATTGTATGAATTGGGAAAGTAACATGCAAAAGGGGTTATCCCCATTATTCATACTAGTTCTGTTTTCTTTTTCGCAAACGAGAGAGAGAGAGAGAGACATATGAAGACAGACAAACAGACAGACAAATTAGTCGGTTCCATCGTGTTCGACATTGTTAATAGACAGTTATTTTTTGTTTTAAACTCTTGACCAAGCATAGTGGACTTAGCTAGGCATTTCGAATCTAGGATTGGTATAAGTTGATATCCATATCTTATATTTCCGCACTGTCTTACCTTTTAGATCATTATTTTGATAGAATCTGAGACAAAGTTACCCAATAGCTTTAAATGTTATTACAATCCAGCCATTAACCTCGGAGCTCTGGCGGCGGACTTACCCCTTGACGTGAATTACACTGTAAACCTGAAACACCCAGTAGCGTAAACGGTTTATATATATAGGGAGTGTGTGTGCTGTGTGTGTGTGTGTGTTTGCTGGGGGCTGTGGTGGGAGTTCTGGGGTCAAGTTCGGAGAGGGGTGGGGGGGGGGGGGATGATGAGGGGATCACAATCTAGCGCCGAGTTTTGGAAACAACCCCTCTCAAAAAATGAAATGGTAGCTCTTATTAACAATCATGTTAAAGAAATGTTTTGAATAATACGTGATGATACAAATTTTGCCAAGAAGCCGCCTACTTATTGATATATTTGGTAAATTAGTTTATCTATTTGGACCTGATAGATATTACGCACGAGTCGCGCACGTGTGCGTGGTCCCACATACATCTTTCTGTGTACAGTGCTTGTAACTTTACCAAGACTGGGCCAAATTTCTTATCATTTTGATGATTCCAGAACCTTGCACTACACACCAATACTTATATGCTACATGATCAACCTTTCCTGATCGATTCCACAACGTTTCTTTCACAATGCAATCGCATGATCAGAACTGATCTTTATCTTTAACACAAAGACACGCGCACACAAGCCTATAATCGAGATGATGTGAGATTCAACAACAAACAAAAAATTATGTAGGAGAATGAACTCAATTCAATGATATTGCTGGTTGATTTTTAACAAATAATTGAATTTTCAATCAACGTGAGAACTTGTTAAGATATTTACAGCGTTGTAGTATGTGTCCAGCCAATGAGGGGGCACCAGTAGAATATAGAAGTAAACAGAGAGGGGGAGGGGCGCAATATACACTTAGGGTACATGCCATTATGCGAAATGTTCATACATGTAATTCTCAAGATTCGTTGTAGTGAGAATCTTGAAGCGACTTGAAAATCAAACACTCAAGGAACCCTAGTGCAAGAGATGAAATCACATAAAAGCACTATACACAACTGCAGTGAAAGAAAGAGAAATATCGATTTAAAGCCAAATCAAATAGACACTGTATTCAAGACTAATATTTATACTTCAACTGATCTGCTATATCCATTCTTCATCGGAAACTGTGCGTGAGCCAAGATTCTCTCCACCCACGTTATCTTCAGGGTGGAAGAACACATTATCCAGAGTTTGAAGAGTTTCATGATCTCTCAAACCCATAAGAAAACAATGATCTTATGATATTATTTTCTCTACCCAGGAAATATTTGTTATACAAAGTCATGTCACCGAGATTTAACTCTGAAGAATGTTGTCTAACTACAGCTGTTTTTGTACATATTTTTGTCGGAGGTGGATAAACATACCATCCCCTCTGTAAAGCTTCTATTGAGATCACGAGGGATGTAAATGCATTGATCTGACGTTATACTGCTATAATTCATATTCATGTAAATCTATTCAAAAAGAACAACGGAGCACGTATTTCATCATCGCTCGTACATTTGGGGTTTTTTTGGGGAAATTACTTTTTTCCCTTCTATTTGCCACATTCATGCACTGTATGCATGCATGTGTGAAACATGCCTAGGAATTTTTTTCGTGTGCAAATTTGTGCCAAGTGAGCATTAGTTTGATGTGGGACGGCATACAACTAAACGCCATTTTGAGTCGCACCTAATACAAATATTGCAGTGGATGGATGAATTTTTCATCTCCAAACATTATTAAATCTAAAAAGAGCATCTAGATGATCAACTTTCTTTCAGACTTTACAGTACGAAAATTCAAATCACAGGAAACTAGTAAATAAGGTAAGCTATACGTTGTATGTAGTTTATTTGAATGTGAACCAGATTGTGTCATAGAAGGAAGTGGATGAAAAAAAGGTAATTATGCAATAAAAGGAGACACAGGTATTTAGGATGAGGTAAGTTTATCTTATCTGGAGGAAGGAAGATGAGAATCCAGAATAAAAATCAACTTATATGTAAGTTTTTTCGACATTTGTTTAAATGTCTATTTCTCTTTCTTCCTTTTTCTTTTTCCCACTGCCCAAATCATGACGAAGTTCGGGCAGCATAGCGCCCACATTTATCCATATTTATTGTATTATATATATATATAAATGAAATTGCAAGTTTGATGGTGTGGGATGTACGTGTATAGAGTGGTGAAGTGTGACATCATCAAAAATCCATTTTTAGATTATTATTTTTTTTTTTCTTCTTCATTTTCCAAAAGAGCATTACACAAAAAAAATCAGATGGTCACATTTCAGCCAATACAAACATATTCAATTGTTTTTCAACATTTGGACATTATTTTTGATGCTCTTTCGAAAAATGCTCTTCGGCGGAGATCATATTGCTCCGGTTGTCTCATTTTCGCTCGTTGGACCAAAGCCAGCACAAACGTAGCTAGTTCGACGTCACTACCAATCTATAGCCAATGACGTCATATTATATGAGGCGGCAAATATATTTTGTGAATTTATCGAAAAATTTACTATTTCTAATCGCAAACTAGTTTTATTTCTGTATGGAAACGCAGCCATTGTTATCTTGGCATACATTCATGTCATCAGAATAGGGTAAAATACGTCTTACATGATTTAAGGGGTCTATTTTGCAGGGAAATTGTCAATTTCGTAGAATGTTCAACTATGTTACAGGGTGTGCCATTGGGTATGTGTGAACCGGGTGTGCGGAAATGGTGTGTCGGTTAGGGGAAGTGAGAATGTTCGTGTGTGTGGTAATTGTATGTGTGTCAGATGGCTAATCATAAATCTACAATGATAGACGAGTAAACTGTCTACATCACAGTCCACAGATAAATATGTGCCTTGAACGTATAGCAGACGGCAATCGGCGGAGCAGAAGACACTAGATAGTGATTTTGAATATGAGATTGCTTTGCTAAATATAAACTACAAGAACCTTTTCCATATCTTTAAACTATCATTGATATCTGATAATTAAACAGTTAGTAAAATAAACCTACCAAACTACATAATACAATGAAATACTTGACTGAAAGTAGGGGAGTTTGATATGGTGCACAATTGCGCCCTTCTGTAAATAATCAAATAGTCCATGGTGTGTCATGAATATTCATGTTTTTGCTTACCTCGGCAAAATGCTTGCCTATACTAAATGGAAAAATTACGGTGGGGGGGGGGGGGGGGTTGGCTGAAGTGGACATAATGAACCAAGCAAAACTGATCTATGATAATTCATGCTTGTTATCCTTCGTGCGCTTGACCTATAATCTTACAATCGCGTGGTAAATTGCGTCCAAAGTCCGACTTGTTACACATGCGTTATATATGCAATGGCGAGCTTGCGACCTATTTTGATGAAATTACGGTGGGTGAACTTTCAAAAGTCAATGGGACATGAGGGTTTCAATGAAAGAGCTAGTGTCAACGTACGTCGGGTGGATGTGCTTTTCGTTTAAAAAAAAATGAATTTTTAGCGATTTTGGGGGTAAAAATCCATATGCTAACACACGGTTAGGCTGCTGGACTCTGACGATAGGGGGCGTTGTCAAATGAGAGATAATCGGAGCTATGTGACCCCCCCCCCCGACAAAAACCAAAAAAGAGGGAAGGAGGAGGAGGTGATAAAGATTCGTGTAGCTCTTGCTGACTTGGACCACCGAGGGGTGTTGACTTGTGAAAATCAAAACGTGATCACTCGATTGAGATATCCTAGACATCTGGCATATAATATTAAAGGAAACCTAAACCCAAATAATAAGTGTAGGCATTCTGAAAAATGAGATGTATTCCTGCCCTTTGAAGTACAATATTCCTTACGAAAATGTACAAGAGATATATATATGAAGATATTTCTTGCATGATGTGATGACTTTTAGCATGACATGGGCGCAGCCATTTTCTTGAAAATGTGACGTACTAGTTAAAGTTGTACATGTATCATGCACCAAGCTTTAGTTGGAAATAATTTTTAAATCGATAACGAAAACTTTACTTTTCAATGAGGAAAAATCCTAACTGAGAAGATAGAAATTATATTTGGTTACAAATAAATAACAGGGGAACAAATGTAACTAAATTCATTTATAAATACTAGACTATAGTAGTTGACAAATCTATTTCATTTATGAGAAACCTTCACCCCGGAAGGGCACCAACTAATTTATGCAATTTGCGTTCTGGCAATTGTAGTACAAAAGATATTAGCAGGTGAATGAAATGCTTCATCACCACACACGTCTGGGAAGGAAGCATCCATAAATTTGAATACATTTACTTGATAAACGACTTCGCATAGTACGTCACGTTATCAAGAAAATGGCGATGGCCATGTCGTGCTGAGAAACTACATTATTCTTGCTTTATACCTCTCTCATACATTTTGGTGGGGAATCTTGTAGACTAATGGGCAATAATATAATAGATCTCTCAGAATAAGTAAAGTCATTTCTTGGGGTTCGGTTTCCTTTAAGGTCCCTTTGTGGTCATGTAGTGGCCAGTAGAGACAGTTTAGACTGGATTGCGCCCTCCCAGCAGTTATGACCATGTTATCTTGTTCTTCCCAATGTTCGGTATCTTATTAACAACATGAAAGAATGTTATTCAAAATACGGAAATGAAAAGTGAAGCTACCTAAATGCTCTTACCGTTCAGCCATGAACCTCGGAGCTCTGGCGGCAGAAGTCCACTCGACGTGAATAAGGGAGTTTACAGACACAATCTGCGCATGGGCAGATAAAGGTAATTTGTACCAAAAAGGTAAAACCACAGAGATGAATACTGGATACGCGCTCATGGAAGTTATGTAACATTATTCATGTATGCACCAACGGTACATTCTATGATACGCAGGTGGAAGTATTCTTTTCAAGAGGGCAAACAAAAGGTATTCATAAAGCACATCTAGGACTTTGGCAGTTATTATTCTAATATGCTTAAAGTGGAACTTATCCCTGTGTAAAAGATCTGTGGATATTTGGGGTCATTTGTACCATGTGCTATCTGTAAACTACCTTATTGCGCTGTAAACTCGAAACACCCAATAGCGTAAAACGTTAGAATTGACAAAAGACTTAACTCCGTTTTATTGACAATCAGCCATGCATGAAGTCTTTCGTCTATGTCTGATCGTCAACGAAACGGAGTTAAGTCTTTTTTTCAATTCAGTCTGTTGCTACGGCAGACAGCCAGTGAAAACGAATTCCCTTAATCAAATTATGGAAATGCAAACATCATTTTGAACAAACAAAACGTTGTTATTCCTTGCTCATTTTTCCTGATTGAGGTGTCATATGAATGATCCAGAACTTTATCCTGATTCGTACAAATGCACAATTCGGGAATAATCGATACTAATCTGGGTGCAATTACTTACTATATGCGAGCCAATTAAGGAGAATAAGGTGTTTATCTCAAATAGCGAATTAACTTTCAAAGGTTACCAACTAAAACTCAAATGCAATAAAGAACACAAATGATGGTAACTATCAAATAAAATGAGGGTAAACTTTCATTAATAAAAATAACATCCCAAATCAATTTTAACCAGTTTGTATCACCCAATGATAATTATTAATTTGAACAAGGGATGCGAATCAAATTGTAATCATTATAAAGTAGAGGGTATGATACATTTGCCTGTAATACGCATTAGATTTCCCTGAGTTTGAGGTTTTGTTTCAGCTGCCTAATGTTAATGTCAATAAGTGAGCAATTGTTTGTAGAAGAATATCACACATATATACAAACTTTTAACCAACATTACTTCCTTAAGCGAAAAATGGGTACAAAAGGGAAATACGGCTGTTCACTCATTCATAGCAGCACACTTATGAATATGGTTTCATCAGACAGGGTATAAGTGACCCTTTGTCTTGAAATATAATTCAGATTATAACTTTTGAATTAGAAGCTCACAAAGTTTGGTGCACCTTTTGTATACGCTCTGTATAGGGATGTCCTTGTGCGGTCCATTACACTTCTATTGCACGAGTTGTTCTGTAAATTAAGAGAGGTATTATTACACGCCAACTTCCTTTTATGTTAATGTTAACATGACGAAGGTTTCATGTCATCGACCTTTGTAAATGGAGGGCTTGAAGCTGTAAAATAACGGACGATGAGGAAACGAAATGTTCATTGTTAGGTTATGCGCATATTACTAGCATGACTGACATATATGTCAGTCATGCTAGTAATATGACGTATACGTGATGACTAACATATATATACAAATAGGGGGGGGGGGCAAAATAATGACACATATATTTATTTTTCTTTGATTTATTTATATCATATATCATATTTTAAACATACATATTTTAAACATACATAACGCCATCAATGTGATATAATTTACGTTTCAAAGTACAATACATGATACCCATGTTATAGAACAAGACAATACAAAGGAGAACATTAATCATTTCTAAATTAACATGATATAGGAGGGATACATCGTAAGCATGAAACTTGAAATGCTTGCAGCCCTAGATTAAACTAACATGAATAATCTACAAGGCAAAACACGGGTCTACTATTAAGTCTTTCTGTTTTCTGTTTCATTTTTTGGAAGTTATCTTTGGAATATGCTTCCGAATGATCTAAGAATTGAAAGAACCTATTTTCGTAAAAATTCCCAAAATTAGTCTTAGGTGAAAACCACGAACTATAACCTTGTAATTATATAGTTGTATAAAGCAACCAGTGTATTTTTTTTATTGTAATATTATACAAAAATCCTATTTATAGGATTTGGAAACCCATCGTGTATTTGTCTCTAAACTTTATTTGAGGCTTTAGATAACGAGAGTCAGGCTCGACTAGCACAGGTGCTTTTTTAAAACTCTATTATACCATCGATCACAATCTCATTGTATATAGTCATTTACTGTTTTACTCTATCGCTGTGGAACATGTAAGTTAATTCATGTAATGTTTATATTTATATTATATTGACATTGTCATTGTAAATTTATATATATTTTGTTTCAATGTTTGCAATGGTGGTGAATACAAAAAATCAATTCAATCCAATTCAATTAAAAACTATTATTAATTTAACTAAACTGAACTAGTCTAAATTAAACTAACAACCTACATTACACAATGAAGATAGAGAATGACTTGCAATAGAGAGAGGGGGAGAGAGAGAGAGAGAGAGAGATGAGAAATAGAGGGAAAGAGGGAAGACTGTAGAATTCCAAAATACTTGACACCTGTTGACATTAGAAAACATGTCTATGACGTCAGGTGATGGACAATTAAAGTGGTTGAATGAATAACATACATAAAATAAAGATAAATGCACAAATCACTGTTATTGGGTCTGGAGCATATAGTCTTTACAGCTATTTTGAAAGTGTATGTCGACTTCATATTTCGAATCACAGTAAGGAGTGGATTCCTAATATTCGAATGGAATTGAAGGATAATACGATTTTTAGATTTCTCAGATGGAATTGTCAGCTAGTATTGTGGAATACGAGTGTACATGTTTACTCATCAAATAATGGGGGAAATAGGAGGGAGGTTGCCCGTTTTGTAAGCGGAATAATAACACGTGCGGTTTGCAGGATATACATATCATCAACTTTAGAGTTTTCAGTTAAAAAAACAGTGGATTTGAATGTTCACGATAAGAAGAATTAGTACAGAGAAGTACGGCTTTCTTTTGCAATAATAAAATGGTATCGACCTTACTCTTTGAACTAGCCCAGAGCCTATTACAATACGAGATAAATGGCTAATTTAGAGAATTATATAGCAGAAATAAAATGTTCGGTGGGACATAATGTCTAATAATGTACATAGTATACTAATTTTTCGTGAGATTATATTGGATATATATATCTAACATGGTGAGTGCACTTCAGATTTTCATTTATTGAAATACCAAGGAATTTCGTTTACTCCTTTCTTTCTACAAATTCATCATCCAAAGGTATTTCAACATTTGTATGCGTATTATTGTTCTTGTTTTGGAAGTATATGAAATTTGTTTTCTTGAGATTGAAGGAAAGTTTGTTGTCTCTAAACCAATTTGATAATTTGGGCAGCTCGGTATTGACGATTCTTAAAAGTGTTTGAAGATCTCAATCGGAACAGAATACATTCGTGTCATCAGCGAATAATATATATCTATTAGGAATGAATCGTAAAAAAACATTCCATAAATTGGGGTAAAAAATATTATTCCACCTTTATGACCAACAGTGTATATCCTACAATGTTGTGTGTATGCGTGAGTATGCCCCTGCATGTTTGACTCTTTATTCGCTTTCTTACCTCGTGCATCAATTTTGACAATATGCTTTATTCTTGATAGTTTGTATCTTTTTCTTAGCAGAATATCTTGTCAGAACTTTAAGATTGATCAATAAAGTTTTCAGAAGATACAGAATAAATTATCTTTTCACAATCACTTAAATCAAATTTTTAAAAATGGGGCAAAACTGTATGCCACACCAATAGATAGATTGAAGGGTTCAAGATTTATATTAACTGCTTCCAGTACAAATTAATTTGCATTGTGCTGTTAATATTACAACACCAAATTTCCGAACACCAACACCCTTGTATTTGGTAAAATTTTGTTTGTTCATGTTTTAAGCTAAATTTAAAAGTGGAATATTAAAATTATTATGATTTGTTTAATAAATATGCAATTGAGCGATATCATAGCACAGTAAACGTCATCCAATGACAATTTTATTACGGGGTAAATAAATCCAGAGAGAAGATAAGCTGATGCAAAGGTGTGAAAGGTGATGGGTTAGATCTAGCCTTTTGACAAGGCATCGTGACTCTGGCTAAGCGGCTGAGATGAGTCTAGATACCCGGGGTGAATGCGCGACCGCCACGATTGTGATTCTCGCTCTGTCGTTCACTCGGGCTTTCGCGATTAGTCTCTTTTTAGTCGCTCGGCGTCTATCAAACATGTGGCCTTGTTCAAAGGCTAGGTTAGATCCCAAGCAAGAGTCTTAGTCCTTATGCATTGCATTTTATTATTATTATTATTATTATTTATTCGGCAACGGAAAACATTACATATCAGTGTACACAATACAAAATAAGACATAATTATCAACCATTGGAACGCCAGGGAATTTTATCTCAATCGCTTCTCTCAACCTAGGTTATTAATTGTTACCCTGTTTGATGCGAACTTTTTATGTGGTTGGTTTGCCACGTGTTCACGTGTAAAATGACGCCTAGCCGGAACACTCCTCATGGAGCGGTGAGTGTACAATATAATGTGTGGAATGGTTATTGACTCAACGGACAAACATGTGGTAATCACAAAAGTAAGAGCTCATCAACTTTTATTAAGCGATATGTGACTGTTAATATATATTTTGGATTTCCGACAGATACGTGTATGATCATGATGGTGATCTTGATGAAGACGAACGCGCTGGTTGTCTTTCTGTTTTTCTTGTACTCCGCCCAGAGCCGTAAGTTTGCCCATTTTTTTCTTTTTTTAAAATAGTTTTTTGTATTAGCTTTGTTGTCATTATTAGTTCAGTATTGTAGTAGAAGAAGAAAAAGAAGTATTACTAATATTAGTACTGTGTGCATTATTAGTGCGATTATTGTTGATATTGTTGTTGATATCATAATATCGCTTTGATCATCATCACTATCATTATTATTTTGATTATTAATGTTATTTATATTATTATTATCATTATTTTTATCAATATAATTATTATTATTATTATCATTGCCATAATCATTATTATCTTTCTTTCTATTATTATAATTATCATTATAATGTCGTTATAAATATATTCTTATTATTATCATAATGAAGTATCATTACTATTTTTATTATTATTATCATTATAAGCATCATTACTTTTTGTATTATTATTATAATCATTATTGTTATCGTGGAGCTTATCAAGACCGGAAATTGCATAACCAATGTGTTGCACAGTCCTTCCCTCCATTCATGTCTATAATTTTGTGAAAATATGCACGTGTGGCAAACGGGAGGTCGTGCAAGAAGGTGAAGAAAGCAACTAGAGTGTCTGGTAAAATGTAAATTTGTTAGCATAGGTACACCCTGATGGAGAGATTATTTGAATTGAATTTGTTTATTAAAAACAACATGACATGCAGCTTAAGGATGATATTTTCTGTTCTACGAATTAATCTATTATTTTTGTAATTATGATTAAAAAAGTAATATTTAAATGATAATTAACACCAAACAAGAACCCTATTATTTATTTTAGATTTCTAAACTTAGGAAATATGTGGATAAGCAGCTCATCAAAATAGTTTGGGTAATGTGACGGATTTATGTACACAGATTTAGAACATCTACAACAATTAGATTGGATTTTATTGGCATTGTCTTTGAAAGCAGATTACACAATGTGGAAAAAGTACACAGCAACTAAATGTGTTGGCCGAGGAGGATAAGTAATTGCGGATAAAAAATTACGTAACTGCTACTTGACAGAAGATGTACAAACAGCTGGGATGTGAACTGACATTGACATTTTTTAATCAAATAAAATTCTAAGATTTCTACAGGATTTATTGAGATGGACATCATCTTCAATCTGAATAGAAGGAAGGCTTAACGTATTTAATCGTATGTATCATGGCAACCGGATTCACACAATAAACGTGGAGTATGTGCGTGTGTTTGTGGGGAAGGCGCTTATGTCAGTTTACATGTTAATGTTTGCTTATTGCCAACGTTTTCGAAATCAATACAAACCAAGAAATATATAGCTTACTTCCATAATTTGTTTGTGTTTTCCAAGGGTCCGTGTATGAGCCAGTTATTTTTCTGTGCGACTTGGGAGGGAATTTCATTTTCGAGAGCACCGCTGACGAGCTCGAGTTCCATTCGCTTCCACTGCCCAACGTACGGCAACCGGTGGCCGTCGGATATGACTTCGACGACGATGTCGTATTTTGGGTCAATGCTGAAGACGGGTCTCTAAATCGCGCTAAACGCAATGGATCCGGTTATGAGATATTGGATGCCGGTCATGGTAAGTGTATTAGTTTTTCAATTCGGTGGAGATGTCGGGGTATAGTGGTTCGCTCACTCGATTCTTAATCCTAGGGTTGAGGGTTCGAACCCCAACCCGGCGTCCTTTCGCAAGACATTTGTCCACAATTGCCACTCTCCATCCAAGGGTTAATGGGAACATTACTACTGACGGGGTAATGATAATTGCAGGGCCTTGAGGGAAAACCGCACCTACTCTGATAAGGCAACCTTGGGTAAACTAAACTATCATTATTATTGTTAATATTATCATTGATATTGAAAATATTATTATAATTATTAATGCTATTATGATTGCAATTTTTTTAAATATTATTATCATTATGCTAATCATTATTTTTGTTATTATTATAATCATTTGTATTAATATCATTATTATATCATTGTTATTTTTACTATTATTTTTATTGTTGTTGTTTTTATTATTATCATTTTTAATGACTATAATTATTGTTATTGTTATTATCATTATCATGGCCGGATCTTAAATAATCTAATAAGGAAAGGGCGGGAGAAAAACCTCTTGACGAGCCACCCCTTCCAAACCAAGTTATCCAATATCACCCCCTATAGTCGTTGACGGCTTTCTGACATGCCGAGTGTGGTCGTGGGGAATTTTATTACCATTATATATTGTTTTTCTCTTTTATGTTTGCCTCCCAACGGAGGGGGTGGGGGGAGGGGGGGGGGGGGTTGATCACCCCTAAGTTCCCATGGATCCACAAAATATGAATGAATTGAGGTTGTAAATACCTGAACCCATTTTAATTGTGCGTGGTTTAACATAAGAAAGATTTAACAATATTTAGTAAATTAACTTCGACTAAAGAGTCTAATCTTTATCGCTCGCGATAGTTTAAAAGAATAAACCAACTTTAGGAATATTCAAGAATCCCCAGACAAATTAATAACATTGGTCTTATACTTTATTCTTAATCACCATTGCTATCGACTATGGAATAACACTTTTCCAGGCACTAGTAAATTGTTTTACAAATGGAATTTATTTCGGACTTGGGTTGTTTGAAGTATTCATAATAACATTTTCTGCCAGACATTTTGATGATGATGATGATGATGATGATGGTGGGGGTGGTGGTGGTGATGGTGATTGTATTAATACTACTACACTAATACTATTGCTAATATTGCTAATACCACTACTTTAACTTCAGCTTCTACTTCTACTATCACTAATTATGCTACTACTAATAATAACAATAATAGCTCAAGAAATTTCTTTTCTCTGGGTACCCATTCAGCTTTTTACCTGGCTTGAGAAGTAAAAATGTAACCTGCAAAATGACAATAACTTTGACAGGAATTCGAACCATCTGGTTGACACTAAACCATAACATCTTTGCAAGTGGCGTACTAAGCTCAATCGGGTCCTCTCGTCGGGTCTGGTTGCCGGGTTACACAAACTATCGTGAATAATCGAGCTCTATTTTCCCTCACAGGATCAGGTGTAACCTTTGTGAAATACATCCTATTTATCATCAATGTGTTGGATCTAGTTTACCCGAAACTTTCTGAAAAAAATGCAGGAAAGCTACGAAAACTATCATTTTGAACCGACAGTTTTCATTTAACCATTATATAGTTTGTTTACAAGATATATAATCACAATAATTCATTAAATATACTAGCGATCAAAACATCATTAGTAGCACTCAGTTTACCCGACCTTTCGTGAAAATGGGGGCACGTTTTCACAAAAGTCCGTGTAACCAAACGAAGTGACGCGTCGACCTTTCGTAAATAAAAGTGTATGTTTTCTGCGAAATTTCGAGCAAACGGACAACTCGACCCGACGCCTAGAGCCCATGGAATGAAGTAAGTCATCGTGAGTTACATATTTGCCATTCTTACCTATATTTCTTTCAACATAGATGTTATTGATCTGACAATTCACGTTCCATCGAAAAAGATCGCCTGGATCAATGTGCATAGAAATCTATCAGGGTTGTTTGACTACTCGTCTGGTCTTCAAGGCAACACATTTGCCGGTAACAACTTTTCTACAGTAGCGGCTCATCCAAACGGGTAATTCAAAAAAATCATGTTTGGACTATGTGAGATGTACTATAATTACGTTTCATCCATTTACGAAAAATCTTCATCGACCTTCGAGCAAAAAACTTTGCGACGGTCCAATAATGCTTCTTGAAGGAATGGAGAAGAAGACAGAAAGAGAGGAATAAGAAGGTAAAGAAGAAAACGGCGACGAAGAAGAATATGAGGAAAACAAATAATCAATTTTAATAAAAACAACACAATATCGAAAATAAAAAAGTTATATCTAATCAAATACAGTATTTGACTGTATCTTAATATAATGTAAATATTTTTAAGTTTTTGTATGACACCAAAGTCAGGATGATCAAGCTTGCAATCATCGACCTACCAAACAAAATTAAAAAATTAAAGTTCAAAATTGGATGCGTAAGAGAGTGACATATTCGGATCAACAAAATAGTAATTCATTGACCGTTCCTAGACCATGATTTGCCTAATTACACACCAGTTACTGTTGACTTTTATCAAAATGTTCCAATACGAATTCATTTATCTACACAGGAACTTCTATGTCATCGACATCACACCATCAAGTGCAGATATCCACACTCTATACAACAGTTTCTACCCCATGGCGACAAACGTAATGACTGGGCTTACGTCTGCAAGGAGTCTAGCACTCGATAGGGAAGGTAAGGATGTGCTGTACAGAGTGTCCCAGAAAAAAAAATTGAAACCGAATTTCATGACAGAAGTTGTGTATCATATGAAGAAGAGAAGTAGAGCTCTCCATACATTTATATCTCGTTAAAGAAATTATTTATTATGATAGAAATTTCTTCCATAAGATCCGGTTTTGTTTTTTCAAAATTTAGAAGCCCCCCCCCCGGGCTATTCAGTTTCAAAATAGCCCAGGCTATATAGGGTTAACCCTCCAGAGTTACCATTCGTTTTTAGAATCCAAGAATATTATGTTTAATGGTTATTTTTAGTTCGATAAACACCATTGTGCAGCATACAAAGAGGTACGTACGCGTGGGGTCTCTCCGATTATTGCTTTCGTATCAACATACACCTATTCGAGTGAGTACATGTCCTGTGATTTCGCTTAGACTAATAATATGATCAACAAAAGTTTCTTTTCTTTTTTTGTTTGGGGGGGGGGGGGGAGGGGGTGTTTGAATTAGTTTTTTGGGCAGGATAAATGTAGTACGTATCCGAGCTGAGAGATTGTATTACTTTTACTTGTCTGAAATTTAGAAGACTTGTGCCTCCACAAAATCAGATACTTTATATGAGTTAGTCTCGATAAACCTCAGTACTTAATTGTCTTAATATTGTTTGTTTTTTCTCTTTTTGTTTCCATTTCTTTTTTCTAATTTAAAAACGTAACATCCAGGAACGCGCCTTTTTATCTTTGATGACCAAAAGGAAACCATCGAGTCCTTTAATCCACTTGGAGGGGAGCAGGTGACCCTTTTCAGAACGGAACGCACGTTGCCAGTTGATATCGCCTGGTACAGGGGAATACCCCTATGGACAGATTCCGCTACAAGAGGTGTTACCTTTCTCCACGGTCACAGGGATGTTTCACCTGCTTCGGCCAACATTCTTCATTTTGGAAATCCCACAGGAATTCATGTTTATCATGGTAATATAGATGACAATTCTGAGCCAGTCTCCCCTTTTCAAAATCTGCCCCTTCATATGGTTTATGAAGGATGCGGGGGGGGGGGGGGGGACTTGATGAGTGAACACAATTCACTCTTGCCTTTTAAATATATACATACATATACATTTCACAACATTAAAGCTTTCTTAGTTAAGGTCAAAATTAAGATTTGGTTATTAAAATAGAATATTGACAACCCCAATTCCTCTAGAATATAGGGAAAGGTGTTTTGGAAGTTGGGTATCAGTTATTTGGTCTTATTTACTCTATTTCTTAGGCCAATCTCACTCAAAGAGACCCGAAGAGAGGTGTCTTGCAGGTGAAGTTACATGCGGAGATCTTTGCATCCCTTCGGCATGGCAATGTGACGGCCTCGTTGACTGCCTCGATCAGTCGGATGAAACGAACTGCGATCCAGTCGAAGAATCCGGTATGTTTGAAGGAAACTTTGGGTGTGGTAACATTTATTAAAAATTAAAAGTTGAAAATTAACATTGGTTATTTTGCCTTGTTTATAGTAATTTTTTTTAGGATCAAAATATATCAAAATAAATTTTAGTTAGAAATGAAATAAATGTTTGAGCGTGGTAACAATTATTCAAAATTAAAAGTTGAACATAAACATTGGTTATTTAAATGTCATTCCGTAACGATTAGAAACTGACCTTCATGCGTAACCTTTTCCATTTCTTGGCAGATTCTCTGATGTTTCTGACAGACCTAAATGGAGGGGCAATTTATGTTGCACACACGAACAATCTGAATTTCAGGCAGCTCCCGTTTCTCTTTGTACAAAAGCCAGTAGCAGTGGGGTATGACGTCATAGCAAAGGAAGTGTATTGGACAGACGTGGAAAGAAAGACGTTAAGTGCTGCTCAAATCGATGGGTCTAATCAAAGAATAGTCGTTCAAGGGCTTGGAGGTTTGTGTTTCTAACGTTTAAGCAATATATTGGTTATAGAGGGTAATACAAAGTTTTGGTATGGGGTCATGAATTTGGTTCATATGAACATAATTATTGGAAGCATATGCGATTTTACAATATTCAATCGAGCCTAAAGTGATGAAATTGTAAATAATAAACTCTTTATGTTGCAGTGAGTCCTCCTAAGACTTATATTTAATACTTTAGCTTCAAAACAATGTTTGTTTTTTTTACTACAATCGACCGATTTGCTTTTCTCGTTTGGAAATTATATATCAGAACACTGAGATTTTCATGGTCACAGCTATTATGGAGTGGCCTTAGGCGCTATTTTAAATATTTGAAATAACGCGGGAGCACTTTGGATTATTCAATTTCTCGAAAGCCGAAGTGTTTTAAGGCTAAATTTTCTAGTACTTATAATACATCACAGGGGCATCAAAATATATCGATATTTTAAAGAATTACTATCACTTCAATTTTCAAAATCTCCCAAAACTTTGCATTACCTTTGAGGGGCTCAAGTACCCACTCCATCGCAAGTTCTGTGATTCACATGTACATATAAAATGTGTACGTTTGTGTCTGTTCGTGTGGTGTGTTTATGATTACATTCTTCTACAAATGCTCCTACTTGAACAAAAACATAAATAAATAATCATGGTAGATATTGGATTTGTTTTCCATTATTTTTTTTTTATTTTTTTTTTTCATATTTTTTCTTTTTTTTTTTTTTTTGAGGGGGGGGGGGGGGGGTTGTTGACGGTGAAAAATTTCATCAGCGCATCAAATACAGTATTATCAAATTCGCAGTGCCCTCTATTCGAAATTAAAAAATCTCCTTCCAATTTAACGCAGTTCCTGACGGTCTCTTCGTGGATAGCGACAACGAAACTATTTTCTGGACAGATACGGACTTCAAAACCATCGAATCCATCCAGTTTGACGGATCGAACCAGCGAGTACTGATAAACGATGTAGATATGCCGAGGGCAATTATAATTGTTCCAGAAAACAGGTTTGACATCGTCTAATATTTCCGCATTTTCTATGTTAGAAAGTATTTGATCAATATCACTTAATTAAGGAACGATATGCAAAAGAGGAAACTTAATGTCTTGGAGGAAAAGAGAGCCGGGGGGGGGGGGGGGGGCAGAGGTAAACGAAGAGAAGCAGAAGCCTTTTTGCTGGTATATACCGTTCTTTAATTTCATGGATCATTTTTTCTAAAAATAAGAAAGTTTTGATTTAAACAAAATTGAAATCTCTATTCGTATGGAGAAATAAAATGGCTCAATCAGTAATATCCAGGCGGCGTAGTATACTTTTCCATTTGTCCCATCACACACAAAGTGGCAAAAATGTCAATTTAAAAAAATGAATTACTAAGGAGGGCCTTTTCTTTTTAGAAGACCTGTATAATAACTATATTTTGAACATAGCAAACGGGAGGCTTTGGCCGGGACCGAGTTGCCAAATTGAGATACGCATATAATTATTATTAGTATTCTCATATTTCCAAAATCTTAACTTTCTTATTAATCGGTCCCATTTATTTCAAGTCTTTCCCATTCAGTTTCCGTCTCTGAGTTTATCTGCGTTCATAACATGAGCTCATTACAAAGGCTGGATTACCTTTCAATACAGGAAGCTCTATTGGACGGACTGGGGGAGTACACCCAAGATTGAGATGTCTAATCGGGATGGTTCTGGTCGTCAGGTGATTCTGGATACAGACATCGGATGGCCGAACGGTATCACTTACGATATGCAAGGTAGTCTAAAACTCGTTGGCAAAGTTTAATTACCATAACTGATTGTCACTGGTAGTACCAAATCGTAAATAACTCTTAGCTGAACATATAACAAGAATTGCAAGCCCACAAATTAGAAAATAGTCTTATATGTTTCAATTTTTGTCATTATTTATTAGTCACGAAAACATACCTTCCAAATGACAAGCATATCAATGAAAATCCAAATTTTAAAATGTGTATATATATGTGTGCGTGTGTGTGTGTGTGTGTGTGCGTGTGCGCGAAAGTTTTGCATCCTACCAGGTACCCATTTAACACCTGAGTGGAGAGTGGCAAATGTAGATCAATGTCTTGACAAAGGACATTAGTGCTGCGGCGGGACTTGAACCGCGGACCTTGAGATCCACAGTCCGGTGACATATCCATCCGACCACGTCACACCTTGATCAAATATATTTCTAAGAAGTTATGAACTATATTTATCAAGAATAGAATCATAGTGTCGAGCATTTCAAGAAACGAGGGAGTGTCGTGGTCTTCTTCTTCTTCTTCTGTACATGTCGACAGACTTGTTAGTCCATATAAAGACACGTAAACAAAGCACGTGGTCATGGAATAGTGCTATCTTTAAGGAATTGTAGCGCATGGGACCTAAACGAATCAATTGATCCCGTGTTGATAACGCTATCAGGTAACTTATTCCAGTCCTTGCACGTACGAGTGTTTCAAATATTGGCTATTGCTGGTTGGGGAACGACGGGATCTAGTAACAGCAAGAGGTGTTAGGGTCTTCGGGATGGCAGATTGTCCGCTCTGGATATGTTTCATGAGGGCAAGTCTTGCAACTTCTCGCCGATGTTTCAGTGAGTCCCAATTCAGATCCCTCAACATGTCTGTGACACTACACTGTTAGAACGGTGTTTAAAATATCACTGTTTAAAAGAATGTTGTTTAAAAAAGTAAACAACGTTGTTCAAAATCGAAAAATCAGTGCTCGATTGACTTAAACAACTATGTATTGAAAGACAAAAATATTTAATTAAACAGATTTGTTTAAAAAGTCCCGGGGGCGTCGTTGATATTTTCTCGATACGCGATTGCAATTTGCGCACACACATGCGATATGCACAAAGTACGTACATAATACATGCTTGCAAGCATGCAGTGCTAGTGTGCAGACGAAAATGGCGGAACAAGGGCAAGGCGACGACTTGGTTCTTGTCGGCTTCGCCGATGGGGTTTAGGTGAAGTTATAGAGACAAATAATAATGTTGTCTGTCACTGCCATGAATATGATGAACAAATGTTGAAGTAAATCGGCAACAAGCTCTGCATGTTACAGTGTATAAATCGTTGTGATTATTGCAGGAGTGGTTCCAGTAGGTCATTTCACAAATTCAAACAACCAGATAATAACCATTAAACAGTTCTGTTTAAAATTTAAGCAACTCCTTTTAAACAACCCAGTTGTGCAGTAATATTGAATAAACAACAGTTGCTTAATAATTTAAACATTATTGTTTAACATTTACACAACTTGCTTTAAACAACCGAGTTGTGCAATTTTATTACTAAACAACTGTTGTTTAAAAGGTTTCCTAATTTTTAAACAACTAAGTGTTAAAAATGTAAACAACCTTAATTTGTTTAATTTTTAAACAACAGTTGAGCGATTCACCGGTTAACTCGGGGTTGTTTAAAATGTTAAACAACTTGTTTAATTTTTTTCTAACAGTGTAGCACGCTGGTTTTAGTTGTTGCAGACAAATCTGGCACGACGTTGGACCATTTCCAGCTGCTTGATGTACTTGGCTTCATAGGGGTCGTAGACACTAGCTGCATATTCTAAATGAGGTCTTACTAACGCAAGATAAGCAGTGCTCTTGATGGTTCTCGAACAACCTCTAAGATTACGCCTTAACATTCCGAGAACCCTTTTAGCTTTCTTGGTAATGTGAGCGTACTGGAAATCCCACTTGTATTTGTGGGTTAGGAAGACTCCAAGGTATTGGTGATGTTCAACTGGATCCAGGATCTGAGCATGAAGAGTATATTGGAATCTCAACTTCTTCCTCTTGTTGGTCATATTCATGACAAAACATTTCTTAGCATTAAATTTCGTCTGCCACTCGTCCCCCCATTTTTCAAGTTGATGAATGTCCCTCTGTAAATTCTCACAATCGGATAGGTTTTTAACAACCTTGTATAAAATACAATCATCAGGAAATAGACGTATTTCAGACTGTAGATTATCGGTGATGTCATTTATGTAGAGCAAGAAAAGCAAGGGGCCGAGGACTGTCCCCTATGGTACGCCTGACTTCACGTCGTGCCAATCTGAGCTTGTACCATTGATGACGACTCTCTGTCTTCGTTTAGTGAGGAAGTTGATAATCCAGTTAAGTAATTTCCCACGAATTCCATACATATGTTGTTTGGCCGCCAGCCTTTCATGAGGAACAGTGTCGAATGCTTTCGAGAAGTCGAAGATTGCTTTGTCCACCTGGTGACCAGAGTCGATTGCCTTAGCCCAATCATGGGAGGCAAGTATCAACTGGGAGGTGCAAGAATGATGCTTTCTGAAGCCATGTTGCTTGGGAGTAAGGATGTTGTGACGTTCCAAATGCCGACTTATATGAGAATGGACTATATGCTCAAGTTTACTGCATGTCGCTGTCAGGGATACCGGTCTATAATTTGATGGTAGGGCTTCATCACCTTTCTTTAACAGCGCGGTGATATTGGCTAAAAGCCAATCCTCAGGTAGATCTCCACTGTCTAAGGATTGTTGAAATACGTCGCGCAATACTGGTGCTATTTCATTTGCAGTTTCCTTTAGCATCCTGGGACAGATTCCATCAGGACCAGTAGCTTTGTTAATGTTTACTGTCTTAAGCAACTTCAGAACCCCTTCTACCGTAACGTTGACATCTTCTACAGTTGGCAAGTTGGTAGGAGTGAAAGGTATCTGGTCCAGGTTTTCCCTAAAGTAGTCAGCTAGAGATAGCGCCTTGTCCTTGTCAGAGACAAAATTGACTCCTTGGTGTCTGAGTGTCGGTATACCCTGATTCTCCATACTCTTACTTCTGATGTATTTTCATAAACCCCGAGGATTTTCACGAGCATTGTTCCCAATGGGCAGTATCGCCTGACCGTTTTGCCTTTTTATGGATACGATTCCTAACTCTAATGAGACGTTTGATCTTGGTATTGATCCATGGTATTGTGTCACGGGTTGACGACATCTTTGATGGAACAAATGACTCCTTCAAGTCTTCAAGACTTTTCTTTAACTTAGTACAATTTTCATTGACGGATCTTGATTCAGGTTCACTACTAAAATACTCCTGTGAAAATCTGGTGATTCCATCGCGCACTCTTCCGAAGTCAGCTTTGCCGTAGCAGTAGATCTTGCGACGAGGCTTAGGCAGCTGCTTTGGTCTGGTTTTGATAGCACTTACAACCACATCATGGTCGCTCATTCCAGTATGAACCTCGATTCCTTGAATGCTACTCGGGATCGAAGAGAACAGCAGATCCAGAATATTGGCGGTTGTCTCAGTTGTGCGCGTGGGTTCAAGCAGTTCAAGCACATGCTGTGTTAAGAAATGTTTATTGGCAATATCTAGCAGATGCATTTCACTTGAGTTTGCCGTTTGTATACCATCACCCCAATTGATGGATTTTGCGTTAAAGTCTCCAGTCAAAACTACATGTGGTATGCTTGTAGTCTCCTGAGGAATTTTATCCAAAGATTCCTCGAGGTCCTTCCAGTCTCCTACTCGGCTGACAGGAACACGGTAATAACATCCCACAATAATTTTTTTACCTGATGTCAATAGAATCAGGGTCCATATTATTTCAGTCTCTGTATCCAGATCAGGACGAGGTAAGCTAGCTAGATTATTCTTAACCGCGATAGCTACTCCACCACCAGAGCAATTCCCATCTTTCCTACAAACGTTAAAGTTACTAGGAAATAACTCAGAGGAAGATATGGAATCATCAATATGCGTTTCAGTGACACAGATAATGTCCGGCTGATGTTCCTTGATAATGGCATGGAATTCTGGAACTTTCCCTTTAAGGCTCCTTGCATTTAGATCGATGCACTTTAATTTATGGTCAAGTTTACATTTACTCCTACTTTTCTTGGTGGATGGTTGATTTTTTCTTCCACCAAGCGATTTCCCAGCAGGTTTACTATCACCTGTACTACCAGATCTCCTCTCTGGTGACTGTAGATCAGATTCACTGTCCTGTGATAAGTTAAATTCTCTTAAGGCTTGAAAAGAATTTTCGTCAGATAATTGTTGATTAGAGCCGAATAGCGAGTCGCTAAAGTTCATAAACTCGCAACATGGGCAGCACCAAGTAAAAGATGATTGATTCCGGAAGGATTCATACTCGTCTTCAGAAACATTACTACAGTTTATGTGTGACCACTTACAGCATTTGTCACATTCTAAAGCCCAATCATCGTCAGTTACTTCCGCATTACACATAGAACATTGGAAAGCTGTAGCGGCTTGAGGCTGAGGCCCGGTTGGACCTGGCTTCATTTCAACATCACCACTCAGAATAATAACAGATTTTAGAGTCATAAATTGAGAATGAGAGGATTTATACGGTGTACTCTTCAGCAGATCAAACGATCTCTCAAAATACAAGCCCCTCTTCTTAAGCATTACATGTCTGATATTTCGAGTCACAGACAGTTGATTAGCAAAGTTAAAGTATGTCTGATAATTCCCTCTCAGTCTCCGAGACATATACGCGTGTTTACTTGCAAGATGATCATCAATTGGATCAAAAGTTGCATCATAAAAAGGTAAGATCCTACCGTAATGTTGGTCCCTCAAGTATAAGGGGCTTCGGAACAGGCGAAGTCCAGCTCCCGTCAGTGTGATGCAAACCAATAAATTGAGACAAAGCTGTAATCCGAGGTTAGCTTCTCTAGCTCCAACACCAATCCTAGACATCTTGGCAGGTATCGAGATGAACAATGGCTACTTCTGTAGTAATTAGTTCAGCGTTTGGTCCGGAGCAATGTGTGGATAGCACAATGAATGCCAGCGTTAAATATTATCAGTTAAAAATCAGGCTAAGAAGTCTATCTATTTAGCCTACAGTACACGCTAAAAATACGATGATATTCTAAGAAAAATGTCCACATGAAATATGCATACTAAAAATCACATCGAATAGATTCCAAAGTGGAAAAAGGTGTTAAAAGTCTATTAAAAAGAGCGAAGTCACGGTAAAAGCAAGATGGCGGCGAAGCACAGTAGTGACGATACGCGTGAAGCCGCAGTGAGTCTTGCTGTACGGAGGCTGCCTCTCGCGATCCCCAGAACTCCGGCGTCGGTAGCGATGGTGTTAGCTACTCCTACGCGTCGATTGGTAAAAGCAAGATGGCGGCGAAGCACAGTAGTGACGATACGCGTGAAGCCGCAGTAAGTCGTGATGTACGGAGACTGCCTCTCCCGATCCCCAGAACTCCGGCGTCGGTAACGATGGTGTTAGCTACTACTACGCGTCGAATCTACAACATCCAAGTAGTCGGAAACGCGAGATCAAAATCCGTTTAAATCCAGTCCCATCGGATCTAAAAAAAATCCTAAAAGTTCTTAAGTTGAGTTTTGATAGCAATAAAACTCGACTAAAAGGTTATTTTACAAGAATTTTGTGGATAAAAAAAAAAAATCAAAAAAAAATCAATCGATAAAAACAGGAGCTCTAGTAAAACATGACCGCTCTAGTCCATGATCAGTGCACAGCTGGTCGAGTGGTTTAAGGCACTTGACTGTAGATGTGAAGGTCGAGCGTTCGAATCTCAACACGGCACTAATATCCTTTGGCAAGATATTAACCTTCACTCGCTACTCTAGACCCAGGTGTTAAATGGGTACCCGATAGGATGCGGCCGCCATTGTTGGTCAAACAGTTTTTGAGCGTCAAGTAACGCCTGGCTGGAAAGCTCCCCAGGGAGTGGAGATTGTGCACACAGTGTGTGCGGACGAACACTGAATCCAATGACCGGGGTAATAGTTTATTTGTAAAGCTCTTAGAGACATTTGTATTAAGCGCTATATAAAACATTAATATTACTATTATTATTATTATTATTATTATTATTATTATTAAATATTATTCCAAATTCATAGGCAACAATGCATGTTCCCTCTTTTCTTTGAATAAGGGAATCGGTTGATTTGGTGTGATGCTCAACTCGACAAGATTGAATCGTGTGACCTTGATGGTGGTGGGAGGAAGATTCTCCTTGATAGAACCCACGGTACCTTTCATCCGTTTGGTGTGATAGTGTACGAGAGTACGGTGATGTGGAGCGATTGGGTGCTGAAGGGGGTAGGGATAGAGGAGCCTGCTAATCAAACATGGCCTGGTCTGTACTCATCTGTCAGCATCATTGCTCGACCCTCCGGCATCCACGTCGTAGGTGAGAATATCATTCAATTAAGAAAAGGAGGAGGAGAAGAAGAAAAAGTATAAGAATGAGTAGAAAGAAGCCCCTTCACCTTTCACATGATATACCAAGCATTTTTAACAGATCTACAAAATAGTATACATTCTCAGAGTTTATTGAATAATAATTTGTGAGTGTTTGTTTAGCGTGACTGCTAAAGCATGTGTATGCTATTATGCTAATCAACTAGGGGACATACGTCCTTAAAGTCAAAAGGGCACTAATATAGCACCATTTTTAGATCTGTTAGGAATAAATCATCGTCAAAATCATTCCATAAATTGGGGTAACAAAAAATTATTCCACCATTATGACCAACAGTGTATATAAATGAAATGTTATAGGGAAAACATAAAACAAATCATGCCTGGGCGTAGAAGAGAACTGTTTCCTGCAAACAAATACGACGTATTTTGACTCAAGACAAAACTCTGGTAATTATCTTTCAGTTGACCCATGTTCTGCTGAGCCGTGCAGTTACGGAACATGCCATCCGTTAGGTGTATCTGATTATGGGTGCGATTGTATGACTGGATTCACTGGTAAAGACTGCGATACAGGTAATTCAACATGTAACAATCTTTCCAACAAGTTACAACTACGACTGTTATCAAAGACCAAGAAGATAAAGAAGAAGAGGAACAAAATAAGAAGAAGAAGAAGAGGAAAAGAAGAAAAAGAAAAACCCCTTCACTGTGTTATGTTGTAGGTATGAGGTAACATAAAGTAGGGTGACGACAGGCCAAAGCTATACTTAATTTCATTTTTCTTAAAAACCCAAATATGTATGTGTCAGATATCGTTTAAACATTCTCCGCAGTACATTTTTTTTTTTAATTGGTAAGAACCTGAATGTGTGTCCTGTAATTACATTTTAAAATTAGTTGGGTGAATGAATGAATAATATATTATAATGAGCCTGATATATATTAAATAATTAATAGCCACAATACGTTATTGTATTACCTTTTACATGAAATACCAAGCATATAATTGAATATTATTTTGATATGTTCCATTGCCCGGAATGCAAATGAAACAATATGAGAAATAAAACATACTAATCATGCCTGGAAGGATATTGGTTCCTGCATGCAAATATGTCGTATTTTGACTCGAAACAAAACTCTGGCATTTATCTTTCAGTTGACTTATGTTCTGCTGAGCCTTGCACTTACGGAACATGCCATCCGTTAGGTGTATCTGATTATGAGTGCGATTGTGTGACTGGATTCACTGGTAAAGACTGCGACACAGGTAATTCGAAATTCTAACCATCTTCCCATCAAGTTACAGGTACCATTATTATCAAACAGGAAGCGGAAGAAGAAGACGATAAGAAAAAGAAGAAGAAGAAGAAGAAGATGAAGAAAAAGAAGATGAAGAAGAAGATGAAGAAGAAAATGAAGAAGAAGAAAATGAAGAAGATGAAGAAGGAGAAGATGAAGAAGAAGATGAGGAAGAAGAAGAAGTTGAAGAAGAAGAAGAAGAAGAAGGAGAGGAAGAAGGAAGAAAATAAGGAGAAGAAGAAGAAGAACATTCAATTCATTGTTTTATGTTTGTGTGTATGACGTAACAGACATTAAGGTAACGATAGGCCAAATCTATACTTCATGAAATAATTTGGTTTATTTATTAATTTCTTAGTTTGTTATAAACCAAATTGTGTATATATGTGTTAGATATCATTTACACAGTCTCCGCCAGTTATTTTGTTTTCAATCGGTAAAAAAATGAATGCATATCATGTTATTCAATTAAAAAAAATAGATGGACGAATGAATTAATAACATAATATTATGATCCATGATATTTGTTAAATAATTAATAGCAACAATACGTTAATGTATTACCTTTCACATGAAATACTAAGCACATAATTGAATATTTTTTTGATATGTTTCATTGCCAGGCATGCAAATTGTTAAAATGTATATAAATAAAATGATATAAGAAATAAAACATACTAATTATGCCCGGGCATAGAAGAAAATTGGTTCCTGCATGTAAATAAGTCGTGTTTTGACTCAAGATAAAATTTCGGCGATTATCTTTCAGTTGACCCATGTTCTGCTGAGCCTTGCACTTACGGAACATGCCATCCGTTAGGTGTATCTGATTATGAGTGCGATTGTGTGACTGGATTCACTGGTAAAGACTGCGACACAGGTAATTAAACATGGTAACAACCTTCCCAACAAGTTACAAGTACGATTATTATCAACGATGAAGCAGAAGCTATTATCAAAGACGAAGAAGATGGACAAATGAATAACAAGAAGAAGAAGAAGAAGAAGGAAAACCCTTTCACTGTGTTATGTTGTAGGCATGAGGTAACAGAAAGTAGGTTGCCGATAGGCTAAAGCTATACTTCATTTCATTTTTCGTTAAAAACCCAAATATGTATGTGTCAGATACCGTTTAAACATTCTCTGCAGTACATTTTTGTTTCAATTAGTTAATGAATGAATAATATATTATAATGAGCCTGATATATGTTAAATAATTAGTAGCCACAATACGTTATTGTATTACCTTTCACATAAAATACTCAGCATATAATTACTTTGTCAATTGCCACCGAATTATTAAAAGCTATATAAATGAAATGATATAAGAAATACAAAAGACAAATAATGCCTGGGCATAGAAGGAAATTGGTTCCTGCATGTAATTATGTCGTATTTTGATTCAAGAAAAAACTCTGTCAATTATCTTTCAGTTGACTCATGTTCTGCTGAGCCTTGCACTTTCGGAACATGCCATCCGTTAGGTTTATCTGATTATGAGTGCGATTGTCATGGGTAAAGACTGCGACACAGGTAATTAAACGGTAACAATCTTCCCATGAAGTTACAAGTACCATTATTATCAAAAAGGAAGCGGAAGAAGTTGAAGAAGAAGATGAAAAAGATAATGAAGAAGATGAAAAAGATGATGAAGACCAAGATGAAGATGGAGAAGAAGAAGAAGAAGAAGAAAACGGAGACGAAAAAGATGATGAAGAAGATGAAGAAGAAGAAGAAGAAGAAGAAGAAGAAAAAGAAGAGGAAGGGAAAGAAGAAGAAAGAAAAAAAGAAGAAGAAGAAGAAAAAGAAGAAGGAAAAGAAGAAGCAAATTCAGTTCACCGTGTTATGTTTGTGGGTATGACGTAAAAGACAGTAACGTAACGAAATGCCAAATCTAAACTTCATGAGATAATTTTGTTAATTTATTAATTTTCTTAGTTCGTTATAACCCTGCTTCCAGTGATTTTCTTATGCTGACCAAGATGGGTCTTATTATTTTTATAGATGAACTTTATATTGATATTGACTGCACATCAGCACCACTGACACACACGAACACACGTTCAGTCACTTGCAAACGCACCTACACCACAAGCACGCTTGCAGTTGATCCCTTACATAATATCTGGTACTTTACATTTTATCGTTTCTGATGGAGTCACTCTCTTTTATTCCTGATAATTACATAGAAAATTCATACAATAGCAAATACTACACACCTCAAGAATTCAATAACATGTTTGATAGTAATCCAAATGATATTTCCCTTTTACATGCAAATTTAAGAAGTCTGAATAGAAACTTCGAATATTTTGAAAATCTCTTACACACGTTAAACAATTTCAAATTCTCTGTTATTGGTATTAGCGAGACATGGCTACATGAAAATTCCCCAGATTTGTTTAATTTACCAAATTATAACTTGATAAGGGCAGATCGCAAAGGAAAAAGAGGCGGAGGCGTGGCCTTCTACATTGCTGAAAAACTGAAATTTAAGATCCGTTCCGATGTGAAACTGTTACATGCAGAGACTTTATTCATTGAAATTGAAAACACAGGATTTAAGAATATCATCATAGGTTTGATTTATAGACCGCCAGGCTCTAATCTTGATTTATTTTATAAGGAACTTGAGCAATATCTCTATATAATAGGTAATGAAAATAAGCATACTTTTATTCTTGGAGATTTTAATATCAATTTCTTACCCTCAGTCGTCAATAATAACTCAAACAATTTTATGAAACTTATGTACTCATTCGGCTTCCATTCATTCATCAATAAATCCACCAGAATTAACCCATATTCATCAACTCAAATTGACAACATTTTTTCCAACGTACATAACAACATGAATAACAAAATGATAGGAGGAATTCTATGCTCTGAAGTTTCAGACCACTTACCAATATTTTTAACTTGTGAATTAAAACTACCATGCCCCAAATCATTAAACCAACGTACATATCGAAAAGAATCTAAACGTAATATTGAATTAATGAAGCAAGACTTATTAATTGAGGGGTGGGAGGATGTATACAATGAAGCTGACGCGAACATATCATATAATCTCTTGAATAATAAATTACAACATTATTATGAAAAAAATATTCCCATAGGTAAAGAAAAAAATAATAGAAAAACCCCCAAACATCCTTGGATAACAAAGGGTTTTTTGAAATCAATACAGACACGTAATCGCCTTTACAAATCACATTTACACAATCCTACTGAAGCCAATTCAAAAACATACAAGTTATATCGCAACAAGTTGACAAAATTAATTCGTATATCACGTAAAATGTATTATGCTAATAGAATAAAGGACGTCAGTTCAAATACTAATGCAACATGGAAAGTCATCAAAGAGGTAATGGGAACTAAGGCAAATCCCCCACCTACTGATGATATGACTTTAAATGGTTCTAAAGTTGACTCTTCCCTTCATGCAAACTCATTTAATTCATTTTTTACAAACATCGGACCCGAACTTGCAAGCAAGATTAATAGCCGAAATGCGCATTTCACGGATTATCTCCCCCAACCTAATCCACATTCTCTGTTCTTGAGCCCTACGAACCCCACCGAAATTATCAATATTACACGTTCTCTTAACAACTCCAAATCTCACGGGCATGATAGAATTAGTGTGTCTCTTTTAAAAGAAATAATCCACCCACTTGCTAACCCTCTTAGTCACATTTTCAATAAATCATTATCACAAGGTGTTTTTCCGGACTTATTCAAAATCGCCAAAATCAATCCAATTTTCAAAAAAGACAATCCTCATGAAATTACGAATTATCGCCCCATATCTCTAATCCCAAGTATATCCAAAATTTTTGAAAAAATAGTATATAATAGACTCTATGAATTTATCAACAAACACAATTTGCTAACTTCTAATCAATATGGCTTCAGAAAAAATTACTCAACAAACCTGGCTTTAATCCAAATTTATGATAAAATTACAAACGCCATAGCTAACAAAGAACATGTCATTGGTATATTTTGTGACCTCAGTAAGGCATTCGATACACTTAATCACGATATTTTACTTTCAAAACTTAATTATTATGGTATACGAGGTCAATCACTCCTTTGGTTTAAAGATTATTTAAGAAATCGAAGACAATATGTCACATTTAATGGTTATGACTCTGATTCACTTTTAGTTCAATGTGGTGTCCCTCAAGGCTCCATTCTAGGCCCACTGTTATTTCTGCTATATGTCAATGACATTATTAATACATCCTCCATTTTATCTTTTGTATTATTCGCCGACGACACAAATATCTTTTTTTCTCATAAAAATCTCACTTCCTTAAACAACATATTAAATCATGAAATAAACAAAGTATCACAATGGTTTAAAGCTAACAAACTATCTTTGAACACAAAAAAGACCCACTTCATCTATTTTAAACACCATTCTCATATTACTGATACTCCAATTCACTTACAGATTGACGGCATGCCATTAGAGCAGAAAACTCACTCTAGATTTTTAGGTGTTATCATAGATCAAACTTTATCTTGGAATGAACATCTGCACCATATCATAACAAGTATCTCAAAAAGTATTGGAATAATTTCCAAGTTAAGATTTATTTTACCTCATAAAACATTATTTTTATTGTATAATTCGTTAGTACTCCCATATATAACCTACTGTAACGTTGTTTGGGCTAGTTGTGGTTCTACAAAGCTGTCTCCTATTTTTAAACTACAAAAGAGAGCAATTCGCATTTGTACAGGATCGCATTACTTGGCCCACACCGATCCTTTATTTTTTAAACAAAAAGCACTAAAAATTGCCGACTTATATACTATTCAAATAGCTATCATTATGTTTAAGTATATTAATAATCTGCTCCCTTCGTCTTTTGATGACATGTTTAAGTTCAATAGCTCTGTCCATACCTACCCAACTCGCATATCCGGAAACTTTCATCTCACAAACCCAAGACTGTTAATTGCCTCTAAATCAATTCGTCATCATGGTCCAGACATCTGGAATAATCTTTCAGACAATATTAAATCTTGTTCGACCATATACTCCTTGAAATCCACTCTAAAAAACACTATCATTCAATCGTATGAATCCCATACTGCAAATTAATATATTCACATAAATATTCACATTCGTCATTCAATATCCTCATTTTACTCAACTGCTACATACAGCACCAGCACCTGCACCTGCAATGCACCCACTTGACCAGTAAATGTCAATTTCAGTCACGAATCTTTTTATGAGGCCGCCATCAATTTCAAGCCTTACCGCTCACGATGGCGGTCTCCTGCGTTCATTGATTGGATTATATATTATATTATATGTGTTATATTATATTATATTATATGTGAGAATATCTATAGGTGTATATGTGTATGTGTATGTATGTATGCATGTGCTGTGTATATGTATGTATATATGTATATATGGGTATATATCTATAAAAAAAAAAATTAAGCTCACTTCCTTATTTTGTATTCATTATGTATCATGACTATATTGTTTATCTTATGAATTGTTTTGTATATTATCTTTGTAAACACATTTTATATTATTTATTGTATTATTTTGAACGCAGAAATAAAAGCAAACAAACAAACAAACAAACAATAAACCAAATTGTGTATGTTTGTGTTTGATATCATGTACACAGTCTCCACCTGATATTTTTAACAATTGGTAGAAAACTGAATACGTGTCATGTAATTCAAATAAAAAAATTAGTTGGGTGAATGAATTAATAATGTAATATTATGATTCCATGATATATGTTAAATGATTATTACCAACAATACGTTATTGTATTATATTTCACATTTAGCACTATGCATATAATTGAATATTATTTTAATATGTTCCATTGCCAGGAATGAAAATTGTTAAAATGTATATAAATGAAATGTTATAAGAAATACAAAAGACACAAACTTCCTGGGCATAGAAGGAAATTGGTTCCTGCTTATAAATATGTCGTATTTTGACTCAAGAAAAAAACTCTGTCAATTATCTTTCAGTTGACCCATGTTCTGATGAGCCTTGCACTTACGGAACATGCCATCCGTTTATAGGTGTTTCTGATTATGAGTGCGATTGTGTGACTGGATTCACTGGTAAAGACTGCGACACAGGTAATTAAACATGGTAACAACTTTTCCATCAAGTTACAAGTACGACTATTATCAAACAGGAAGCGGAAGAAAAAGACGATAAGAAAAAAAGAAGAAGAAGAAGAAGATGAAGAAAAAGAAGATGAAGAAGAAGATGAAGAAGAAGACGAAGACCAAGATGAAGAAAAAGACGAAGAAGAAGAAGATAAAAAAGAAGATGAAGAAAATGAAAAAGATGAAGAAGCATAAGATGAAGAAGAAGATTAGAAAAGAAGAAGAAGAAGTTGAAGAAGAAGAAGAAGAAGGAGAGGAAGAAGGAAAAAGAAGAAGGAGAAGAAGAAAAAGAACATTCAGTTCACCGTGTTATGTTTGTGGGTATGACGTAACAGACAGTATCGTAACGATATACAGGCCAAATGTATACTTCATGAAATAATTTGGTTAATTTATTAATTTTCTTTGATTGTTATAAACTAAAATGTGTATATATGTGTAAGATATCATTTACACAGTCTCCGTCTGTTATTTTGTTTTCAATCGGTAACAAAACTTGATACGTGTCATGTAATTCAATTAAACAAAATAGATGGGCGAATGAATTAATAACATGATATTATGATCCATGATATATGTTAAATGATTAATAGCAACAATACGTTATTGTATTACCTTTTACATGACTTACTAAGCATACAATAGAATAGTATTTTGATATGTTCAATTGCCAGGCATGCAAATTGTTAAAATGTATATAAATGAAATGAAAACAAAAGAAAAATCATGCCTTGGCGTAGAAGAAAACTGGTTCCTGCATGTAAATATGTCGTATTTTGACTCAAGACAAAACTCTGTCAATTATCTTTCAGTTGACTTATGTTCTGCTGAGCCTTGCACTTACGGAACATGCCATCCGTTAGGTGTATCTGATTATGAGTGCGATTGTGTGACTGGATTCACTGGTAAAGACTGCGATACAGGTAATTAAACATGGTAACAATCTTCCCATCAAGTTACAAGTACGACTATTATCAAAGGCTAAGAAGATGAAGGGGAAGAGGAAAAAATGAATAAGAAGAAGAAGAACAAGAAAAGAAGAAGAAAAACCCTTTTTATTGTGGTATGTTGAAGGTATGAGGTAACAGGCAGTAGGTTGACGATAGGCAAAAGCTATACCTAATTTCACTTAATGTGTGTGTCAGATATCGTTTAAACATTCTACGCAGGACATTTTTTCAATCGTTAAAAAACTGAATACGTATCCTGTAATTCGATTTAAAAAATAGGTGGGTGAATGAATGAATAATATAGTATTAATGACTGCTTTGAGAGAAATAGTTGTTTTTATACGCTCAAGGGAAGGTTAGAATTGTGCTATTGCCCGAGGCGTGCCGAGGGCAGTAGCCCAATCGTAACCTTCCCGAGAGCGTATAAAAACAACTATTTCTCGAAAATTAAAGCAGTCATTAATACTTTTATATGCCGAAAAAAAAGAGTCAACTTATGACACCACCTTGGCCTTTATCTAGTTTATCTGCACGGTTGTTTTTTATGAGTGTATCTTTTAGAGTAGACTGAAATATAAAAAAATAAACAATAACAAAACTTTTGTCGAAGATGGGATTCGATCTCTTGCGTACAAATGGTAATGTAACTAAAAATCACCGCCTTAGACCGCTCGGCCATCGCGCACTGTTACCATACCTAGCAGTTTTCTCTGATATATAAATGAAAATGGATTGAAAACGGCTTCGCGTGCTGGATGCTTCGTGGCAGCTCCATTAAACGGGCCCTTCTTTTACTTTTGCAATGCATATTGGCACGAACTTAGATCAAGATCTATCGGCAGATGTTGTTTTTGGAAGTTTATTTTCGTCTTCATGTCAACAATGCAAGATAAAATTGTCGGTAAGATCGATCGAGATTCAATTGTATTGAAATTACCGACCAATTCTTCGCAAACGTACGGTATCCCCCATCGCCATTTTTTAACATGTAAACCTATGGGTATTTCACCAAGACTGAACTATTTTCCCGGTAACCACTGGGATTTTAGAACTATTTTTTAGAACTATTACATGGGTTTGGAATTTTACCGGGAATTTTACAGGAATAGTTAAAGTTTATGAATGCAATTTCGACCAATCAGATGGCTGGATTTCTTAAGTGAGGTATATAATATATTATAAAGATCCTGATATACGTTACATGATTGAGGGCAACAATACATTATTGTATTACCTTTCACATGTAATACTAAGCATATAATTACTTTGATATGTCAATTGCCAGGCGAATTATTAAAAGGAATATAAATGTAAGGATTAAAAAAAAAGAAGACTAATTATGACTGGGCATAGAAACAAACTGGTTCATGCATGCAATATGACGAATTCTAACTCAAATAGGAACTCTGGCAATTATCTTTCAGTTGACTCATGTTATGCTGAGCCTTGCACTTACGGAACGTGCCATCCGTTAAGTGTATTTGATTATGAGTGCGATTGTGTGACTGGATTCACTGGTAAAGACTGCGATACAGGTAATTAAACAAGTACGATTATTATCAAAGATGAAGCAGAAGAAGAAGGTGAAGAAGAAGATAATGAAGAAAAAGACGAAGAAGAATAAGAAAATCTAATTCACTGCTTTTTGTAAATACACAGTCAGTGTATAAAGTAGGGTAAAGACTGTTCGTCCTTAAAATTATACTCTTTCTTAAAGTCAATTGCAATAAAATAAACATACATAGATGGTGGGTCTAGGTCCATGCTACCTAATTTCGAAACACCAGCGAAATTTTACTACAACCGACTGTTCCAGTATTCCACCCAAAATCGTGGAAGACTACATTAAATTCATACTTCAATACGTTCTACACAGCTATCACATGCGCCTTACCAATTGAATCTGAAGATAGTCACATCAAAGATCCCAAAGATACCTACACTCCTGGTGAGCGAATCACCATCACATGCAATAACGATGGGAATGCAAGCACGACTTGGATATGTAATGCTTCTTCCGGGTCCTGGGATGTTACAGAGGATCTGAAGTGCCCAGGTGAGTATGTTCTAGTTTGGTATGTAAGATGTATGGAAGCTTAAACGTGCAACGAGAAGACAATCTCTTTAATGAACTCGCTAATGGGCCTTGTTTGTGACGAGAAGGCGAGAAGATGACTGTTTATTACTCTTTAAGTCGCCTTCTCGTCATCTTTACATAAAAAAGGCGCCTTGGTTCGAAGTAAAACTCATCTTCTCGCCTTTTTTTCAAATGTTTTTTTTTAAATTAAAAAAAGGCGCCTTGGCGAGTTTTAACAAATCACTTTCTCGCCGTCTTTACTTAAAATAAAGAAGGCGAACAATTGGCGAGATTTACTGTTTAGCAAGTCGCCTTCTCGTCTTAAATTGGCGCTTTGGCGAGTTAAACAAGACTAGTCGTATTTTTGCTGCACGATTAAGCTTTCGTAAAGAAGAGCCCTCCTCCATTCAATTATATTCGTGACTTAGGAGACAGAATGATTTTATCCCCAGTGAATATTCATTCCCTGGCAAAAGATTTCATTTACAGGATTTGAAAATTCGATCTGTAAAACACAAAAGAATCATAATGATCAGTGAAAGTGAGAAGAAAGAAAGTGAATAAAGAAGAAATAGAGCAGAAGAAGAAGAAGAAGAAGAAGGAAAATTGATGACAATTATTGGGCTCCAAGTGTTGCACTAGCGTCAAACTAAATTTGTTATGAAATAAATTTTACTAATTGCTTTCTTGGACGAAATCTGTCCCAAGACTAATTTTCGAGGACATAAGTATGGCGTAAGATATCATTGTAATCTTTACAAAATTGTGAATTTTCTTTGAGATCTCACGTGACACAAATAAATCAGATGGTTGAGATCTGGTAAAACTGACAGATCATTCATTCAAATTATTGTTCATTTTTTGCATGCAGCTTGGAAGTATCATTTACCCTGGTAATAAATGGTCTTCAGTCGGTATCATATTTGAAATGTGACCAGAGCTATCTGAAAAAGAATCTGGATACACTATTAGGCCACATACCTGCAGTCCGGCCCCTTTACACATTTCCATGTGAATAAGATTTTTAGCGAAATTGAGTCAGAAATCATTTCTTATTTTTCCATTTCTCATAACATATTTATTTCCTCTTTTTTCAAGAATCAGCAATGAACCATACAGGTCGTTCGATCGGTATCGCTTCCGGCGTGATCATTTTGGTTGTTCTGATGCTCACCGCGTTCTGTGTATTTGCGTAAGATAATTTCACAATCGTAGATATTTGGCACCAATACTAAAATTCCGGATCACACGAAATAAACCTGGGTCCCGTTGCACAAAACTTACCATTGATGGTAACTTTTCCATCAATGGTAACTACCATGGAAACCTTGATTTCGATTGGCTGTTGAGCCTTGTTACCATAGTAGTTGTCATTGATGGCAAAGTAACCATCAATGGTAAGTTGTATGCAACGGGTCCCAGGACTTTGCTGTTTATTAAGATGATGATGATAATACTTATATTAATCATAATAAAGATGATGATGATAACAACAATAATAATTTTTAGTAATCTGGCTTTATAAAACGTTTCAGACATCAACATGGTCTCTAAGTACTTTACAGATATATTATTACCCCCGTTTCGGATTCAGTCAGCACACAATGAATGCACAATCTCCATTCCCTGTGGAGCATTTTAGGCAGACGCCATTTCACAGTGGCTCATAATGCTGAGTAATTTACAATGACTTCCGCATCCTACCCCATCCTTGTAAAAAGACGATAGAGGCACGCTGGGACTCGAACCACCAACCCTCGGATTGAGAGTGAAGTGGATGAACCTATATTCCATGACATTCCCGAATGATAACACTTTTTTTCAAAGGAAAACTCTCGTATTTGCAATAGAATTGTTATCTAAATCAATATACTATAGTTATTATTCTTTTTAATAACAACAACAACAATTAGCATTACTGTTATTTTCATCGTTATAACAATCTTGATACTAGCATATACGAAAAGTAGCATTAAAGCTTAAAGGAAATCGAACCCTGATAGCAAATTAATTTGAAAGAAAGTAAAATAGAACTGAGATTCGCACAGATGTAGTGATTTCATATTTCAATCAGATTTAACTCTTGATCATTGAACTGATTTATTTCAAATTTGCTCTATTCTATTTCTCTTGTGTTGTTGCTTCCATACAAATAAACTCATTTCAAAATTTGGATTTCCCTTTACATGTGTATGATTTGATTATCCTCATGTTTAAGAAGGTAAAACATTAACACAGTCAACTTTGTTTATCACTTTGCAGATATATAAAACGAAGGAAGCAACCTCAAGTCAATAATGGGATTACACCAGAGCAACGGGAACGTGAGCCCCTCCCACATGCACCACAGAACCATATTTACATGGAAATGGACGAAGACCAGGATTATTGCTCTGGAATATCTAATCCAAATAGCATGGGTCACATCTATGATACTAATCTAGTCGATAGCAGACCAGAAGCGCAAGGTGACTCCAGTGAAGATCAACCCAGATATGAAACAACGCTAAGATCCATAACTCAGTAAAAATCTAATTTCTGGTCTAAGATCACGTTTAAGGAAGGCAGTCAGACACAACCTCGGAAAATCAAGCACTTTTTTACCTAGACATAAATCCTATTTTTGTCGCAATCGACCCACTGCCGTCTGAAGGTGAGGTAAATGCTTAACCGGCAGAAAAAAAATCCTTAAAATTCTAGAGCGCCATAAAATTGGGAGCCATGCTTAAGCCAGGGTAATAATTGGGGAGCGCCAGGATTGTAAAGTCTGACAGACATGTAAGAACCCATGCACTCCTGTAATACTTCCACTATTATTATTATTATCATTATTATTATTATTATTATTCTTATCATTATATTAATTATTTATATTATTATTATCACTATTATTATTAGATTTATCCCATGCCTTTTGTGCGGGCTCTATATTCATCGTGTGTTAAGGGCCGTGTTTGCGTATTTATCTGTGTTCGGTTTTCAAAATTTGTCTCTGACTGAAAGAAAATCTTAGACCAAGGACCAAATTCCTTTGTTAAATATGGTTTTTAATTTAAGCATAAACCCAGTGATATCTTTAAATTGTAATAATATGCTGGCCTAAATGTGCACTCATCCAGTGCAAAAGTTTGATCCAATCCCCATTGATAATTGAAAGGAAAGAAATAAGGAGAAGAAAAATACATTCAATTAATTTAAAGACGATAATGGTGAAGTATTGGATAATGATTGTGTAGAAATGCGGGTTGTGGAGCAAACAAGTTTTGTAATACAAACATATTGAGTTATTTTATAAAAAGACAAACTAGGTTCTTTGGGCCTAGTGTTGTCAGAACATAGAGGGTTTGTGGCTGTCGTTGTTGGGGGGTATAGCATTGGGAGATCGAGGCTCTGAAATAAGTGTTTTGTAGTTGAAAAATATATATCGAATTGTTAAAATTCTTGTTCATTATGGACGACATACGTAATTGTTCATGCTTTATGATCCAAGACGTGTTGTACATTTAGTTATTGTAACTTGTTATCATGTTATATGTTTTCATTTTCATACGATGATTGGCAAAGTATTCTATTGGTTTTGGAATATAGATATCTTGCATCATAATAGTGTTATATATGGTAGGGGTTTTGTAATATAGAGTTGTTACTACATAACAAAAGATCTAAGTTTTGTTTTCATTTTGTTTTTTATTGTTTTGTTTTGGTATTTAGTGTAGCAACATTTTATGTTTCCTTCTTTGTTTGTTCTTATAATACAGGGGTATTGCGGCATGATATTAAAAAGCATGGGTTTGAAATGAAATTAGGGATATTTGGACGTTGTAGTTCCAGGACGCGTATATTTTATTTAAACGGCAGCGAGGGGAAAAGCTCGATTAATTCCAATGAAACCGCTCGCGGGGAGTCTAGTCTGTAGTGCGTGTACAGTCGATGATGTAAAGCCGAATATGACTTGTGTTGTCGATGTACTGTGTTGTTGGTACGTGGCCGAGGGCATGAGAACACTCTCCCTGGTATATAAATGTTCACGCTCTCTGTGCCATGGTCACAGCAGGGATACTGCCGTCTCTGTTTAGCATAAGACATCTATCTTTTTTTTCTTTCTTGTTTTCCTTTTGATGTCTTTCTTCGTTTCCTTCTCTAGATCTACATGTTAAGTGCAATTCCCTTTATAATACACTGCACTGCTAGGTACTCGTACTCCGAATCGGTCTAGTGTAGACTCTTCGCGAGCAGTTTCATTGGAATTTATCGAGAAATTCCCCTCGCTGCCGTGTAAATAAAAAATACGCTTCCGGGACACAGGATAACAATTTAGGGTTTGTTATGTTTTATGTTTTGCTTTAAAGTATTGGAGAATATGGATATCGTTGTAATTTTCGTTGTACATAGTATAAGAAAATCGTCCTTTTTGTAATATTTAGGTATTGGGACATGGTATTATAAAATAGGAGTTCGGGAATTAAGAAGTATTGCTACATAGTATAAGAAAACTGACCTTCTGTAATATTGAGGTATGCGGACATAATACTGCAGCATAGGAGGTAAACAGTACAGGGGAATTGTGTTTCAGTATTGGAGCATTGGGGTTCGGAAATAGTCGGGAATCGGGTTTCAGTGTCGGAGCATAGCCATCACGTTCAGGCTCTAGTCTTGAAATGATATGTCAACTATGTGTTTTTTGAAAGGTATTATGATTCAATGGATTTATATTATGATATGATTGTATACTGTTTTTTTTTAACTTTCGGTAATGTATCTAATTTGTATATTTGTTTGTATGCAGATACGTAATCAAACTAATACAAATAATTAGCAAGCGAATTTAGCCAAGTTTGTAGTAAAGAGTGAATAAGTCATTAAAAACGAATGAATAAAGAAGTGTATGTGGAATGTTGCGTTTTTCTTAAATCTGACCTTTATTACATGCTCCCATTGCTCAGGCACAATACCATGGCTGAAATATCTTCCAAATGATACGTCATTGCAAGGAGCACTGACATTTACAACATGAGAATTGTCAAAAAAATGGGGCTAGAATAAAATTTTGCATCATTTTTCTTATACAAAATTCAAATCTACTGACACCGGCGAATTTTGCCTCACATTATTGTAGGTATCCTATTTCGTTTTTATTGAGCCACCTTGTATAATTGCTCCTCAGACGCGAAACGGCGCTAAACTTCTATGAACATCAGGCCCTGTTTAATATATCTTGTTATCAATAACAAATTACAATACGTGATGTAAAGTACTGAAATCGTGGCATTTGATAGGCTAAAATCAAATTTGTCATAAGAATTTAGTACTTGTTATTAACAAGTTTTATCAAACAAGGCCCTGAGCCATTTATACACAGAGCTTGGCCAATTTGATTTCACCTGATTACAACATGGCGTATACTCTTTGTTTTACATACTTGCCCAACAAAGCAATGTATTCGCCATATTGTGCCCATATGCAACTATATTACCGGGGTAGTGTTTCACAAAGACTAAGATCGACTTAAAGTTGGACTTAAATATGGCAGGCCGTTCATGCCACTAGTTGCGCTCACCATTGGTCTCTCATTCATGATGTTTAGATTTTATTTTTCCCTACAATATTAAACTATCAAAACATGTAAATTTTGTAGATTTGTGACAGGATTGGTACGTCCCTTGATAAACCAATGCCAGTAAATGATGAGAGAAAACAGTGGCATGAATGGCCTGCCATAGTTCAGTCCAACTTAAAGGTAAAGACCAGTTATGGTCATGCGATTGAATTGTGAAAGAAACGTTGTGGAATCGATCAGAAAAGGTTGATCATCTAGCATCTAGCATCTGCAAGGTTCTGGAATCATCAAAATGATAAGAAATTTGGCCCATTCTTCATAAAGTTACAAGCACTATACACAGAAAGATGTATATGGGACTACCCTATATCTCTCACAGGACCATGAGAGAAACAAATTTACCAAATATATGAATTAGTAGGCGGTTTCCCGGCAAATTTTTTATCATCATGTATTAGTCAAAACATATTCTTTCACATGATTGGTAATGAGAGCTTCCATTTCATTTTTTGAAATTGGGGCGTTACCAATACTGGTCTTTACCTTTAAAGTCGATCTTAGTGTTTGTGAAACACTCCCTGGTTAGCCGAAAACTCCTAATGAATAGCTCTGGTGAACATAACAGACTTTTCCTCACTTTTCTACGCAAATCACTGGACAAGCAAGATTCGTGCCTCATTTGATGCTACTTTCCATTCTTACAACAGCATGAGCATTACCACGACCTCAAGAATATAAAATATCCCATTTGGACAAAAAATACACTTATATTCGGAATTATATGTAAAGGGTTATCTTTACGAGACTCGTCCATTTATGAAAATAGATGAAAAGGAAGAACTGTTTGTAGAAGAGTGATATAATAAGTGGGGGACATCTCAAAATCTTATGGTTTGTCATTCATCTTCAACAAATTACACCGTTTCTATGTAATTTATCGCACAATCATTCTATAAACATGATCACAGTAGTGGAAATATAGGGAAAAATACTCTCAGGTCTACAAACGCACATAAAAGAGGCTGCTTGAAACATTTGTTTAATTTGTTGTATCTATAGATATGCCGTGACCTAATAAATGTGTTATTATGGGAATATTGTTGATTTCTAGTGGATTATAACTCTTATCTTTAAAAAATGGTCATTAGACTATCGCTATTAGGAGACAGCAAATTGTCATTATCTTGAAATCCAAGTACGTTTACACTATGTTCCCGGCGGCCTAAGAACTATGTTAGAGCGCCTAAGAACTGTCTTTATTACATTTTACGTTCGCTCGCATTTAAAGTTGATATAATTTTCTTAAATTTAAGGTCTTTTCAGTCTTTAATGATAAGATTGTGCTTATATCAGGATTGTTTTTTCTTCCTCTTTACAAGATGTCACTTTTCGCACTGCGACCTCACAAATCTTAAAAACTTTTGCTAGCTCGCTTGCAAATGAATATTCAGACCCTCACATCTAACCTGAAAGTATGATGCATATCTTAGACAGTGTAAAATCATCCCGGTTGGCCCGATAATGTAATCATAATGTAGGGGTATATACACCAATGTCTAAACATTGTTTATTATTGCCTTGAGGTTTTCCCTAAGTAGGTACCCCTTTTTCTCGAGAAAGTGCCCTTTTTTGTCCCCATCTCCCCCTCTACTTTGAAAGACGCTCGGCTGCCCCTGATAAGATTTCATTGATATGTGTATACTTTTTGTATAATCTCATCGTGTCAATAAATCTGAAATGACATGTAATTAAACTCAAACAGGGTTTCATGCCTCTGAGAGAATGCAGGATGGGTTTGCGTAACGGAGATGCCATTCAGACTTATTTTTTAGTTATTTAGTATTGGATCAATAGGGAACTCAGTTCACACCGTGCAAGATTGCCACTTGAAATCGTATATTTTATTGTATTCTTATCTGCAAAAGATATAAATCAAAGGACTCATAAATATATGTATGTGTTATGTTGTCAATAAATGAATACACTCTCTAAAACATGTATACGAGTTATCCTTTCCTTTTCTCATATGGGTTACAACTGAATTCAACTAAACTCTCCATTTCATACAAATACCATATACTTTTGTTTGTATCTAAATATTCTATCATGTCAATATCTCATAACCAATTAATCTCCAAAGACTAAATCTAGTTTAAATGACCATACGAAAAATACGTGTAGAACTAACAAAGAAAAGACAAATATAGTTATTTCTTTCATTTCTACGACCAAATCTTCAATCTCTAAATTTCACTTGCCCTCCTGGGTTCGAACAAATAACAATTTTAAGGCTTGTCCATCGCATTTTGTTATGAAACAATTTTATACATTACAATTCATCATATATTTAATATTCCTTTAAAGATCAATATGCGAACACATTTTAAGTGTACCAAGTCTAAATTGCTATAAATGCATGAACTGGTTTTCTTTCAAATTATGCGCCACGTCTACAATTCGTAAAATGCCACCTACGTTCAAACCAAATACCTTTACACTATGCAATAAATTCAAATACCTGCAGATGTACAAAATAAATATGTACATTTCAATACCAGCTTATTCTTTTGCTTGAGCTCTGAAAATTATACATTTCTCATACTCCTTTTACACATAAATGAAATTACTGAATATTCATTGTCAACTAAATAAGACTCACTTCCTAGGCGACTATCTGGCGTCACAAGTAATAATTTGTCTCTCGACAACTGCTGTTCTGTATTCTGTCAAGTAGCGTAATAGGGTATCTTAAAAAAGGCTTTGTACAGAAAAATTCAGTCGTATTCTTTTAAAATATTTATCATTATTTTACTTGTTGAAATGTATGTATGTTATGTTTCATTATGCGGAAAATAAGACCAAACCAAGCAAAACACATGTTAATCCAACCACATTGACGTTCATATCCTACCGGGTATCCATTAAACACCTGGATGGAGAGTAGCAAATGTACAGTTATGTCTTGCCAAAGGACGCGGCGGGCCTCAAAACGCTAACCATTTGATCCACAGTCCGGTGACGTATTCATATCACCACGACTCCTCTTCATTAAATCAATTAAACATCGGTTTAGTGAAATGAGGAAATAACATATATTTAATCATATTTCATCATTGTCTAATTTCCAGACAAAATCTTTATATTTTTGACCAAATATTCACTTTCAGATTCGAAGCAAAGTTTCCTTTCCTTTCATAATTTCCTTGTAATGTAAAGCTTTGCATTCCCCCATATGGTAATGTAATTTTCTCACTGAACATGTATTTTTATTTGTATATATATTTGTATTTGTATTTGTTTATGTTTATTTATATGTATTTGTATTTTTATTTGTATCGGCTTTTTTATTTTCTATTTCTATCTATATTTCTATTAGTATATGAAGTGGTATTTGTATATGTATCAGTATTTGTATTTATGTTTGTACATGTATTTAGATATTCAGTTTAAACAATAAAGAACAGGTCTCCGGATGCAGAGAAAAAGGTTTGAGAATCCAGTACAGGGCAGAAAAAACAGATAAAGTCATATAACAAGATGCATAATCATAAAAACAAGTTTGGCTACAAAGAAATAGATATTAAAACAAAATCGAACCAACAACCAGGTCCATCAACATCAAAAAGGGGTTTCATTGTAATGCTGTATGCATTATCCGAAACTCGGGTGTTCACCCCCACCTCCTCTTGAGGTCAAAGTCTGGATACGCCTCTGATGCAGGCGTTGTGGTGTTGATTGTGTGTGTGTGCGTGTGCGCGCAAGTGTTTATGTGTGTGTGAACATAAACTACAATGTAGTGGCTTATACATTATGTAGGTAGACAATTAAATGATTAACAGATATGTAGTGTCCATAACACTGGCTCCTACTCTTTTCTACCATCGATATTGAAACTTAAACAAAGCTTTTTTGAGAAGCAGCTATGTGCATAATTTTGCCTGTATAATTCTTATATTTTAGAATTATATTAATTGTTAATTAGAACAGAAATATATGCCGCCATTGCGATCACAAATTTTGTCCGGAATTTCCTGTAGTGTCTGTAACACTAAAAGTGTCATTCCTGCTATATGAAAATGTTTTCAAAGTTCTTATCTAGTATGCTTCGTGTAACTATCCCCGGGGACCGGCTGTGGTATCATAATATTCAGCTAAGCATAACAGTTTTTTTCTTCAATTTAATATATGGCATTTGTAGTGTCCGTAACGCATGTAGTGTCCGTGACAAAAGTGTGTGATGGTGTAAATATACAGCTTGATAACTAAATACTACTAATTTGGAATTTAAATTTGATTTGATACAGTTGCTCTTCTCAATGAATAAAAAAAAAAGCCTTAAAATTCTAAAGCCGTAAAAAATACTGAGTGGAAATGAAAAGGACTATAAGATGGCATGAAAAGATATGGCATATCTTGTGTAATTGGTAACACCTTATTAAAAAAGACACATCTTCAAAGTACAAATGGGTTATAGCCAAAAAGTTGTATTTTTGGCACACTTTTATCATTATCACACAACCAACACAAATGAAATTCAAACAAAAGTTGCTGCCTGATAAAGAACTCCTAGGCTATGGTCAAACATTTTAGGCCACATGACATTTGATTCAATGACTTTGTGTTTCCAGGAGAGATGCGTAACAATGTAAGTAGAATAGTTGGACCCTGATTGTGGCTGGCTTTTACGTATTGTAGTTCGTGACAAATTTATTTCATCTTAATGATTTTAAATGTCATGCTCATCACTTTGTAAACCAGGAAGCAACTAATCTTTTGGTGACTTTGCGTTTACGAATTACATTGATTAAGGTCAATCAAATACCATGGTTATAAATAGCTAATTTCCAGCGAAATTGAAAGGAAATATGAAGTCTCTTTCTCTCTCAAGCTGTACTTCCCGTCACGCGATGAATCTTCTTTTATTACTTTCTTCTTGACTAATATTTATAGTTTCACACCTAATGTGAACTCACAGAGGGCGTCAACAGATTATTTAAGAGTTCTAATTCACCAGGGTTTATTCCGTATACTTCCGTGTACGATTCCAGCACGCAATTGAAAGCAATATTTACAATAAATAAGTTCAATCACATATCATGATTATAAATTGCTAATTTCATGCGAAATCGAAAGTGAATATGGAGTGTCTTTTACTCTAAAGCTGTACTTCCCCAACGACGGTATAAGTAATATGTCACGTGATGGATTTTCTTGAAGAATGTACAGTTTCACACCTCATGTCAACTCACATAGGGCAGCAATACATTTTATAGGAGTTTTACGTCGACACGGTTTATTCAGTATACCTTCGTGTCCAGTACGCAACTTGCACAGATTACCAACAACATTGACAAGATCAAGGTAAACAAATTGTTTGAAAAGATTCTTTTAGGAGGCGTTGATTTAAAGTAAAGTATATGATAGGAATTATTGTGAAGACAGTTGTCCATTGTTTCACCTGACGCAGTACTCGGCATGATAACCATATGAAGCTCTTGGTGACAAGGATGATTTTCTTCCATAATTACAACTAACTATCGACTGTCTTCAAGATTGGAGGTAGTGAGTATCAACAATAATCTTGCCATTTGACGATGATGATGATGATGATGGTGATGGTGATGATGGTGATGATGATGATGATGGTGATGATGGTGATGATGGTGATGATGTTGATGATGGTGATGATGAGGGTGATGATGGTGATGATGTTGATGATGATGATGTTGATGATGATGATGGTGATGATGGTGATGATGGTGATGATGTTGATGATGATGATGATGGTGATGATGTTTATGATGATGATGTTGATGATGATAATGATGATGATGATGATGGTGATGATGGTGATGATGATGATGATGGTGATGATGATGATGATGTTGATGATGATGATGATGATAATAATAATGGTAATGGTGATGATAATGATGATCATGATGATAATGATCATATTGATGGTGGTGATGATACTTTATATAAGGATGACGATAATGATAATGATGATGATGATGGTGAATTGGTGATGAAATGATGATGATACAGATGATGATGATGATGATTGTGATGATAATGATGGTAAAGATAATTATGATGATGATGATATGATGGTTTCATGTTTTACATTATTGCATCATGTTGATAGAAATGGTCATGATTATAATCGGTTAGGTTGAAAATGTCATTGGTTGGAGTTTTAGGCGATTTAGAGACATAAAATGATAAAATAGATATCCAATCGCCGCCGTTATGCCGACATTTCCCTGGGCCCTGTTTCATAAAAATTGTTTCCAATCACAAGTTAAAATAACTGTTATAAGCTTCTGAAATCGTGGCATTTGATTGGCTGAGAGAAAATTTGTCATAGAAATTTAGTATTTGTTATTGGTAACACACTTTATGAGACAGGACCCTGGCCAAAGCACGCACAGCTCAACTTTTAGACTTATCATGAACGCGGTTGCAATAAAACGTGTTTTAATTATTTTGTTAATTTGTGCTTTTAAAAAAAATATTGTCTCTGTTTTATTGCTGTCTTTTTTACTAGACCGAAAAATTGCACTGGTGGCAAGGGCCAGTGCACACACAAATATTTGATTTGATATATATGATTCATTTGATTTATTGTTTAATCCCTTTACCTCTTTCACATGTTTATTTAATTAAAAAAACAGCAAATGACGAAATTGATAGACGACAAAGTAACTAGTTGGCTGTTAAAGAAGCTTTGATATTGTTAGATTATGTTTTAAGGCAATTCAGTAAAAACTGACTATTTATGCAAATTAGTTTTCAGTTTATAAAGACAAAATATTACACATTTGAGCAATGATTTGCAGACTTGGGATGAAATTTATTTATTTCCGATTAGTGTTTTTACTTTAATTCTGACAGGTATAGTTCATCATGATCATTTCCTTCGTGCCATATCAGCTGGTCATATATCTCTCTTCCGTGGTTGTCGTAGCTTGCTGTAAGTTCGCCTATATTATGTCACTGTACGTTTTATATTTAACTTAATAACATTGCAAAGGTTAATCATCGCTCAAAAAGGTGCTTTTTGAAAGTTCCAGTAAATTATCAAAAGGTAAATGATAAACATCAATTCAAACTAATTTGTGAAACATTATGTAAATACTTTTGTTAGTACCTCAATGCATATCTGCTTCCATTTAATCATCGCTAAAAAAAGGTAATTTTTTAAAATTGCCAGTAAATTCTCAAAAGGTAAATCATAAACATCAATTCAAACTAATTTGTGAAACATTATGTAAATACCTTTGTTAATACCTCAATGCATATCTGATTCCAATCTTTTTATTCAATTCATTATTGATGTATCTGTCTTGAATGTATAGTATATATTATGAAAAGAAAACAAAAAATATAGTCGAAAATCATCGAGATGCGTTATTGGTCTCTTTATAAATATGAATAAAATATGTAATGCATTTTCTAATTATAATAACCACTCGACTAAGCAATACGAACGAAACAAATGATTGGAACTTTTTCCCAAAACATTTTCTTGTGCCGAAGCTTTTGGTGTTCGTCTTCTTTGTGCATGGCTAATCGTCAACGAAACGTAGTTAGGTCTTTTGTCAACTCTGTTTGTTGCTACGGCAGGCAGCCAGTGAAAACGAACTCGCTTAATCAAATTATGGAAATGCAAGCACTACTTTAAACAAACAGAACTTCGTTATTCCTGGCTCATTTTTCCTGATTGAGGTGTCATATGAAAGGGCAAAAAATGAACTTTCTAGAAATATGATTTTTCTCTTCAAATTTGTTGTAATCACTCATACGTGAAATATGCATCATATGAAATCTAGCTCTTGAGCTGCGATATGGTTTTTGATAAATAATTTGTTATTTAATTCAAGTTGAAATGTATTAATTTCCTTTGTCTATCAATTCAGTTGAATGCCAAGATCGATGTTTAAATGGCGGTGTTTGTACGTCATCATGGAGTGGGTCAATGTGCGCATGCCCAGATGGTCTCAGCGGGTCAAGATGTGAATCTCGTGAGTCTCCCTAATCAAGTATCACGACACTCTATTAAAATAACACTATATATTTTACCCACGGTTTTGTGGCCCAGTCTTTCAAAGATAAAGAGAGATGCGATTGATCCGTAAAGTCAATGCAAATCTCGTAAGATGTGAATCTCGTGAGTCTCCCTAAGCAAGTTTCACGACAATCCATTAAAATAACACTTCATATTTTACCCACAGTTTGTGGCCCAGTCTTATATAAAGACAAAGAGACATGCGATTGATCCGTAAAGTCGATGTGAATCTCATAAGATATGAATCTCGTAAGTCTTCCTATAAAGCAAGTTTCGCGACACTCCCCCAAAAATAACACTTTACATTTAATTTAACCACGGTGTTGTGGCCAAGTCTACCCCATTCACAGTGGTTTTGAAATTTGTAGCGGCGTTGTAGCGGAGCGGCGACACCGCCATAACACCGCTACAAATGCATTCACAGTAGAAAAGTTATCCCGCTGCAGCAGCGGGATAAATATCATGTACCCATTCACGCTGCAGCGGGTGATTTTTATTACCTCCGTAACAAACACGTGTATGCATGGCTCACGACCCGCGAGTGACCCCGATATGACCGGAAATACTTGCTTGAAATTGCGCGGTAAACATGTCAAGTTGCTTTTTGTATCCTCGATCATATTACTTTTTAAAAAACTAGCATTTTTATTGCTTCCAGTCAGAATATTTTAATTTTTTGAAGTGTGAAATATTTTTATTTGGATAATTATAATACCTACATAATAATAAAATCAATTTGAATCCACTGGTTACTTTATTTCTATTTCACTTTATGTTCCCCATTGCTGTAGAAAAGAGGTCAGTGATAGGTAAGTAAACAAATCACACGTGTTTGTCGCGGTGTTATAGCGGAGAGCCTTCACACTGAGTAAACACCGCGACAGCAGCGGGACTGTCCCGCTGCTGTAGCTAGGCGTCCCTAGCGATAGTTTGTGTCGGCGTTATCGCTAGGCGGTGTTATCCCGCGATAGTTTATAACGGGTCCGAGCCTTCACACTGAAGACAACACCGCGACAGCAGCGGGACAGTCCCGCTGCTGTCGCGGTGTTTGAGGCCACTGTGAATGGGGTATAAGATAAAGAGAATAACTTGGACATATTTGCGTACTCTGTTCAGGATCTAGATACGCACCACTACTATTCGTTTGTGACACTGCGGGGAGTTTGATCTACGAGAGCAGCGCGGACGAACTGGATTTCAATGCCCTCCCTCTACCGAACATCCGACGACCAGTAGCAGTCGGATACGACTACGAAGATGACGTCATATTTTGGGTCGATGCTGATGACGACTCTTTAAATCGTGTTCAACGAAACGGGTCAGATTACAGCGTATTGCATGTTGGTCATGGTAAGGAGTTTGCTTTTTGTTTGGGGGGGGGGGGGGATAAAATGATAGACAATTAAACAATTTTTCAGTTTGAACATTATTAAAGGTAGGACTATTTTTATATAACATGTGAGGCTTATTGAAAGGCGTGGCTTGTAATTGTAAGCCCTTCTTAAAAATTAAAGTACGTGTTAATATACATTAAGTTGGTTGAGTGATTAATTATAATTATTAATAAAGTATGAAGCTGTGTTTTTTTTCCTCCAAGTATTTAACAAGCTTTCTAAATGTACCGCAGGGTAAGGAAAAAGAACCAAAGAACGATGTACTTTAATCTTAAATTCTAGAATATTGGAGCTTATAATTTTTTTTTTTTTTTACCAGGACTTTAACCTTCCACTTCATAAGATATTAAGAACAATATTAATAATAATAACAATAATAACAGTGATGAAGATATTCATATATGGATTTATATAACGTCCTTTTCAGAGGATACCGACTAGGCGCTATCACTTTGTCCATGAATAGATTAAGAATAAATTTAGACAGTAATATTTCACAAGGTAACAAATGTAATTCTCGAAGTTTCAAAATTCACTTACCTCATCTTCATAAACTGAGGAATGTTCGAGCTAAAATTACTTGCCACCTGTACCAGAATCAAACCTTCCCTTTTCTTAGCTATCAGCGATCTGTCTATTCATGTTCCGTCAAAGAAAATCGCCTGGATCAATGCCATCAGAGACCAGGCGGGATTATACGACTATGCAGCTGATCTTCAAGGCGTGATTTTCTCTGGCAGCAACTTTTCTACGGTAGCAGTTCATCCGAATGGGTAATTATTAGCTTTTGGTGACACATCAATAGTGTATTTGTTATCATTATTATTATTGATACTGATACTTTATTAATGATAATAATGAAAATAATGACAATAATATAGTTATAATTGTTATTATTGTTTTATTATCTTTATGAATAATGATGTTTATTTTATTGTTAGTAATATTTTATTATTATTATTGCTATGATAATTATTGTTATTATTGCTATGATAATTATTATTATTATTATTATTAATATTATCATAATTTTATTCTTTTGATGATTCATGATGTTGATATTAGTAGTATTAGTATTTTGTTATCATTATCATCATCATTTGTTTTGCTTGTTGTGTTGTTATTGTATTAATAAATAATATTGTTCTTATTAATTCGTTCAATTTTGATTCCTGACATCGTTTACACAGAGATTTCTACGTGATTGACAATGTGCCACTAAATCCCGTGATTCACATCAGGAATAATAATTTTCAACCCGTGATGACTTTCGTTAAGACTGAGCTCTCAGCCATACAGAGCCTCGCACTTGATCGCCAAGGTATGCGACTTTAAAAAAAGGGTTTCCATGTATACTATGGAAAAGGCGCTATATAAATCCAATTACTTCTATTATCATTGTTATCATTTCAATTATCATTATAGTGGTTATTATATACCTCGCTTTAGACATCTAGCCATCTGATTGGTCGAAACTGCAGTAGTGATTTTGGCCATACCCTTAGAGAGACGAACAATGCCAGGAATGGTCAATAGTTCATGGGTGATATTCTCGCAAAATTCCGTGTACCAGAAAAATAGTTAAATTTTGCTGCGATCCCCATTCATGAGTGATTATTCCCGCAAGATTCTGGGTACCAGGAAAACTAGTCGCGTTCCCATTGGTTTACGTGTTCACACTTAGTTTGTGCGCAGCGCGGCTACCATACAGTTTGTGTGCGATTAATTTGGTCGCTACATTTGCACACAGCGCAGACGACCGCCGATCTCGATTGTAGGCCTAGATCTACATGATGACGAGATGACACTCCTTTGGAAATATGTAGATAAAGCTGCTCTTTCATGAGACACCTCATTATTTAAGTACCACCTCCAGGATCACAAGCAATAAAGGTTTGAATCTCGATATGGGAATAAAAACATTGACCAATTCTGTATGATCGCGCAATGCACGTAGACTGCATAGGGATGCGTGTAATCTCAATGGGAAGGATTTTGGCAGACAAAATCGAGTGCGCGATCAGACACTCTAAGACTAGATCTACATGCAAGTTATCAGCACAGACCTCGATTGCGTGAACAAAATTGATTACCACGATTGGTAAGTCGCACATGTATTCTATGACCTTTATTACGGTATATAAAAGATATGACTGCTTTAATATTCGAGGAATAGTTGTTTTATGGGCTCTCGGGGATGTTGCATGTTTCTGTCACCCCTCGGCACGCCTCGAGGTGATATCAGGATGCAACATCCCCTTGAGCCTATTAAACAACTTTTCCTCTCACGGCAGTCATTATATCTATATAATCTTCTTATTATTATTATTATTCTTATCATCATTATCATTATCATTGCTATCGTTTTAAACAGTATTATCATCAGTACGTTGTTAACATCATTATTATTATTTGTAACATCATTATCTTTCATCATCATTACAGGGGTATTGTTATCCTTACATATGCTATGAGTGTTGGTTAGAGACATTGAAGTCTTGCCACTAGTGACGATTAGTACCAACAATATAAACCAATTTGCAGAAAGATTGCACTGGGCATTAGAAATAACCCGCATTTTCGGTCTTTATTAGTGACGCAAAAGGTTATTGACAATCAGTTTTGTTTTCGGAAGGGTTCGCTTCCCACCCCCCCCCCTCCCCCAGGCACAAATGACGCCAAAGAGTTTTCGGCAAGCCTTCGCAACCATTCTTTGATACTAAGCTTGATTCCCCTATAATTGTCATCTACAGGAACTCGCCTATTCTTCTTGGACCGCCAAAAGAAAACCATAGAGTCTTGCGGACCACGTGGGGGAAATCACAAGACCCTGAAGACGATTACAAACAGGAGATCAGTTCTAAAGGATGTTGAATGGTACAGAGGAACTCCCTTGTGGACAGAAAGCGTCACCGCAAGAGGTGTTATTGTTCTCAATGGTCAGCGCAATGTTTCACCTGCTTCGACGAATGTCATACGGTTCAGCAGTCCAGCAGGGATACATCTTTACCACGGTACTGTTTATTTACATAACATTTTGAAAAATCGAGAGAAATTCTTTGCTCAATGATATTTTCAGGGTATCATTAATGATTTAATTCTTTCTTTCTCGTATACATGTAATTTATATATTTTTCCTTTGTCATGTACTTGTCCTCATTTTGTTTTAATGTAGTATTGGCTACACGGTGGGATATACAGCCGTAAAACATAAATTCCTTATTCTTATTTGATCAACCATTAAAGGTTAAGACCAGTTCTGGTCATGTGATTGCATTGTGAAAGAAACGTTGTGGAATAGATCAGAAAAGGTTGATCATCTAGCATAAAGGGGAGTTTTGGCCAAAAATGATGAAAATTCGACCCATATAACAATTTTCTGATTTTGTCATATTCTGGACCTACATACTCTTTTGCCCATATCCATAAAAAAAATCAGCGTGAAAAAATTAGGAGAAAGCCATACAATTTGCGTTTTTGTTAAATAAAGCAAACTTGAGCAAGCGTCACATTGAACAAAGAATCTAAGCAGTTTATTTATTTTAATGTCAATTAAGTTAATTACTTTTGTCGTTCATTCTACAAATGCAAACATTTTAATGGAAATAACAATTGTTGAAATTTTGAGAGAACTTCATAATAAAACATTTGAATTATAGTTAAATGTGCAGTGGCCACCTCAGCACCTCTCATCATCTTCTGATGGAGCAGCATCATCACTCCAACCTTATCAAAAGCCTCAGACATATCAAAATTGTAAATATTTAGTAGAGATGTTGTTCATACAGCAGCTGAGGAGGGTCTGAACCAGGTAGCCGATGGCCGGTATTTATATAGTCGGCAAGTAGCGCCAAGCGGCGGCAAGTTCAAACCAATTTGGCGACCATTGGCACAAACTTATCACCAAGTGGCGCAAAGTAGCCGTCTATTGGCGCTAATGGGGCCAACAGGGTGAATTTGGGAAACAAATAGCCGTGTAATGGCGCGAACTGGCGCAAACTGGCGCAAAAATTTGGAGCAAGCCGGGTGGCATTTGGCGCACGCCATATGGCACCCAGTTTATTCCACTTGGCGACACATGCCGAGCGGACATTAATTCGGCGCCACAGCGAGCCACTACGCGCCAATCACATAATCTTTGGCGCGAACTGGCACCAACTGGCGTTGGCCCAGTGGACTCCTAGCATTAGCGTTTTAAGGTGACAATTTTTACAATCATAATCGTCCTTGATATATGACCTTTCCATTCATATATGGTTTTGTAAGTTTTTTTTTTTGCCACTTCCTTATTGGTCAAATATGAGTATACTACCAGTTTCCTGTACTAGTGTGTACTGCAAGGTTCTGGAATCACCAAAATGATAAGAAATTTGGCCCAGTCTTATAAAGTTACAAGCACTGTACACAGAAAGATGTATATGGGACAACGCGATTATCGCGATATCTATCCAGGCCGGATAGATATGATAATTTACCAAACATATCAATTAGTAGGTGGTGTTCCAGCAAAATTTGTTTCATCACGGATTAGTCAAAACATATTCTTTCACATGATTGGTAATAAGAGCTTCATTTTCATTTTTTGAGAAGGGGGCGTATCCAAAACTGGTCTATACCTTTCAGCTTTACAGGAAACCTGTGATTTCCTTTATACGAGCATACATTGAGAGCCAGTAGGGACTTTTAGATTTGCGTGGACTGATACGTGTGACGTCCATTCAAGGCAGTGCATTAAAAGGACGTCGACCGTAGCAATCCACATTGTCTTCGTGCAACTCTAAAAGTCCCTATTATGTGCAAATTACGCACCTGATCATTTGATATTGTCAAGTCAGATACTCCTAAAGGCTTGTCCAGATACGGGTTCGTAAATCGCCCCCCCCCCCCTCAAAAAAGAAAAAAGCCGCCGAGGTTATTTAAATAAACGGCTACTGCACGTAGCAAATGACTGAGCCCTGTGTTATTGGATAGAGAAATGTGATCCGATGCCAAACATCATTATTAAAATAGAAATACATCTGTTTTGTCGGGGAATTTCAGAACAAGACTCAAATTTGAACATGTATTATAATCTTTCCAATCTTTCATTTAGCCATCTTTTTATCTTTTCGCACACATGTTGGCAAACAATGGGGAGATGATGGTAAAAATAACAACCAAATTATAGAACAATAATAACAAATTAACAACAAAAACAAAGATAGTAAAGATTATGATAATACTAATAATAATCATCATAATATATTCGGATTGTATTGCCTTTGCATCAATAAACACGAGAGAGAAAAACAGTTTCAATATTTGTTTTCCTTTTTTCTTTTATTTTGGACAAAACCCCAGGCCAATCTTATGTCATGCTGGAGTGTGCCCCGGATGAACTGTCATGTGACAACATTTGCATCCCAACTGGGTGGGCATGTGATGGACTTATCGACTGCGCTGACGGGTCAGACGAAGCAAATTGTAATCCAATTGAAGACTATGGTAATAATTTTAAAGGTAGCATGTACAATTTAAAGCGATACTGAACTGAAGGATATTCTGCCCTGGCGTACTGTTCATTGCAAAGCGCCATCTTATAGTCAACTTGGTATTCACGTTTAAACAAAGCTTCAAGTCTCAATGAAATAATGTACATTGAAACAAATTTAGCTGTTATAAACGTTGAAGGTACTAAAGCGAAAAGTTACTATAACTTAATGCTAGAAAAGAAAAAAAAAGAGAAAGTTGGTTTCCATTTTTGGAAAAATATTTTAGGCCTACCAAAAACATTTGTTTGGAAAGATGTATTTCAGTAGAAATTTCATAAGATAAGAGACAATAATATCAAACAATATAATTTCAAATTAATTCATAGGATATTGCCCTCTAAAGACAATCTGTTTACATGGAAAATCGTACAGTCTAACGAATGTGAAATTTGTCGTGAAAAAGAAACTATTGAGCATTTTATATTTCGTTGCAAGAAACTAAGTTTTCTGGAAAAGTATCTCAAGAATTATATATTTCATCTTTAAAATAGAAATAGAAATTGGTATGAAAATGTTATTGGTTGGATATCATATAAATAACAGAAAATGTACTTTACTTAGTTTTTTTGATGAATTATGCACACCTGGTAATATACAAAGATAACGTAAAGCGGAACTTTGGGGAAGTACCAACCAATCCAAGGAGGTTAATATTTCATCATTGAAATGTAATTTGAAATACAAAGAATATCACTAGCGATATTATTTTCGATACAAAATATGAGATACTTCGATAATGAAGAAGTTGAGAAAGTAATAGAAATGTTATAATGATCATTTTTAGAAATTATGTTGATCTTGTATATAATTCATATTGTTTCATTTCAATTAGTGTTTTGTAAATAGTCTGTATGTATTTTAAAATTGAATAATAAAGTCCCTCTGAAGAGGTAAAGAGAAGAAAAAAAAACTTGGTATCAGTGTGTAACCAAATACCTAATACATTGTACTTTTACAAGCACGGGTGACTAAATTTGTGAGCATTAGGAAAGTGTTCAATATATTGAATGCGTCAACATTACAGTGGGACTGACTACTTGTAGCTACTTGCGCCCTCTATTTTTAGCCAACAATGCCTAAGCGGTACCCGTTGGTCCCCCATTGTCCCGTTTTTCTAATGTAAATTGAGAGCTGACTTGATGAGATAACCTTCTGCCAGTTACCACGCAGGGAGGTCCAAACTAGTGCACATAGGCTTTAAGGGGATTAGCGATAGTAAAGATATATTTTTCGTTATCTTTTTAATTGCATATGTTCATTCGACAATTATCATCCATATTATGCCAGCATTATCTTTGTGTACCGATATTTCCCTAGTATTTATTATGGACAGGTGGGATAATTATTAGAATAGGTGATCGTTTTCCTGCCCTTTTCCTTGTCTGCAAGTCGTTCTCTTCCTTTAATTATATTCTTAAATACAAATTATGCTGCAAGCAAATCAAGCTCCAAACGTATGGTGTAGCCCTCGTTGATGTCATTATGTTAGGTTTGGGTTCACGTGTTTCAATTATGTACGGTACTCGAGAATTTGTATCAAATCCATGTTTAAGTTCATAGAAATAATTATATTCTAATTCAATTCAAATTCATGCAGGTGCACTTCTGTTTGTGACAAACCTATACGGATCAGCTATCTATATGTCACACACCAACGATCTGAACTTCCGGAGACTCCCACTTTTGTCTATTCAAACACCGGTAGCAGTTGATTATGACGTCATAGCAAAGGAAGTGTATTGGACAGATGTGGGTAGAGTGAGTGCTGCTCGAATCGATGGGACTAACCAGCGAACGCTAGTGCATGGACTCGGAGGTACACATGTTTCGTCGACTGCCCGGAAGAATAGGGACGTTTAGATTTGCACGTCGACAAAGTGGACTGCTACGTTTTATGTCATTTTAACGCACTGGCGCGATGCCTTAAAATGACGTCACACGTAGCAGTTCACTATGTCGACGTGCACATCTAAAAGTCCCTATTACCCATTGACAGTATTACCGCCTTCTTGAGGAAAAATGACGTTAAAGCTATGAGCAGAAAATTTTGATATCAGGTTGAAGTGTGCAAAAAATTGACTTGTGAACTTTCTCAACCTCTTTATTCCGTATGAATTTAGCATTAATTCAAATTCAAATTCAAGTAAAAATATAAATTCACATTCAAATTCAACTTCAAATCGAATTCACATTTTTTTTTGCTTTCCCCTTAGTAAAATAGGTACTGGTAAAAGTTGTCAAATTCTGTTAGGAACTGTTTGTTTTTACTGTCGTTGCGTATATTAAAACCAGCTTCAAATAGTGCTATACATAGTCACGTATTAACTGGATTTACTTTTTGCATTCTTTTTTTGGTTTCAGTTTCTGATGGATTATTTGTTGACAGCGCCAGCAAAACCGTGTTTTGGAGTGACAAACAGTCTCAAACCATTGAAAACATCCGATTTAACGGAACTGGTCGTCGGATATTAATAAACACAAATTTAGACAAACCGCGAGGGCTAATTATTCTACCAAGCAACAGGTTTGTTTTATTGCTCTATAATTGTATGAACTATATTATGCCATCTACTCATATACCTAACATATCAAATCGTGATGAAATCATGAAAATTAACATGAAACCAGTCGATTGATCACCTCATACCCAGCGTAGGTATAGTGGACCCTTGTTATCACGAGGCCCTTGGGAGCATAGGAATATAGTTATATCGCAATCTTGTTATGTCAGGGTTTAACAAAAAAAATATAAAGAGAGCTTGGATCAGCAAAATCACCTTGTTATAAGAAATACCTCGTTATACCACAACTCTCTATGACGATCCCGACCCCCCCCCATAACATCATGAACGTTCAGACAAATACATTTGCATATTCATGACCATCTTACCTGACTTACTAAGCCATTAATGTCTCCCTTAACGTATAAACTGTTTTCCTGAAACAGGGTTGCAGAATGAAAAGGTTTGCAAACAATTGCAAAAGGACAACGGCCAATCAAGATCGTTTCTGCATGCAAGTGTTGTTCAAAAAGCTGACCATTAACCAATTAGAATCGTCGTCTTTAATTTGCTATTGTCCGCAAACCTTGGTGTGACGAGGCCTAGATCAACCCCAATCACAATCCTGTTCGCTGTACGGAATAGACAAACGAGAAACGGGCAATAGAAAGATCAAAGGAGAATACTGTAGAAAACATGCACATTCAATGTTAAACGCCAACTGAACCACTTACCAGTACTACCACACAACATGCTGAATCATATTTCGGAATTATGAATTTTGTTTCTTTCAATAGGAAGCTTTATTGGACGGATTGGGGAGCGACACCCAAAATTGAAAGGTCAAACTCAGACGGTTTTGATCGACAAATTATTGTCCAAACAAACCTCGGATGGCCTAATGGGTTAACGTATGACAGGCAAGGTAGATTTATATACAGTTTAACCTTATATTTGCCATGATCGACGATTTGCACAGTCGCTAATTTGCGAAGAAGGTGATTCGGCACAAAAAAGCAGCCATCAATTTGACGGAAGGATTTCTTTTTCGAGACAAAAGCTTTGCAATGTTTGTGATGAGTTTATTTGTTTGAAAACATAGAAGAATAAAATAATCTAAATGGCGAAACTTTTAAATAAATAAAAAGTCTAATAAGAAAGATAAGAAAGATATAACTGTTTCAAATATGAAATCACTAAATAATTTATGTACGAATTTCAAATTGGCAGTGTGGTAAGTGAAGAATAGCAGATAATAGACAGGAATGAAGGGCCTTGAAAACAAGAGTCTGTAACATTTGTTTGGTCAAGTGGTTATTTGGTCATAAGCACTTTATTTACAGAGGTAAGTGGAATCACGTTACTCCAGTCGCGTGATAAATTTGTGGTTTTTAGGTGAGACGAAAACGTGAACAGGAGTACACATTTTTTTGCAAACGAATGCACGTGTCGATAACGTTCAAATTTAGTTCAAAAGGCACCATACTTTAAAATCACTTAAAATACACTCTCAAAAGAAGTTATTTTTTAGTGTTCTGATTATTGGGATTACATGGCTTAAGCATTCAGGTAATTTCTTCTTACCGGGTACCCATTTAGCTCACTTGGTGGAATGTGGAAAATGAAGATAATAATATCTTGCTAAAAAGACATTATTGCCGCGGCGGGAGTCGAACTGCATCCATGTGATCCATAGTCAGGTGACATATCCATTCGACTGCGATACCTCTTTATTCTGTCAGGCTATGAATATATCATGAACAGAAATGATAATAAATGAAGCAGTATTCAGATAACAAGAGTAAAACCATCAATCTTTAACATTATAAGAGAGAGGCAAATGCAATTCGTTGGTGACTTGTACATAAAGGCTTACCCAGACTCCCCTTCCCCATAATATTAACAGGTAAGATTGCTGGAAAGACAAAAGGGGGAAAGCAGCGCCTCGAATATTTTCAAAAACCTGAACAAACAGGAAAATTAAATCAGCAATATCAGCTTTTTAAGAATAGCAGATAATGGACAGAAATGAAGGTCCTTGAGAACAAGAGTCTATAACAGACTTGACACTTGACGATTATGATGATGATATTCTGTCTGGAATAGGTGATCGGTTGATCTGGTGTGATGCTCACCTTGATAAGATCGAATCCTCAGACCCTCTTGGACAAGACCGTATAATCCTCCTCGATGTCACCCATGGTGTTCATCATCCCTTCGATATGATCATGTACCAAGGCACACTCATGTGGACCGACTGGGTTGTCCACGACATCGGAGTCCAGGAAGGGGACCAGCAAGCTTGGCCGAGAGTCTACGCCAACAGTTGGACCTTTGGTATCCCGACTGGCATCCATGTCGTCGGTGAGAATGGTGCTTTCACTCTAACTATTGGTAACTGGCGGACGGACTAGCATTTCAATCACGGTGGCCTGCTAGCTCTTTTTCTTTGCTCTAGCTAGTCCTGTCCTCTAAACGCGCGGAATGCTCCTGTGATATTGAGTCGAGTCGAACCACGCAACGTTAAGCTTGCTGCACACCTTTAAATTCTGGCAATTGGGGGCCGAGGGGGGGGGGGGGGGGATAATTCCGCGCTTTCCGATGACAGAGCTTAATAGACAATGGAAAGACAAGGCAGGCAGCATGGTGGCGTATTTAAAGGAGGGGGGGGGGGGCTGTTGGAACCGAACTTCGGTTGCAGAATGTGGATGCGACCGGGCAAACTCACATTCGGTTCTCTGACCACAAATCAACCGGCCCTCAGGCCAAACTACCGAGCGACCCAATTGCTAGTCCGTTCCCGAGTGTAACCCTTTTATGTTCTGTGCATGGGAAGAGTAGAGGTGGAGGGGGGGGGGGGGGTGGGGATTAGTGTTTTAATTGACCTTTCGAAAACGTTAAAGTATAATGTATATTTATTAAAGGTGGGGGCAATGTAATTGGTTGTTTGCAGTTTTATACCTCGTCTGATGTATTTCAATTGAGGAATTATATTAAAGGAAAAGTTTACTCTGATAATATAGAATTTGTTATAATATACAACAACATTTCAAAAACCTGTGAGGGGGTAGTCACTTTCGTCACCTTCACCCCTCTCGTTCACTACTCTTCCTCGCACTAGTGTAATAATGGAGGGGGGGGGGAGTTGCATTTCTTCGGGCATTTTTATTTGTTTAAATGCTGCACTCTTTGGCCCTCCAGAGCCTTAAGTCAGTATTTGATATACACTTATTTTTGCACTTTTTCAAAATTTTCCGTATTGACGTATCAAATTAACGATTCGTATAAACAAATTGTTTTTATTTTCTTTCAGTAAACCCATGTCTGGATAACCCTTGTGTACAAGCGACGTGTCATGCCCTCGATGAGACTGATTATCGGTGTGAATGTATGGACGGATTCACGGGAAAAAACTGCGACACAGGTACTTGATTGCATTGAGAAATCCTATTTAATAAGAAACATATTTTCATTACTATTCGAAAATAGAGCAAAGCATGACATTGTGAAAGTGTCGTAGTATAGTGGTTGAGTCACTTGACTCTCAATCCAAGGGTTGTGGAATCGAATCCCAGCTCGGCTTTAATGTCCTTTTGGTAAGACTCTAATTCGTATTTTGCTACTCTCCGCCCTAGTCAGGTAAATGGGTACCTGGTAACTGTAGTACCTCACTCATACCACTAACCGATTATAAACCGACTCTAAACGGACCGAATTTTGACTGTCCGTGCATCAACCCCAATCAAAGCACTAAACTAATTTAAAACCTACTTTATCTCGACCGGATTCCATGAAGCGCAATAGCTTGGTAATATCTTATTTCCTACCGGTATTGTTGTATGCCTTTGCAATGCATTTTGTCAGAGTTATGGCATAATTTGTGTTACAATAGCTTTAATAATTTCATCGAAAAGTTTAGCCTCATCCATCCACTTTAGGATATCCATTTCCCTTTTAAAAATATATGTGAAAAAAACGTATCGAATACGCGACCGAAAACACGTGGGCCAGCTTTATTATACGTATATATTATTGATTGTCCAACGCAGCATAAATATTTTGTTGTATGTAATGTTTGCGTGGTATTATGAGCCATCAATATTAAAACATGTCATATTCTAAAATCTGGCATGTGTAAAATATGTTTGAATCTCTTCATTCTTCAACTTCTTCCACTGAATCAACAAATTTGTATTCATTGAACATAGTTTTCCAGTCGATGGCAATGCCTACCCCTACTACGGTTGCTGATACGAGTCCGACTTCTACTACTACTACTACATCTCCTCCATCAACATCGAGTCCATTGGATGTTAACACTGGTAAGAACCAAAGTAGGCCTAATCGCGATCATACTGGGCCATTGTCCCAGGATCAAGTGACGTACACTGTAAACAAAATAATAGTCGAAATAACTCAATAAAATTGAGGAAAAGAATTGCCTTATTTTTATTAAGTAAATATTACCTACGGCATCTTAAGTAGAATTTACTTATTTTGCTGAATAAATTTTTACTCAGTTAAATCGAGTTACATTAACGTAAATAATTTAAGTATTGTAATAATTTTAGATAATTAAAAAAAAAGCTATGATAGGATTATATATTGCACGATTTGGTACCCATCTAATCTAACAAGTAACATTCACTAATCATTCACTACTTCTATTTAAGATTTAACCGTATATATATATCTACCACCATCACGAACTATTACATACGCTTCAATTCGACACATATTGAAAGGCTCCAAATTTTATATATACTTGATCGTAGCATCTTAAAAGGAAAATTGGTTGACAATTTCCTGAAATATCAAGTTTTTATTTGTTTTGAACTAGGTAACAATTAGAAATTGTCTTGTCTTTGCTTAGCCATGTTAAATGAATTAGTAAATGTTTTAAAGTCCTTAAATTTTCATTCAACCACAAAAAAGAATTGTTTTATTTAAAAAAGAGTTTAATTTGGTCTTAATGAATATTCATAAATTATGTAAATATTTCTATTACGCACTGCATCGGTCCTTACTTAAAAAAAAAAGAATAATCAACATAAATTGTTTGAGTAATACGTATAATTTCTGATTTTGAGTTAAAATTACTAAATTAATACAAGCTGAAATTACTTAAAGTTCTTATGTATTTGATTTTACTTAAATATTCCACGTATGTTCTACTAAATTGATAGTTTGAGTTAGCAAGACTTAAATTTAGTGCGTAAGTGGCAAAACTAATGTTTTCAAGTAAATTCTACATGGAAAAAATACGTAAAAATTACCAATGAACAAATTCTTTTTTACAGTGTAGGGGAGACTCAAGTTAGTTGAGCAACCCCCTCTAAAATAAACCATGACCATTTCAGCCTTTCGGGGCTAATTTTCCCTACAGTCTCGAATAGCACAGGTTTCAACACAAACGTAACAAATATCCCCTGTGCATTTGATGTATATATATTGATATTATAGCCTTGTAACATATACGTTTCAAAATAACTCTACGATCACAATAATTTGTTTTTTTTTCAGTAAACCCGTGTCTGGATGCTCATTGTCTATACGGGACTTGCCATGCTCTCCCTGAGATTGACTATTGGTGCGAATGTATGGACGGATTCACGGGCAAAAACTGTGATACAGGTACTGGATTGCATTGAGAAACGCTATTTAAAGAAATATATATTCTTTACTACTGGAGGAAAGAGAGTAGCATAACATTAAGGAGGTGTCGTTGTAATACAGTGGTTCAGTCACTTGACTCTCAATTCAAAGGTTGAGGGTTCGAATCCCAGTCCTGCATTAATGTCGTTTTGGTAAGACTCTAATCCACATTTTGCCACTCTCCGCCCTGATGAGGTAAATGGGAACCTGGATATTACGGGGGGGGGGGGGGGGTAACAATAACATGCAAATATCCAAAGCCGCCACTTTCGTCACCTTCACCTCTCTCGTTCACTACTCTCCCTCACACTAGCGTAATGGTAGGGGGGGGGGGGGGGCTTTTTTGCATTTTGGAGGGCATTTTTATTTGCCTAAACGCTGTACTCTTAGGCCCTCCAGAGCCTAAAAGTTTGTTGCAGGCTTTAGTCAGTATTTGATATACACTTAATTTTGCACTTTTTCAAAATTTTCCGTATTGACGTATCAAATTAACGATTCGTATAAACAAATTGTTTTTATTTTCTTTCAGTAAACCCATGTCTGGATAACCCTTGTGTACAAGCGACGTGTCATGCCCTCGATGAGACTGACTATCGGTGTGAATGTATGGACGGATTCACGGGAAAAAACTGCGACACAGGTACTTGATTGCATTGAGAAATCCTATTTAATAAGAAACTATATTCATTACTATTCGATAATAGAGCAAAGCATGACATTGTGGAAGTGTCGTAGTATAGTGGTTGAGTCACTTGACTCTCAATCCAAGGGTTGTGGAATCGAATCCCAGCTCGGCTTTAATGTCCTTTTGGTAAGACTCTAATTCGTATATTGCTACTCTCCGCCCTGGACAGGTAAATGGGTACCTGGTAACTGTAATACCTCAGTCATACCACTAACCGATTATAAACCGACTCTAAACAGACCGAATTTTGACTGTCCGTGCATCAACCCCAATCAAAGCACTAAACTAATTTAAAACCTACTTTATCTCGACCGGATTCCATGAAGCGCAATAGCTTGGTAATATCTTATTTCCTACGGTATTGTTTTATGCCTTTGCAATGCATTTTGTCAGAATTATGGCAGAATTTGTGTTACAATAGCTTTAATAATTTCATCGAAAAGTTTTGCCTCATCCATCCACTTTTGGATATCCATTGCCCTTTTAAAAATATATGTGAAAAAACCATATTGAATACGCGACCGAAAACACGTGGGCCAGCTTTATTATACGTATATATTATTGATTGTCCAACGCAGCATAAATATTTTGTTGTATGTGATGTTTGCGTGGTATTATGAGCCATCAATATTAAAACATGTCATATTCTAAAATTTGGCAAGTGTAAATATGTTTGAATCTCTTTATTCATCAACTTCTTCCACTGAATCAACAAATTTGTATTCATGGAACATAGTTTTCCAGTCGATGGCAATGCCTACCCCTACTACGGTTGCTGATACGAGTCCGACTTCTACTACTACTACTACTACATCTCCTCCATCAACATCGAGTCAATTGGATATTAACACTGGTAAGAACCAAAGTAGGCCTAATCGCGATCATACTGGGCCATTGTCCCAGGGTCAAGTGACGTAGGGGAGACTCAGGTTAGTTGAGCCACCCCCTCTAAAATAAACCATGACCATTTCAGCCTTACGGGGCTAATTTTCCCTACAGTCTAGAGGGGGAGGGGGGGGGGGTGGGGGGATTAGGGTTTTAATTTAAGTGTCCTTTCGAAAACGTTAAAGTATATAGCTATATTTACTAAGGTGGGTGCAATGCAATTGGTTGTTTGCAGTTTTATACCTCGTCTGATGTAATTCAATTGAGGAATTATAATAAATAAGAAGTTTACTCTGATAATATATCAGGGTTTTAATTTAAGTTTCCTTTCGAAAACGTTAAAGTATATAGCTATATTTACTAAGGTGGGGGCAATGCAATTGGTTGTTTGCAGTTTTATACCTCGTCTGATGTAATTCAATTGAGGAATTATAATCAATAAGAAGTTTACTCTGATAATATATATTTTGTTATAATATACAACAAAACTTCAAAAACCTGTGAGGGGGTAGTCACTTTCGTCACCTTCACCTATCTCGTTCACTACTCTCCCCATATGGCTCCGGTTAGTCTCATTTCACAACGCCCCCTATCGTCAGAGCATGATCTGAGTCGGCAGCCTAACATGTTAGCCTATGGACGTTTTTAAAAAAATCGTTAAAAATTCATTTTTTGTTTAAACGAAAAGCACATCCACCCCGACGTACGTTATCACTAGCTCTTTCATTGGAGCCCTCATGTCTCATTGACTTTTGAAAGTTCACCCACCGTAATTTTTCAAAATAGGTTGCAAGCTCGTCATTGCCTATAGTACACGTGTGAAACAAGTCTAACTTTGGACTCAGTTTACCAAGCGATTTGAAGGTTATAGGTCGAGCACACGAAACATAAAAAGCATGAATTATCATAGATCACTTCTGCCTATTTCATTATGTCCATTTCATCCAACCCCCCACCGTAATTTTTCCATTTAGTAAAAGCAAACATTTTGCCGAGTTTAGCAAAAACATGAATATTCATGAACGGTCAGACAATACAGCCTTTATAGTACGTAACGTATAGTGAATGGAATGGGCGATGATCCGTTCAGGAGGCAGAGGTCAGTGGTTTGTGCTGGCAATGTTCACGCGAGCGAAAATGAGACAATCGGAGCAATATGCTTGCACTAGCGTAATGATGGGGTGGGGGGGGGGGGGGGGGGGGGGCTTTTTTGCATTTTGGAGGGCATTTTTATTTGCCTAAACGCTGCACTCTTGGGCCCTCTATAGAGCCTAAAAGTTTGTTGCAGGCTTTAGTCAGTATTTGATATACACTTAATGTTGCACCTTTTCAAAATTGTCTGTATTGACGTATCAAATTAACGATTAGAGGCAAATTGTTTTTATTTTCTTTCAGTAAACCCGTGTTTGGATAACCCTTGTGTACAAGCGACGTGTCATGCCCTCGATGAGACTGACTATCGGTGTGAATGTATGGACGGATTCACGGGCAAAAACTGCGACACAGGTACTTGATTGCATTGAGAAATCCTATTTAATAAGAAACATATATTCATTACTATTCGATAATAGAGCAAAGCATGACATTGTGGAAGTGTCGTAGTATAGTGGTTGAGTCACTTGACTCTCAATCCAAGGGTTGTGGAATCGAATCCCAGCTCGGCTTTAATGTCCTTTTGGTAAGACTCTAATTCGTATTTTGCTACTCTCCGCCCTGGTCAGGTAAATGGGTACCTGTTAACTGTAATACCTCAGTCATACCACTAACCGATTATCAACCGACTCTAAACGGACCGAATTTTGACTGTCCGTTTATCAACCCCAATCAAAGCACTAAACTAATTTAGAAACCTACTTTATCTCGACCGGACTCCATGAAGCGCAATAGCTTGGTAATATCTTATTTCCTACGGTATTGTTGTATGCCTTTGCAATGCATTTTGTCGGAGTTATGGCAGATTTTGTGTTACAATAGCTTTAATAATTTCATCGAAAAGTTAAGCCTCATCCATCCACTTTTGGATATCCATTGTCCTTTTAAAAATATATGTGAAAAAACCGTATCGAATAGGCGACCGAAAAAACGGGGGCCAGCTTTATTATACGTATATATTATTGATTATCCAACGCAACATAAATATTTGGTTGTATGTGATGTTTACGTGGTATTATGAGCCATCAATATTAAAACATGTCATATTCTAAAATCTGGCATGTGTAGAATATGTTTGAATCTCTTTATTCACCAACTTCTTCTACTGAATCAACAAAATTGTACTCATTGAACATAGTTTTCCAGTCGATGGCAATGCCTACCCCTACTACGGTTGCTAATACGAGTCCGACTTCTACTACTACTACTACATCTCCTCCATCAACATCGAGTCCATTGGATGTTAACACTGGTAAGAACCAAAGTAGGCCTAATCGCGATCATACTGGGCCATTGTCCCAGGGTCAAGTGACGTAGGGGAGACTCAGGTTAGTTGAGCCACCCCCTCTAAAATAAACCATGACCATTTCAGCCTTTCGGGGCTAATTTTCCCTGCAGTCTCGAATAGCACAGGTTTCAACACAAACGTAACAAATATCCCCCTGTGCATTTGATGTATATATATTGATATTATAGCCTTGTAACATTGACTAATCAAAATAACTCTACGATCGCAACAATTTGTTTTTTCTTTCAGTAAACCCGTGTCTGGATGCTCATTGTCTATACGGGACTTGCCATGCTCTCCCTGAGATTGACTATTGGTGCGAATGTATGGACGGATTCACGGGCAAAAACTGTGATACAGGTACTGGATTGCATTGAGAAACGCTATTTAAAGAAATCTAAATTCGTTACTACTGGAGGAAAGAGAGTAGCATAACATTAAGGAGGTGTCGTTGTAATACAGTGGTTCAGTCACTTGAATCTCAATTCAAAGGTTGAGGGTTCGAATCCCAGTCCTGCATTAATGTCGTTTTGGTAAGACTCTAATCCACATTTTGCCACTCTCCGCCCTGATGAGGTAAATGGGAACCTGGATATTTCGGGGGGGGGGGGGAGGGGGTAACATTAAAAAGGAAATATCCAAAGCCGCCACTTTCGTCACCTTCACCTCTCTCGTTCACTACTCTCCCTCACACTAGCGTAATGGTAGGGGGGGGGGGGGGGGCTTTTTTGCATTTTGGAGGGCATTTTTATTTGCCTAAATGCTGTACTCTTGGGCCCTCCAGAGCCTAAAAGTTTGTTGCAGGCTTTAGTCAGTATTTGATATACACTTATTTTTGCACTTTTTCAAAAGTTTCCGTATTGACGTATCAAATTAACGATTCGTATAAACAAATTATTTTTATTTTCTTTCAGTAAACCCATGTCTGGATAACCCTTGTGTACAAGCGACGTGTCATGCCCTCGATGAGACTGACTATCGGTGTGAATGTATGGACGGATTCACGGGAAAAAACTGCGACACAGGTACTGGATTGCATTGAGAAATCCTATTTAATAAGAAACATATATTCATTACTATTCGATAATAGAGCAAAGCATGATATTGTGGAAGTGTCGTAGTATAGTGGTTGAGTCACTTGACTTTCAATCCAAGGGTTGTGGAATCGAATCCCAGCTCGGCTTTAATGTCCTTTTGGTAAGACTCTAATTCGTATTTTGCTTCTCTCCGCCCTGGTCAGGTAAATGGGTACCTGGTAACTGTAGTACCTCAGTCATACCACTAACCGATTATAAACCGACTCTAAACGGACCGAATTTTGACTGTCCGTGCATCAACCCCAATCAAAGCACTAAACTAATTTAAAACCTACTTTATCTCGACCGGACTCCATGAAGCGCAATAGCTTGGTAATATCTTATTTCCTACGGTATTGTTGTATGCCTTTGCAATGTATTTTGTCAGAGTTATGGCAGAATTTGTGTTACAATAGCTTTAATAATTTCATCGAAAAGTTTTGCCTCATCCATCCACTTTTGGATATCCATTGCCCTTTTAAAAATATATGTGAAAAAACCGTATCGAATACGCGACCGAAAACACGTGGGCCAGCTTTATTATACGTATATATTATTGATTGTCCAACGCAGCATAAATATTTTGTTGTATGTGATGTTTGCGTGGTATTATGAGCCATCAATATTAAAACATGTCATATTCTAAAATCTGGCATGTGTAAAATATGTTTAAATCTCTTTATTCATCAACTTCTTCCACTGAATCAACAAATTTGTATTCATTGAACATAGTTTTCCAGTCGATGGCAATGCCTATCCCTACTACGGTTGCTGATACGAGTCCGACTTCTACTACTTCTACTACAACATCTCCTCCATCAACATCGAGTCCATTGGATGTTAACACTGGTAAGAACCAAAATAGGCCTAATCGCGATCATACTGGGCCATTGTCCCAGGGTCAAGTGACGTAGGGGAGACTCAGGTTAGTTGAGCCACCCCCTCTAAAATACACCATGACCATTTCAGCCTTTCGGGGCTAATTTTCCCTACAGTCTCGAATAGCACAGGTTTCAACACAAACGTAACAAATATCCCCCTGTGCATTTGATGTATATATATTGATATTATAGCCTGGTAACATTGACGTATCAAAATAACTCTACGATCGCAACAATTTGTTTTTTCTTTCAGTAAACCCGTGTCCGGATGCTGATTGTCTATACGGGACTTGCCATGCTCTCCCTGAGATTGACTATTGGTGCGAATGTATGGACGGATTCACGGGCAAAAACTGTGATACAGGTACTGGATTGCATTGAGAAACGCTATTTAAAGAAATCTAAAATCGTTACTACTGGAGGAAAGAGAGTAGCATAACATTAAGGAGGTGTCGTTGTAATACAGTGGTTCAGTCACTTGAATCTCAATTCAAAGGTTGAGGGTTCGAATCCCAGTCCTGCATTAATGTCGTTTTGGTAAGACTCTAATCCACATTTTGCCACTCTCCGCCCTGATGAGGTAAATGGGAACCTGGATATTTCGGGGGGGGGGGGGGGGGGAGGGTAACAATAAAATGCAAATATCCAAAGCCGCCGCTCAACCCGATGAATATTTAATTCACAGATAAAGATATAGGGTACAAGAAAGATAAACAAGGAAGACAAATTTAAGAGTACAATGAATATTTTAAAGTAGATATTCATTGATTTTAAAAACTAACTTTATTTTCATTTTTATGCAAAGTTGAAACTTTGAATCGTCAAGGTTATCAAAATTCAATGCTTGAAAACTTTCGAAGTAATGATTATTATAAATTACAAAACGCTTAAATACAGCCCCGGCATAGCACCTTAAGAGCTCTCCGAACGCTGCTGGGATGTGTGAGATCACAGTAAGGACATGATTAACACAAGCAGACGATATCCCATGACATCTCACATATTTTCAGTGCCTGTGTTTTCATCTTTTCTTGAGTTCTTTCTCTTACTTCACTACCGTCAGGCTAAATGTATAATCTATTGCCTCACTTTAAACCCCGCGCATGGTTTTATTTTGATGACAAATGCAGCGATACAAAAATAAAGGAGTCTGTCGCTTGTAAACAAAATAAGACGCCATTGTATATTCAGCTGCTCACACCGCGGTATGATCGGCGTTTCAAGAGAGAACAAATGCCCACGTTAATATCATTCCAGAATCGGGTCATATCCCCTTTTGAATGGTTTGACATGCCATTACATTTATATACACTAAACTCATTATAATTTGACAAATGATAGGTTTGCATTTATGTTCATTCTTTATGGGATGTCGTCTGCTTGGGCAGTATTGGTCCATATAGTGACGTCATTAAAACATCGTTATTTTTTTCGGCGAATCTCTCGTATATCCCAGCTGCTATGGAGGTGGTTGTATTTGTATTTGTATAAATCACCAGATATGTAGTTGACCTAAAACTTGTACGATGGCCATCTGTTAGCTTACCAGTTTCTAGTGATTCATTATTTTACATATTTGTGATTTTCTTTGAATTTCACCTTTAAAGAATGTGCATCGTGACTGACTCGACATTTAAGTACTGGAGGTTTGCCCATTCAAAAACTCTTTTTAGTTTTTGAATTGGTCTCTTTCGAATATTTCTAAGGACTAGCTGTTTGTTTTGTTCGGGCAATTTAATCAATGAGATATGCTCATGTCAAAACAGGAAAATGCCTCTGATAGATACAGATATTTTAAAGTCAGAGTATTCTACTAATAATTCAGATTCACGTATACTGCCATATGTTGTTCACAATGTCGTGATGTGTCGATAGTTATATCCTGCAATGCATCACCAAGTGCATGGCACGCGCATGATGATGCTTGGGATCATGCAGGAACCGAAAATCGCGCTATGATTGCCTTCACGGAAATACAGCAGCGGTAAATGTCGGTAAAATACCCTGCCTTTAAGGAAAGTAAGATGACTTCGTCACCTTAGTTATAACAATCGCTTTATTCCTAATGCAAACTAAAGACTTTGATTTTCTTTTGATCTCGTTTATTTTCTTTCAAGGTGCCGTAAGGAAATTGTTGATTACTGTAATTGCACTTCTTGTATCGGCCGTAGTAGTGGTCGTTCTCATGTTCCTGGCATTCTTTGTTTACAAGTGAGTATAATTAATAAAGCTTATTATTATCCTGATTGTTCTTATTCATATTATTATTCTCATTCTCATTAAACTTTAGCCATCATAGGGCGATGTGTAACCGGATACTATTTAAAAATCTATGAAGTTAATATACTTACATTAGAAACTAGAGCCCTACAAACGAATTCCTTAGTTTGTGACCTACATGCAAACATTATAGCTAATCTTGTGCTCTTGTATGGGCATCGTATGTCGAGAGAATGGCTACAGTATATTCTGAATTGTTTAGCCTGTATTAGATTGATTGCTTGAACTTTCTAACTCTTTTACAGGTACAAAAAAAGAGAGACCTCATCGCCGCAAAGAGTGGGTATCAATCTACAGCAATTACCGCGCGGTCAGCTTCCAGCCATACCAGCGGACAACGCATGCAACGAAATCAACGACGATGAACAATACTACGCAGTATACATTCCGCCATCAGAAGGGGCTGGTACCAGTGGCGCCGATCATTACTTAATACCTATTGGAAAAGAAAAAAGAGAGACCTCATCGCCGCAAAGAGTGGGTATCAATCTACAGCAATTACCGCGCGGTCAGCTTCCAGCCATACCAACGGACAACGCATGCAATGAAATCAACGACTATGAACGCCACTGCGCAGGATACAATTCGCCATCAGAAGGGGCTGGTACCAGTGGCGACGATCATTACTTAATACCTATTGTTCAGGGGGAAAAGAATGAATAGATCAACCCCCGATGAACAGTAGTTATCAATTACAGATCATGTTTGGTTCGTATACCTCCCCCTGGTTTCTACTACGTCACAATCCAGTCATACACCCCGGAGCTCCGGCGGCAGACTTACCACTTTACGATAATTACGTTGTATACCTGAAACACCCAGTAGTGCCAGTAGCGTAAACCTTTCTGAGGAGTGTGTGTGTATGTGTCCATGTGATGTGAGGAGGAGGGGGGGGGGGGGGGGGGAGGGGGAGGTTGTTGGCGAGATGATTAAAATCCAGCCCATTTCTTGCACGTACACACATACACACGCACGCACAATCCCAAAATAAATTATGTCAGATTAAAAAAAAAATGCATATAAGGAAAATGAACTCAGTTTAGGAAGTCCTGAACCGATATTTTTTAATACTTACAACAGATATTAAAGAGTAATTATCACGAAGTAATATAAAGTCACTGTCACCTCATATATGTCTGTGTGATTTAGGAGGGGGAGGGTGGTTGATGTGAGGTGATTACAATCTGGCGCCGATATTTGTTGCACGTACACACATACACACGCACGCACAATCCTAAAACAAAATTATGCATATAGGAAAATGAGGTTAATTTAGGAAGTCCTGAACCTAAATTTGTTAACATTTTAAACAGATATTGAATTTTCACGAGGTAATATGAAGTCAATCTCACTTCATCAGGATGTATTAAAGAAATATACATTTCAAACTAGTTTTGAACCGTTCAATTATATGAATACCAGCATCTTGGGGCCTATATGTTTACTTTAAGATTATACCTTGAGTCACGACGTCAGAAAGTCCTTTGTTCTTGGAGGAGAAGATTCCAGTCATTCTGATTGTCGAAGTAATACATCAGGGTACGATGTAAATGTTGGTAAAACTTAATACGAGTATCGTGAAGATGATGCTAGATGTTGAACCTTTTAGGAGTATATAGATAAAGAGATGAATTATCATACCAGTGTGTATAATGTATATTGTAGAAAACTTAAATTGTTTGCGTGTCCGTGACAGCAGAAATTGTTTTATATTTTAGTTTTTCAGAGTAGCGAATATTCTGCAACGATGTAAATGTCTAAACGATTACTTGTTTATTATAGTTCATGTCGAATTTAGAGCCAACGTATGTATTTAGGCAACAAACAATTTGCTTTCTTAATTATTTAGCATACGAACTTAAAGAGAATGTTGAGTTTTGAGGAGAGTTGAAAAATAAGTTGTTAGCGTTATCATTGTTATTAGTTTTTCAGAGTAGCAAATATTCGGCAACGATATAAATGATTACTTGTTTATTATAGTTTATGTTGAATTTAGAGCAAAAATATGTTTTTAGGAAAGAAACAATTTGCCTTCTTATTTATTTAGCATAGGAACTTAAGTGACGGACTACATTGAAATGTGACCCTGTTCACATTATGATATTTGTATCGTTCAATAGTTTACTGCATAGTTGCAATGTAGGTCGAATTCACATAGAGATTTAATACAGTTTAACTTTATTCTTGTATCATATACTAAATAATCTATATTAAGGTGTAGTAATCAGTACATTACTAATTTAGCTACAGGGTTTTTATATGTTTACAGGCTGAAACATTTGTTTAGTATTGTGTGTTTGTATATGCTCATTACAGATTGTCATCTAAGGGTTTACCGAAGGTACAACAATGACGTTTACACCATTGTTGGAGTTGGTGAATAAAAGTGAAGTTTGTTGGACATTGGCAAATTATTTCAAGTGTTAGTTGGCATCGGAATGCCTTGTAAATAACAACAATTGAACAGGTATAAGCAGGAGATACTCCTTCGTATAGTAAAGGCAGCCACAGTCACATTCATGTATATTTATTTTGTCATAATTTTCAATATCTGGTTATTTTTTGACAATTTTTTTTTTCTTCCCCGTTGAAAACCAAAGCTATATTTGTCTAGACCGCGACGTCGCTCAAAAAAATTGAGGGTTTAGGATGTACATGATAACCAAATCCACCGCGATGTTGGTCTTTGGATACTCAGTGGTGAAACCATTAAGAAATATAATTCCCAAGACAATTGTAACGTGGCCTGGTCATCATTTCATGTCTGGACACTAACTTAAACAGGGCTTTTGTGGATATTTAACCCCCCCCCACCCTCAGGGGGAAGGGGGATGAAGAGGGATAATTAATATTTTTAGAGCTCTCTTGTTAACCATTGAGGGGCGTAGCCTTGTGAGAATCAATACCTGATTATCCAATGTTTATATCCTGGACACTTGGCATGATAATAATATCACGGTCCCTCTGTGGTCATGTGATGGCCAGTAAAGACAGGATCGACTAGAGGGCGCCCTCCAAGCGATTATGACCACGAAGCCTCGTTCTCTTTCTCCCGAATCTCCCCTATACAAAAAAAAAACTAAGGGAGATCATTAGTCAGGAACCTTATCATCGGAAACTGAATACATTATAGGTTCTTCTAGACTAATTAGACCTAATTATGGAATAGTTTACCAATTTGTATCAGTCAGTCCCCATCCGTAGAGTCGTTTTAAATGAGGAAAGTTTGAAGTATATCTTGTTATATTGTATTTCTAGGGCAGTTTTGTATAAAGTTAGTTAATTGCAAAATATCTGTAATTGTTAAAATTATAATTATGTAGAAGTATTGCTGTTTATTTGCTTTACGTTGTACCTTTTTTTGTCCAGTACTTAGAAAGGTTGAACTTAGCGTTTTATACATTTGATTTATTGTTATTATTATTATATGGATGGATCATTAAAGGGACCTAAATTCAGACACATTTTCGACAGATCTAAAATAAACAAAATCTGTTGGCCCTTTATCCAGAAACGCAGCTTGAGGGTCACAATATCACTAACAAAATGATTGCGCCAATCTCGAAAAATTCCTCTTTTTAAGACAAGTTTAACTGTTTGCCTTTTTAACGAAGTAGAGACTGATTATTATGGAGCGACAAAACGGTCTATTTCTTTTCATTTGAGACACAAAAATATTTCCGAACATGATATTGATTAATTGATTGGTTGCTTTTATTCATATTTTATCCAGTAATAACAAAGCATAATACATTTGAAAAAACATTGACATTTCTTAAGATTATTCATGTATGAAAGTAAATAATCCTAAATCATAATAATTAATAACATGGAAGCTTGTTATGTAAATCATGAAATACGAAAATGAAAAGTGGACCTACTCAGAAGCTAAGCTTTTACTTGATAAATATACATTATAAATAATGTTATGACAGGAGTAAAGTGAAAGAAGCACGGCCGTATAACCTAAAAAACAAGTTTCTCTTAATATTTCCTGTAGAAATTGAACAAGGTTTCCTTTTCCTCCTAAATTTCCTTTTTTTATGTTCTCACACTCTTTCTCATTTACACCTTATTTCTCCTTCTTTCTTACTATCCATACCTTCTCTTTCGCATTTTTTCTTCTTCTCTAATCTATGTATAAATGTTTTTTTCATGTCAATATATTGACATGTCAAAACAATTATGTTTTTGTCATTATTTTGAGGTATCCACACTTTACAAGCTCTGCTTTTCAGCGGATACCTCCATTTCAACAGGTTTATCTTAAAAAAACTCTAAAAAACCTTTATACTGGATATTTATGTATACTTTCTATTTCATAACTTTAAACCATGTAAAATGTATTATATTATGGAATATTGAATTATAAATCTCCTTTCTTGTCAAAATTACTGTTCTGTTGAAAATAACAAAATAAACTGAACTGAAACTATCTCTCTTTGCGCTAAATGCTCTTTTTTGCTTCCAATCACCAAAGGTTTTGTGCCAGCCCTGTTGCCTTGGCAACCATCAGGTTTCTTTTGTGTATTTTTTGTTACTTAATGTACATGTACTTTGTAGTATCCTAACGTAAAAAAACGTTATATGGGCGAAATATTGTAAACTAATGCTTGTCAAAAGAGTTCTTTATTCTGTCAAATATCAAGCTTGTAAATCATTGCAGTCTCCTAACATGCAGTCATATTTTTTCTTATTTTCAGAATATTATTTCATGTGAACACAACATTTTATTTTACATTATTATGTTTTTTACAATGTTATCATCTTTATATTAAACGGATATAAAAAAAAAAAATTGATCGGATTGATTCGTATTTTATAAGTGCATTTATTTTGGATATTTGTTTCTTAATTCATCGCATTTAGAATAAGAAAACAGATTTCCTAAACATATTTTGGCCTACTTTACGTGATTCAGAATATTCCATTACGATGGTGATTTCCTAATTTCTAATGGTAGGTTAATGAACACGTAGGGATCTGCGCATGCAAATGCTCCATCTCCCAATGTTATTTTAATTTATGTGTTGTGGTTTGCAATAATAGAGCTAAGTCGAGAGCAGCGCAGGTCGTGAAGATGTTTGTGAAACTTGACTTTTAACAATTGTACAATATAACTATGGGTTAATCGCTTTATAGACAATCTACAGAATCTTGAATGATATCCATCGGCTTATCGTCAAGTTCCCGGTGCACATGAGGCGTCATCTTTATTGTGACGTAATCGAGTTTCAAGGACGTAGAACAAAAACCTTTTACAATATGTCTATGACAATGCTATTTTGTCATGTGTAATAATTGTGAAAGAAACAAGGAAAAGAGATTTTCCCATTCCTTATTCTGGTTCTGTTTGGTTTTCGCAAATAAGAGAGAGAGAGAGGAATTATTTATGCGTTCGGCTGTGACGAACGAAAACGCGCGCGCATCCGCGTGTGCGCGATTTATTATAAAATGCTATAGCTAATAATGGCGTACGCGCGCGTTTTTTAACCTGAAATTGACCGGACTGATATTGACCTTGATCGTGATAAATATGAATGAGAAATGACTTCCGTTATGAAGATATGATCATGAGTTGATTTTTTAGAAAAAAAAATAATCACAAAATGGCGCCTATATGACGTCATCACTCATGTGAAGGTTGAAAACCGCATCGTGCTTAGTCGATATGCCTATACACATGTGTGCCAAATTTCAAAGCAATTGATTGAGCCATTTTCAAGTTATTTTGCTAACAAAAAAGCGGCTTGAAATAAGAAAAATAAGCTTATGAAAACATAAGGTGGTCTGTATTATATACAGCCCACCTGATGATGATATTAATATATATATATTATAATACTGATAATAATGATGATATAGAAGATTTGTCAGTCGCCGAATCCACTTGAAAGCGAATGCTCGATACACATTTGTGAAACAAAAAAAGATCACATAAACAAAACTACATTAGATACAAAAGAAGAGGACTAAGAAACAAATTAGAACAAATTGAGAATATTCAATTATATACTGATATAAGCATGACAAGTTTTAAGATTATTCTCAAACACTTCAACTGATCAGCTATGACAAATCTTTCGAGGGAGAGCGTTCCTTCGCATTATTAGTATTCAACCTAATAACCAACGCAGTAACACATGGTATACATTTTATTATTTAGCCTGCATTTTTTTATGTACAAAAACTACAAGTCTAGCTTACATTGCAAAGGGGAATACTTTTGGAGACGGGGCGATTTCTATAATCCTATACGAATACAAGTTTCAAGGACATAACACAAATACTTTTTACAATCGGTCAATGTCAATGTACTTTGTCATGTGTAAGAATTGGGAAACAAACAAGGAAAAGGGATTTTCCCATCACTTATTCTGGTTCTGTTTGGTTTTCGCAAATGAGAGAGAGAGAGAGAGAGAGAGAGAGAGAGACAGATACACAGAGAGAGAGAGAGACAGACAGACAGAAAATTTCGTCGGTTCACTCGCGTCTGACTTTGTCAGATAGCTCATTTTTGTTCTAAACTCTAAACAATGCATAGCGGACCTTGCTTGGCACTTCGAATCCAGGATTGGTAAGTTAATAGCCATATTTTATATTAACACACTGCGTTAGATTTGAGATCATCATTTTGATAGGAAATTCCGAACCAAATGGTAAATACCACGAAATCATTTTCATCGGCTATTTTCATTTTTGAAAAGACTACTGCGTATAGGCAAGGTTAACACATTAGGTAATCAGGATGACACGACGTTACAATCAATGAAATCAATTGTTTGTTATACCTCTTTCGCCCGGTTTTTAACAGAGTACATATTCCTTGTGGCAACGGAAATCCCTTTGATTGAACCTGATGTTCTCTTATCGTTGTGCCATGTCTCCTTTTTATCTCTCCGAAAATTGAAGACCAAGAAATCAGTAATTTTTATTTTAATACTTACGAAATCCTATTATGTCTTGAACATTTTCTTCGAATTTTGTTATAATTGAATTCGTTTTTCTCTCGTGTTATTTTCTCTAGAATATGAATCACAACAAACATATTCATGAAGGCATGATTATTAATTATTATTATTCATTCTACCTTGAAGTAAGTTGATAATTTTCAAATAATGCCTGTATAGTCAATAATAATTTAACGAACAGCAATCGTCTTGTGCTTTTTTTCTTCAAATTTCTACCGTAATCTACATAAATCATTTCCAATTGATGTAGAAAAGCCACGTGATTGTATCTATTTACATTTCCAAATAAGAAGTGTATATTTTTTCTATCCCAGTTACTCTACGCAACATCCTTAGACTGTATATTACGGGCAATCGCCCCTACAGAAAAAAAAATTTAAAAATCGTTTTTTGCATCACGATATAATAATTTTTTGTGTGTGTGTGTGGACAGAATATTTTCACTAATCGTCGCGATTCGCATCGCGATCCAATTTGCACTAAGTCACCTTGTTTCAATCTATTGGATAACCTGTATTTTTTTTGGAAGGGCCTACTAACTTATTGTCTCATGATATCTGAGTTTTCTCTGCTCACCTGTCCGCTGCGCCATTTCACACGCGTAAGGAGCATAAGGTGTTTATCTCGAATAGCGAATTAAATCTTAATGGTTACTATTACAAACCCAATTGCGATAAAGAATATAAATGATGATATCTATCAACGACATTGGGTGTCAATCACCGTTTGTCCTGATATATATAATTCAAGGTCGCATAGGCCACGCACTGTATAGTGCGTCCCGGAAAAAACGAAACAGAGAACTATCGATGGTTTATCATAACTTAATCACAATTATAATTAATAAATTACACATATTTGGAAAGCGTAGATCCTCTTCTTTCATTTGATGTAACGCATATGACACATATTCCACGCATGAGTTATTAAAATGAATTTGAAGAGAGGAAACCCAAAAGTCATTTGGCGGCCGGTATCTGAATTTCAAAGAGAAAATCACATTTCTAGAAAGTTGAGTTTCTCCCCTTTCATATGACACCTCAATCAGGAAAAATGAGCAAGTAGTGCTTGCATTTCCATAATTGTTATTAAACGAATTCGTTTTCACTGGCTGCCTGCCGTAGCAAGAAAGGGAATTAATAAAGGACTTAACTCCGCTTCGTTGACAATCAGTCGTAGACGAAAGATTTCATGCATAGCTGATTTTCAACGAAATGGAGTAATCCATGATATACATTTTCATATTTAGCTTGCTTTTTTGGAACAAAAACTACAAGTCAAATTTACATTAGGAGGAGAAAAGACTTTTGAAAACAGGATTATTTCCTCATTCCTACGTAACCACGTTTCAAGGACGAACAAACAAAAAGCATATGTTTTGTCCTGGGCATGAATCGGAAAAGAGACACATACACACACATACTTATATGTCTAATGAATATAACATTTTAATGTTATTACCCTATTGAGTATTGCAGTAATAAATTTGCTTTTAAAACTATGTAGTAACGGACCTTTTGGAAACGGGACACTTCCTACATTCCCACGTAATCAAATTTCAAAGACGTTAAAAACAAATGTTATACTCCTTATACTCTGCATGTCTACGACAGTGCTATTTTGTTCATTGTATGAATTGGAAAAGTAACATGCAAAGGGTTTATACCCATTATTCATACTAGTTCTGTTTTCTATTTCGCAAACGAGAGAGAGAGAGAGAGAGAGAGAGAGAGATAGGAAGATAGACAGACAGACGGACAAATTAGTCGGTTTCATAGTGTTGGACATTGTTAATAGATAGTTTTGTTTTGTTTTAAACTCTTGACCAAGCATAGTGGACTAAGCTAGGCATTTCGAATCCAGGATTGCTAAGTTAGATTCCATATCTCTTATTCCGCACTGTCTTACCTTTTAGATCATTATTCTGATAGAATCTGAGACAAAGTTACCCTATCCCTTTGAATGCTCTTACAATCTTATTAATTAATCTTATATTAACCTCGGAGCTCTGGCGGCGGACTTTACCCCTTGACGTGAATTACACTGTAAACCTGAAACACCCAGTAGCGTAAACGGTTTATTGAATTTATTGAATTTATTTATTCACCACCATTGAAAACATTGAAACAAAAGATAAATGTACAATGACAATGTCAATATAACATAAATGCATGACATGAATTATAAAAAAAATCATGTTCTACAGCGATATACATGTACATTATGACAAAGATAAAGTAAACTTTGCTTCAAGAGTAAAACAATAAATGACTATTTACAATGAGTTTGTGATCGATGGTAAAATAGAGTAAAAAATAGCACATGTGCTAGTCGAGTCTGACTCTCGTTATCTAAAGCCTAAAATAAAGTTAATTTAAAAATATATGATGGGTTTCCAAATCTTATAAATAATTTTGTGTATAATATTAAAATGAGACTGGTTACTATATACAACTATATAGTTACGAGGTTATGATTCGTGGTTTTCACTTAAGAGTAATTTTGTAAGTTTTTTACGAAAAGAGGTTCTTGATCTCTCAATTCTTAGATCAGTAGGAAGCATATTCCAAAAATGACTTCCAACAAACGAAACAGAAAACTTTCCTTGGTCTGTTTTGAATAAAGGAAGACGTAATTGTCGACCCGTTTTTTGTCTTGTGGAATATTCATGTTGTATCATACTGCAATAATGTTTTAAGGAATGAGGTAATCGTTCATTTATCAAATCAAACACAAAAGTACAAATAGATAATTTATGCAATTTAAAAACATTCAACAATTTGAGGTCATGAAACAGTGCATTAGTATGAGAACGATGTGGCTTGAAAGTTATAGCACGTACAGCCATCTTTTGAGTATAAAATATACAATTCAAGTGTGATTTATAAGTACTACCCCAAACCTCGATGCCATATGTAATATGTGGCTGTATAAGAGCTTTATACAACAGTATCAATATATGTTTAGGGACAAAGTGCCGTAATTTAACGAGGATGCCGACCTTTCTCCGTATACAGTCATTAACAGATTTTATATGTGAATTCCATGTAAAATGTCTGTCAATGGTAATGCCAACAAATGTCGCTTCCTCCACTTCTCTTAATTCTGCCCCAGATATTTTTAATCTCCCTTTAAGCACAGCCTTTCTTCTACGACTACTGAAGAACATGAAATTGGTTTTTGACGCATTGATAGTAAGCTTATTTGCAGTGCACCAATTCTGTATGGATTTTAAATTTTCATTTACTTCACACTCATCTATTTGATCTACACCTTTGGGAAAAGTATGAAAAATATTAGAATCATCTGCAAATAGTCTGAAATTGAAATAATTTGTCACAGTTGGCAAGTCATTTATATAGATTAAAAACAGAGTTGGTCCTAAGACAGAACCTTGTGGTACACCGCATTTGATATATCTGATGATGACTCTTTGTATTTCACAAACTGCATTCTGTCACTAAGATAGCTTTCGAGCCATTTCAGTGCATGTCCTCGGATGCCATAATGTGATAGCTTTTTAAATAATATGTTATGGTTTATTGTGTCAAAAGCCTTTTGAAAGTCAAGAAACACACCAAGCGTAACACATCCTTCGTCTATACTTTTCAATACCGTATTCATAAGATTAATTAATGATAATTTAGTACTATACTTGTTCCTAAATCCGTACTGATGGTGATATAAAATGTCATGCGTTTCTAGAAAACTGGTCAATCGAGCATTAACTATTTTTTCTAATACTTTACCCAAAATTGGTAAGACAGAAATGGGTCTATAATTCCCCGTTTCATGTTTATTACCTTTCTTAAACAGTGGACTGACTTTAGCAATTTTCATTTGATCAGGGAAATTTCCTGTTTCCAATGAAAGATTGAAGATATGTCTTAATGGTTCAGCCAAAATAGATGCACCATCCTTAATCAGGCGTACTGGAATGTTGTCGTAACCACAAGCTTTCTTCTCGTCTAGAGCCAACATGTGGTCATGAACTTCCTTCATTGTGACCGGTTTCCAAAAAAGGGATTGCTCAACACTATTACTCAAATAATCTTCAAATAATGTGGGTACATTTGGTATTGCTGATGCTAGATTTGGACCGATGTTTACAAAGAAATCATTAAATTCATTGGCAATTTCAGATTCGGTTGTTAGAACTTTATCATTTCCATTAATACGCCTTATAAGTTTTTCTACCTTAGTACCTTTGTTACCTTTATTTCTCCCTGATATTAATTCATTTATGATGTTCCACGTTTTACTAGTGTTATTACTGTAATAATTTCTCTTGGCATTGCGAAGAACAGTCGTTAATACATTTCTGTAGTTCCGAAATTTTTGTACATCACTTACATCAAAATTAGATTTCCTTACTTTTAAAAACAATTTATATTTTTTTCGAACAGACTTCATTATTGATTTGGTTATCCAAGGTTTCTTATAAGCGCGTCCTTTGCAGCTTCTTTTCTCTTTGAGTGGTGCATGTTTATTACAAACATTATTAAACAAATTAAGAAAAATGGAATATGCCATGTTAACATCTTCACAGCTATTGATATGTTGCCATTCTTGCCCAGCAAGGTCATCTTTAAAGTTTTGTACATCATAGTTTTTATAACATCTGTAAGTTACAGTTTGTGGATAATGCAGCTGCTTCAAATTACATGGATTTTCTAAAATCATGAACACAGGGTAGTGATCAGAAATATCACATTCTATAACACCCGAGTGATTATCATACTTGTTCATATTAGTGTATATATGGTCTAATAAGGTTACAGACTCACTGGTTACTCTTGTTGGATATTTTATTTTCTGCTCCATTCCTACGCATTTCATCGCTGTTGAAAACCCTTCTGTTGTTCCGTCTGAACTTAATGAATTTATATTAAAATCTCCTATTATAATGGTATTGCGTCTGTCGACTTTAATGTCTTCTAAAACTGTGAGAAGACTTTCTTGAAACTCTTTAACATCTGTATTTGGTTTCCTATATAAAACACCTACCATCACCTTTTGAAATTCTCCATTGTTTATTTCAAACCAGATTGATTCTGTATGCTTCACTGTATAATCTTTCACGACATATTTCAAATTAGAACGAATATAAGCTCCTACCCCTCCTCCTCTTTCTCTACCATCCCGGCACTTTACCTCCAATAAATAACCTTCCATTTCCAAGGTCGATTTTTCTAAAACTCTCCATACTTCTGATAATGCAATTACATCGAATCTGAACTTAACGCAATCTTCATATAACAACTTTAAGGAATCAACATTTTTGTTTAGCGAACGTACATTTACATGGGAGATACTAATTGATTTTTTACCGTCAAGTGGCAATGTACTATCAAATGAATTTGGACATAACTTGTAAGAATGTGATACAGTGTTATCAAACATATTATTAGAATATTTGTATCATGAAAAAAAGGACATTATGAGGAGACATTACTCCAACAAGCGGAGTCTGAAGTTTTTGTATTCGATATTATCCAAACCCACTGCGAACAAGTCGTCAGGGGTTGAAATTATCTTAAAGGTGTCATCGTTCATTTTGCAGACGATGTTCCCTGCCTTCGTTGATACAGATTTCACCTCTGTAGATTTCTTTGCTGCCATCAAGACAGCATAGCGAGTAGAGGTGAGGTCTTCGTTCACAAAACCTGCCTAAAGGATTCCTTCCCCTTCAAGTGGAAACGCCCCTGGTAGACCTTGTCTCGCTTACGTTGGGCGACAAAGCGCACGACGGTGTCGCGCTTCTTCCCCGCCACCTTCCTTCCAAGGCGATGGCAAGCCGAGATGTCGCTCTCTGCAAGCTGCATCCCGGTCTCCCCAGCCACCTTACAGATCTTCTCGATCAGGATCTCCTCTGTCTCATCCCTCTCCTCCTCAGCCAGACCGCTGATCCTCAAATTATCTTTCCTGCCAGCCTGCTCTATTGCATCTTGTCGAAACTGGAGGTGGAGAAGATGGGGATTGACCACCTCCTTAAATGACCGCAGGCACACCTCTTTCACTGCCTGAACTATAGCAGGAACGGCTGCCTTTACTGCTGCCTCAACTGCCTGTTTCACAACATCTCCCATCATGCCATATTCGCCAATCTCCAACTCTTCAAGATGATCTCCTATATCAACGAAAATCCCCTTCTTTTCCGGAGATGCTGCAGCTGCCATCCCTCGTTGAGAGGCGACCTTGCGATCTGGGGAATGTGTGTGCTGCGTGTATGCGTGTTGTGTGTGTGTGTGTGTGTGTTTGCTGGGGGCTGTGGTGGGGGTTCTGGGGGCAGGTTCGGAGGGGGGGGGGTATGATGAGGGATCACAATCCAGCGCCGAAATTTCGTGCACGTAAACACACAAAGACACGCGCACACAAGCCTATAATCGAGATGATGTGAGATTCAACAACAACAAAATTATGAAGGAAAATGAACTCAATTCAAAACGACCTAAACTTATATTTCTAAGTATTTTAAACGGATTCAGATTGAAAAGAAATGTTCGTGAAGTAATGTTAAAATCACCTAGTATATTCACTTTGTCAAAGTTTCATATTGCTGGTTGATTTTTAACAAATAATTTAATTTTCAATCAACGCGAGAACTTGTTACAGTGTTGTAGTATGTGTCCAGCCGATGAGGGGGCACCAGTAGAATATAGAAGTAAACAGAGAGGTGGAGGGGCGCAAAATACACTTAGGGCACATGCCATTATGCGAAATGTTCATGCATTCGATTATCAAGAATCGTTGTAGTGAGAATCTTGAAGCGACTTGAAAATCAAACACTCAAGGAATCCTAGTGCAAGAGATGAAATCACATAAAAGCACTATACACAACTGCAGTGAAAGAAAGAGAAATATCGATTTAAAGCCAAATCAAAATAAACACTGTATACAAGACTAATATTTATACTTCAACTGATCTGCTATATCCATTCTTCATCGGAAACTGTGCGTGAGCCAAGATTCTCTCCACCCACGTTATCTTCAGGGTGGAAGAACACATTATCCAGAGTTTGAAGAGTTTCATGATCTCCCAAACCCATAAGAAAACAATGATCTTATGATATTATTTTTTCTACCCAGGAAATATTTGTTATACAAAGTCATGTCACCGAGATTTAACTCTGAAGAATGTTGTCTAACTACAGCTGTTTTTGTACATATTTTTGTCGGAGGTGGATAAACATACCACCCCCTCTGGAAAGCTTCTATTGAGATGACGAGGGATGTAAATGCATTGATCTGACGTTATACTGCTATAATTCATATTCATGTAAATCTATTCAAAAAGAACAACGGAGCACGTATTTTTATCATCGCTCGTACATTTGGGGGTTTTTGGGGGAAATTACTTTTTTCCCTTCTATTTGCCACATTCATGCACTGTATGCATGCATGTGTGAAACATGCCTAGGAATTTTTTTCGTGTGCAAATTTGTGCCAAGTGAGCATTAGTTTGATGTGGGACGGCATACAACTAAACGCCATTTTGAGTCGCACCTAATACAAATATTGCAGTGGATGGATGAATTTTTCATCTCCAAACATTATTAAATCTAAAAAGAGCATCTAGATGATCAACTTTCTTTCAGACTTTACAGTACGAAAATTCAAATCACAGGAAACTAGTAAATGAGGTAAGCTATACGTTGTATGTAGTTTATTTGAATGTGAACCAGATTGTGTCATAGAAGGAAGTGGATGAAAAAAAGGTAATTATGCAATAAAAGGAGACACAGGTATTTAGGATGAGGTAAGTTTATCTTATCTGGAGGAAGGAAGATGAGAATCCAGAATAAAAATCAACTTATATGTAAGTTTTTTCGACATTTGTTTAAATGTCTATTTCTCTTTCTTCCTTTTTCTTTTTCCCACTGCCCAAATCATGACGAAGTTCGGGCAGCATAGCGCCCACATTTATCCATATTTATTGTATTATATATATATATAAATGAAATTGCAAGTTTGATGGTGTGGGATGTACGTGTATAGAGTGGTGAAGTGTGACATCATCAAAAATCCATTTTTAGATTATTATTTTTTTTTTTTCTTCTTCATTTTCCAAAAGAGCATTACACAAAAAAAATCAGATGGTCACATTTCAGCCAATACAAACATATTCAATTGTTTTTCAACATTTGGACATTATTTTTGATGCTCTTTCGAAAAATGCTCTTCGGCGGAGATCATATTGCTCCGGTTGTCTCATTTTCGCTCGTTGGACCAAAGCCAGCACAAACGTAGCTAGTTCGACGTCACTACCAATCTATAGCCAATGACGTCATATTATATGAGGCGGCAAATATATTTTGTGAATTTATCGAAAAATTTACTATTTCTAATCGCAAACTAGTTTTATTTCTGTATGGAAACGCAGCCATTGTTATCTTGGCATACATTCATGTCATCAGAATAGGGTAAAATACGTCTTACATGATTTAAGGGGTCTATTTTGCAGGGAAATTGTCAATTTCGTAGAATGTTCAACTATGTTACAGGGTGTGCCATTGGGTATGTGTGAACCGGGTGTGCGGAAATGGTGTGTCGGTTAGGGGAAGTGAGAATGTTCGTGTGTGTGGTAATTGTATGTGTGTCAGATGGCTAATCATAAATCTACAATGATAGACGAGTAAACTGTCTACATCACAGTCCACAGATAAATATGTGCCTTGAACGTATAGCAGACGGCAATCGGCGGAGCAGAAGACACTAGATAGTGATTTTGAATATGAGATTGCTTTGCTAAATATAAACTACAAGAACCTTTTCCATATCTTTAAACTATCATTGATATCTGATAATTAAACAGTTAGTAAAATAAACCTACCAAACTACATAATACAATGAAATACTTGACTGAAAGTAGGGGAGTTTGATATGGTGCACAATTGCGCCCTTCTGTAAATAATCAAATAGTCCATGGTGTGTCATGAATATTCATGTTTTTGCTTACCTCGGCAAAATGCTTGCCTATACTAAATGGACAAATTACGGTGGGGGGGGGGGGGGGGGGTTGGCTGAAGTGGACATAATGAACCAAGCAAAACTGATCTATGATAATTCATGCTTGTTATCCTTCGTGCGCTTGACCTATAATCTTACAATCGCGTGGTAAATTGCGTCCAAAGTCCGACTTGTTACACATGCGTTATATATGCAATGGCGAGCTTGCGACCTATTTTGATGAAATTACGGTGGGTGAACTTTCAAAAGTCAATGGGACATGAGGGTTTCAATGAAAGAGCTAGTGTCAACGTACGTCGGGTGGATGTGCTTTTCGTTTAAAAAAAAAATGAATTTTTAGCGATTTTGGGGGTAAAAATCCATATGCTAACACACGGTTAGGCTGCTGGACTCTGACGATAGGGGGCGTTGTCAAATGAGAGATAATCGGAGCTATGTGACCCCCCCCCCCGACAAAAACCAAAAAAGAGGGAAGGAGGAGGAGGTGATAAAGATTCGTGTAGCTCTTGCTGACTTGGACCACCGAGGGGTGTTGACTTGTGAAAATCAAAACGTGATCACTCGATTGAGATATCCTAGACATCTGGCATATAATATTAAAGGAAACCTAAACCCAAATAATAAGTGTAGGCATTCTGAAAAATGAGATGTATTCCTGCCCTTTGAAGTACAATATTCCTTACGAAAATGTACAAGAGATATATATATATGAAGATATTTCTTGCATGATGTGATGACTTTTAGCATGACATGGGCGCAGCCATTTTCTTGAAAATGTGACGTACTAGTTAAAGTTGTACATGTATCATGCACCAAGCTTTAGTTGGAAATAATTTTTAAATCGATAACGAAAACTTTACTTTTCAATGAGGAAAAATCCTAACTGAGAAGATAGAAATTATATTTGGTTACAAATAAATAACAGGGGAACAAATGTAACTAAATTCATTTATAAATACTAGACTATAGTATTTGACAAATCTATTTCATTTATGAGAAACCTTCACCCCGGAAGGGCACCAACTAATTTATGCAATTTGCGTTCTGGCAATTGTAGTACAAAAGATATTAGCAGGTGAATGAAATGCTTCATCACCACACACGTCTGGGAAGGAAGCATCCATAAATTTGAATACATTTACTTGATAAACGACTTCGCATAGTACGTCACGTTATCAAGAAAATGGCGATGGCCATGTCGTGCTGAGAAACTACATTATTCTTGCTTTATACCTCTCTCATACATTTTGGTGGGGAATCTTGTAGACTAATGGGCAATAATATAATAGATCTCTCAGAATAAGTAAAGTCATTTCTTGGGGTTCGGTTTCCTTTAAGGTCCCTTTGTGGTCATGTAGTGGCCAGTAGAGACAGTTTAGACTGGATTGCGCCCTCCCAGCAGTTATGACATGTTATCTTGTTCTTCCCAATGTTCGGTATCTTATTAACAACATGAAAGAATGTTATTCAAATTACGGAAATGAAAAGTGAAGCTACCTAAATGCTCTTACCGTTCAGCCATGAACCTCGGAGCTCTGGCGGCAGAAGTCCACTCGACGTGAATAAGGGAGTTTACAGACACAATCTGCGCATGGGCAGATAAAGGTAATTTGTACCAAAAAGGTAAAACCACAGAGATGAATACTGGATATGCGCTCATGAAAGTTATGTAACATTATTCATGTATGCACCAACGGTACATTCTATGATACGCAGGTGGAAGTATTCTTTTCAAGAGGGCAAACAAAAGGTATTCATAAAGCACATCTAGGACTTTGGCAGTTATTATTCTAATATGCTTAAAGTGGAACTTATCCCTGTGTAAAAGATCTGTGGATATTTGGGGTCATTTGTACCATGTGCTATCTGTAAACTACCTTATTGCGCTGTAAACTCGAAACACCCAATAGCGTAAAACGTTAGAATTGACAAAAGACTTAACTCCGTTTTATTGACAATCAGCCATGCATGAAGTCTTTCGTCTATGTCTGATCGTCAACGAAACGGAGTTAAGTCTTTTTTTCAATTCAGTCTGTTGCTACGGCAGACAGCCAGTGAAAACGAATTCCCTTAATCAAATTATGGAAATGCAAACATCATTTTGAACAAACAAAACGTTGTTATTTCTTGCTCATTTTTCCTGATTGAGGTGTCATATGAATGATCCAGAACTTTATCCTGATTCGTACAAATGCACAATTCGGGAATAATCGATACTAATCTGGGTGCAATTACTTACTATATGCGAGCCAATTAAGGAGAATAAGGTGTTTATCTCAAATAGCGAATTAACTTTCAAAGGTTACCAATTAAAACTCAAATGCAATAAAGAACACAAATGATGGTAACTATCAAATAAAATGAGGGTAAACTTTCATTAATAAAAATAACATCCCAAATCAATTTTAACCAGTTTGTATCACCCAATGATAATTATTAATTTGAACAAGGGATGCGAATCAAATTGTAATCATTATAAAGTAGAGGGTATGATACATTTGCCTGTAATACGCATTAGATTTCCCTGAGTTTGAGGTTTTGTTTCAGCTGCCTAATGTTAATGTCAATAAGTGAGCAATTGTTTGTAGAAGAATATCACACATATATACAAACTTTTAACCAACATTACTTCCTTAAGCGAAAAATGGGTACAAAAGGGAAATACGGCTGTTCACTCATTCATAGCAGCACACTTATGAATATGGTTTCATCAGACAGGGTATAAGTGACCCTTTGTCTTGAAATATAATTCAGATTATAACTTTTGAATTAGAAGCTCACAAAGTTTGGTGCACCTTTTGTATACGCTCTGTATAGGGATGTCCTTGTGCGGTCCATTACACTTCTATTGCACGAGTTGTTCTGTAAATTAAGAGAGGTATTATTACACGCCAACTTCCTTTTATGTTAATGTTAACATGACGAAGGTTTCATGTCATCGACCTTTGTAAATGGAGGGCTTGAAGCTGTAAAATAACGGACGATGAGGAAACGAAATGTTCATTGTTAGGTTATGCGCATATTACTAGCATGACTGACATATATGTCAGTCATGCTAGTAATATGACGTATACGTGATGACTAACATATATATACAAATAGGGGGGGGGCAAAATAATGACACATATATTTATTTTTCTTTGATTTATTTATATCATATATCATATTTTAAACATACATATTTTAAACATACATAACGCCATCAATGTGATATAATTTACGTTTCAAAGTACAATACATGATACCCATGTTATAGAACAAGACAATACAAAGGAGAACATTAATCATTTCTAAATTAACATGATATAGGAGGGATACATCGTAAGCATGAAACTTGAAATGCTTGCAGCCCTAGATTAAACTAACATGAATAATCTACAAGGCAAAACACGGGTCTACTATTAAGTCTTTCTGTTTTCTGTTTCATTTTTTGGAAGTTATCTTTGGAATATGCTTCCGAATGATCTAAGAATTGAAAGAACCTATTTTCGTAAAAATTCCCAAAATTAGTCTTAGGTGAAAACCACGAACTATAACCTTGTAATTATATAGTTGTATAAAGCAACCAGTGTATTTTTTTTATTGTAATATTATACAAAAATCCTATTTATAGGATTTGGAAACCCATCGTGTATTTGTCTCTAAACTTTATTTGAGGCTTTAGATAACGAGAGTCAGGCTCGACTAGCACAGGTGCTTTTTTAAAACTCTATTATACCATCGATCACAATCTCATTGTATATAGTCATTTACTGTTTTACTCTATCGCTGTGGAACATGTAAGTTAATTCATGTAATGTTTATATTTATATTATATTGACATTGTCATTGTAAATTTATATATATTTTGTTTCAATGTTTGCAATGGTGGTGAATACAAAAAATCAATTCAATCCAATTCAATTAAAAACTATTATTAATTTAACTAAACTGAACTAGTCTAAATTAAACTAACAACCTACATTACACAATGAAGATAGAGAATGACTTTCAATAGAGAGAGGGGGAGAGAGAGAGAGAGAGAGAGATGAGAAATAGAGGGAAAGAGGGAAGACTGTAGAATTCCAAAATACTTGACACCTGTTGACATTAGAAAACATGTCTATGACGTCAGGTGATGGACAATTAAAGTGGTTGAATGAATAACATACATAAAATAAAGATAAATGCACAAATCACTGTTATTGGGTCTGGAGCATATAGTCTTTACAGCTATTTTGAAAGTGTATGTCGACTTCATATTTCGAATCACAGTAAGGAGTGAATTCCTAATATTCGAATGGAATTGAAGGATAATACGATTTTTAGATTTCTCAGATGGAATTGTCAGCTAGTATTGTGGAATACGAGTGTACATGTTTACTCATCAAATAATGGGGGAAATAGGAGGGAGGTTGCCCGTTTTGTAAGCGGAATAATAACACGTGCGGTTTGCAGGATATACATATCATCAACTTTAGAGTTTTCAGTTAAAAAAACAGTGGATTTGAATGTTCACGATAAGAAGAATTAGTACAGAGAAGTACGGCTTTCTTTTGCAATAATAAAATGGTATCGACCTTACTCTTTGAACTAGCCCAGAGCCTATTACAATACGAGATAAATGGCTAATTTAGAGAATTATATAGCAGAAATAAAATGTTCGGTGGGACATAATGTCTAATAATGTACATAGTATACTAATTTTTCGTGAGATTATATTGGATATATATATCTAACATGGTGAGTGCACTTCAGATTTTCATTTATTGAAATACCAAGGAATTTCGTTTACTCCTTTCTTTCTACAAATTCATCATCCAAAGGTATTTCAACATTTGTATGCGTATTATTGTTCTTGTTTTGGAAGTATATGAAATTTGTTTTCTTGAGATTGAAGGAAAGTTTGTTGTCTCTAAACCAATTTGATAATTTGGGCAGCTCGGTATTGACGATTCTTAAAAGTGTTTGAAGATCTCAATCGGAACAGAATACATTCGTGTCATCAGCGAATAATATATATCTATTAGGAATGAATCGTAAAAAAACATTCCATATTAAAATTGGGGTAAAAAATATTATTCCACCTTTATGACCAACAGTGTATATCCTACAATGTTGTGTGTATGCGTGAGTATGCCCCTGCATGTTTGACTCTTTATTCGCTTTCTTACCTCGTGCATCAATTTTGACAATATGCTTTATTCTTGATAGTTTGTATCTTTTTCTTAGCAGAATATCTTGTCAGAACTTTAAGATTGATCAATAAAGTTTTCAGAAGATACAGAATAAATTATCTTTTCACAATCACTTAAATCAAATTTTTAAAAATGGGGCAAAACTGTATGCCACACCAATAGATAGATTGAAGGGTTCAAGATTTATATTAACTGCTTCCAGTACAAATTAATTTGCATTGTGCTGTTAATATTACAACACCAAATTTCCGAACACCAACACCCTTGTATTTGGTAAAATTTTGTTTGTTCATGTTTTAAGCTAAATTTAAAAGTGGAATATTAAAATTATTATGATTTGTTTAATAAATATGCAATTGAGCGATATCATAGCACAGTAAACGTCATCCAATGACAATTTTATTACGGGGTAAATAAATCCAGAGAGAAGATAAGCTGATGCAAAGGTGTGAAAGGTGATGGGTTAGATCTAGCCTTTTGACAAGGCATTGTGACTCTGGCTAAGCGGCTGAGATGAGTCTAGATACCCGGGGTGAATGCGCGACCGCCACGATTGTGATTCTCGCTCTGTCGTTCACTCGGGCTTTCGCGATTAGTCTCTTTTTAGTCGCTCGGCGTCTATCAAACATGTGGCCTTGTTCAAAGGCTAGGTTAGATCCCAAGCAAGAGTCTTAGTCCTTATGCATTGCATTTTATTATTATTATTATTATTATTTATTCGGCAACGGAAAACATTACATATCAGTGTACACAATACAAAATAAGACATAATTATCAACCATTGGAACGCCAGGGAATTTTATCTCAATCGCTTCTCTCAACCTAGGTTATTAATTGTTACCCTGTTTGATGCGAACTTTTTATGTGGTTGGTTTGCCACGTGTTCACGTGTAAAATGACGCCTAGCCGGAACACTCCTCATGGAGCGGTGAGTGTACAATATAATGTGTGGAATGGTTATTGACTCAACGGACAAACATGTGGTAATCACAAAAGTAAGAGCTCATCAACTTTTATTAAGCGATATGTGACTGTTAATATATATTTTGGATTTCCGACAGATACGTGTATGATCATGATGGTGATCTTGATGAAGACGAACGCGCTGGTTGTCTTTCTGTTTTTCTTGTACTCCGCCCAGAGCCGTAAGTTTGCCCATTTTTTTCTTTTTTTTAAAATAGTTTTTTGTATTAGCTTTGTTGTCATTATTAGTTCAGTATTGTAGTAGAAGAAGAAAAAGAAGTATTACTAATATTAGTACTGTGTGCATTATTAGTGCGATTATTGTTGATATTGTTGTTGATATCATAATATTGCTTTGATCATCATCAATATCATTATTATTTTGATTATTAATGTTATTAATATTATTATTATCATTATTTTTATCAATATAATTATTATTATTATTATCATTGCCATAATCATTATTATCTTTCTTTCTATTATTATAATTATCATTATAATGTCGTTATAAATATATTCTTATTATTATCATAATAAAGCATCATTACTATTTTTATTATTATTATCATTATAAGCATCATTACTATTTTTATTATTATTATAAGCATTATTGTTATCGTGGAGCTAATCAAGACCGGAAGTTGGTTATTTTGCATAGCCAATGTCTTGCACAGTCCTTTGCTCCATTCATGTCTATACTTTTGTGAAAATATGCACGTGTGGCAAACGGGAGGTCGTGCAAGAAGGTGAAGAAAGCAACTAGAGTGTCTGGTAAAATGTAATTTTTTTAGCATAGGTACACCCTGATGGAGAGATTATTTGAATTGAATTTGTTTATTAAAAACAACATGACATGCAGCTTAACCCTAATAAGGCCGGGGGGGGGGGCCATTATGGCCCCCCCCCTCCACGATTTTTCTGATTGTTCGAGAACGCATATGGATGGCGCCTCGCCGCTCGCTGACTTTTTTCTTTAGAGTCTTGCGCATCTTTAAAAAAAAAAAAAAAAAAAATGGACCTATAGTTACAATGTCACGTGACCTTTTGTCTTTGCATGTCAGCCCGAAAATCGCTCATTTTTGTGATTTGTGTACAAAACATATGGAAATGTCATTTTTCCTAAAAATAGATCAAACAGTGGTTATTGGGTCTTGTTTAAAGTTTAGGTGGTTGTTTTGGGAGTCAAAATAGTTGAATTGTAGGAAGAAATGAAAAAAAACAAAAAAACAATAACATAAATAAGTTCAAAAACAATGAAATACATAGGAAATTATCAAAAGAAGAGATAACATAAGGAATAAGCTGGCTCTTCCAATTTTTTTTGTCGTATTATTGTTCCAAATGGTCTAATGAATAAATGTAGTGAAAAAGAATGCTTAAATATGAATAATATATTATTTATGGGTAAAAATGTGATTTTATGACGTTATTTGCATAAATTATCATAAATATGCAAATGAGTGATTTTTTTCAAAAAATTGAAATTATCATATTGTTCTATACACTTCACTTGACATGCGTGCAAATTTTCGCCGAGATCGGCCGTTTCACGGCCGAGATCTTAGGGGGGCCATAATGCCCCCCCCCCGGCCGTAGTAAGACTTCAAATAGCCCGGCCTTGTTAGGGTTAAGGCTGATATTTTCTGTTCTACGAATTAATCTATTATTTTTGTAATTATGATTAAAAAATCAATACAAACCAAGAAATATATAGCTTACTTTCATAATTTGTTTGTGTTTTCCAAGGGTCCGTGTATGAGCCAGTTATTTTTCTGTGCGACTTGGGAGGGAATTTCATTTTCGAGAGCACCGCTGACGAGCTCGAGTTCCATTCGCTTCCACTGCCCAACGTACGGCAACCGGTGGCCGTCGGATATGACTTCGACGACGATGTCGTATTTTGGGTCAATGCTGAAGACGGGTCTCTAAATCGCGCTAAACGCAATGGATCCGGTTATGAGATATTGGATGCCGGTCATGGTAAGTGTATTAGTTTTTCAATTCGGTGGAGATGTCGGGGTATAGTGGTTCGCTCACTCGATTCTTAATCCTAGGTTGAGGGTTCGAACCCCAACCCGGCGTCCTTTCGCAAGACATTTGTCCACAATTGCCACTCTCCATCCAAGGGTTAATGGGAACATTACTACTGACGGGGTAATAATAATTGCAGGGCCTTGAGGGAAAACCGCACCTACTCTGATAAGGCAACCTTGGGTAATAATAATAATAATAATATTATTGCTTATATAGCGCTTAATACATCGGGAATATCCGAGTTTCTAAGCGCTTGACATTATTACCCCCGGTCATCGGATTCTGGCTTGCCCGCACACAATGTATGCACTTTCTCCACTCCCTGGGGAGCATTCCAACAAGAGCTACTAGGCTCAAATTGCTAAGCATACCACATTGGCTTTCGCATCCTACCGGGTACCCATTTAACACCTGGGTGGAGAGTGGCAAATGTAGATCAATGTCTTGCCAAAGGACATTAGTGCCGCGGTGGGACTCGAACCGTGAACCTTGTGATCGTCAGTCCGGTGACGTATCCACTCGACCACAACACCTCTACTAAACTAAACTATCATTATTATTGTTAATATTATCATTAATATTGATAATATTATTATAATTATTAATGCTATTATGATTGCAATCTTTTAAATATTATTATCATTATGCTAATCATTATTTTTGTTATTATTATAATCATTTGTATTAATATCATTATTATATCATTGTTATTTTTACTATTATTTTTATTGTTGTTGTTTTTATTATTATCATTTTTAATGACTATAATTATTGTTATTGTTATTATCATTATCATGGCCGGATCTTAAATAATCTAATAAGGAAAGGGCGGGAGAAAAACCTCTTGACGAGCCACCCCTTCCAAACCAAGTTATCCAATATCACCCCCTATAGGCGTTGACGGCTTTCCGACATGCCGAGTGTGGTCGTGGGGGATTTTATTACCATTATATTATTGTTTTTCTCTTTTATGTTTGCCTCCCAACGGAGGGGGTGGGGGGGGGGGGGGGGGTTGATCACCCCTAAGTTCCCATGGATCCACAAAATATGAATGAATTGAGGTTGTAAATACCTGAACCCATTTTGATTGTGCGTGGTTTAACATAAGAAAGATTTAACAATATTTAGTAAATTAACTTCGACTAAAGATTCTAATCTTTATCGCTCGCGATAGTTTAAAAGAATAAACCAACTTTAGGAATATTCAAGAATCCCCAGACAAATTAATAACCTTGGTCTTATACTTTATTCTTAATCACCATTGCTATCGACTATGGAATAACACTTTTCCAGGCACTAGTAAATTGTTTTACAAATGGAATTTATTTCGGACTTGGGTTGTTTGAAGTATTCATAATAACATTTTCTGCCAGACATTTTGATGATGATGATGATGATGATGGTGGGGGCGGTGGTGGTGATGGTGATTGTATTAATACTACTACACTAATACTATTGCTAATATTGCTAATACCACTACTTTAACTTCAGCTTCTACTTCTACTATTACTAATTATGCTACTACTAATAATAACAATAATAGCTCAAGGAATTTCTTTTCTCTGGGTACCCATTCAGCTTTTTACCTGGCTTGAGAAGTAAAAATGTAGCCTGCAAAATGACAATAACTTTGACAGGAATTCGAACCATCTGGTTGACACTAAACCATAACATCTTTGCAAGTGGCGTACTAAGCTCAATCGGGTCCTCTCGTCGGGTCGGGTTGCCGGGTTACACAAACTATCGTGAATAATCGAGCTCTATTTTCCCTCACAGGATCAGGTGTAACCTTTGTGAAATACATCCTATTTATCATCAATGTGTTGGATCTAGTTTACCCGAAACTTTCTGAAAAAAATGCAGGAAAGCTACGAAAACTATCATTTTGAACAGACAGTTTTCATTTAACCATTATATAGTTTGTTTACAAGATATATAATCACAATAATTTATTAAATATACTAGCGATCAAAACATCATTAGTAGCACTCAGTTTACCCTTTTTCGTGAAAATGGGGGCACGTTTTCACAAAAGTCCGTGTAACCAAACGAAGTGACGCGTCGACCTTTCGTAAATAAAGGTGTATGTTTTCTGCGAAATTTCGAGCAAACGGACAACTCGACCCGACGCCTAGAGCCCATGGAATGAAGTAAGTCATCGTGAGTTACATATTTGCCATTCTTACCTATATTTCTTTCAACATAGATGTTATTGATCTGACAATTCACGTTCCATCGAAAAAGATCGCCTGGATCAATGTGCATAGAAATCTATCAGGGTTGTTTGACTACTCGTCTGGTCTTCAAGGCAACACATTTGCCGGTAACAACTTTTCTACAGTAGCGGCTCATCCAAACGGGTAATTAAAAAAAAAATCATGTTTGGACTATGTGAGATGTACTATAATTACGTTTCATCCATTTACGAAAAATCTTCATCGACCTTCGAGCAAAAAACTTTGCGACGGTCCAATAATGCTTCTTGAAGGAATGGAGAAGAAGACAGAAAGAGAGGAAGAAGTAGGTAAAGAAGAAAACGGCGACGAAGAAGAATATGAAGAAAACAAACAATCAATTTTAATAAAAACAACACAATATCGAAAATAAAAAAGTTATATCTAATCAAATACAGTATTTGACTGTATCTTAATATAATGTAAATATTTTTAAGTTTTTGTATGACACCAAAGTCAGGATGATCAAGCTTGCAGTCATCGACCTACCAAACAAAATTAAAAAATTAAAATTCAAAATTGGATGCGTAAGAGAGTGACATATTCGGATCAACAAAATAGTAATTCATTGACCGTTCCTAGACCATGATTTGCCTAATTACACACCAGTTACTGTTGACTTTTATCAAAATGTTGCAATACGAATTCATTTATCTACACAGGAACTTCTATGTCATCGACATCACACCATCAAGTGCAGATATCCACACTCTATACAACAGTTTCTACCCCATGGCGACAAACGTAATGACTGGGCTTACGTCTGCAAGGAGTCTAGCACTCGATAGGGAAGGTAAGGATGTGCTGTACAGAGTGTCCCAGAAAAAAAAATCGAAACCGAATTTCATGACAGAAGTTGTGTATCATATGAAGAAGAGAAGTAGAGCTCTCCATACATTTATATCTCGTTAAAGAAATTATTTATTATGATAGAAATTTCTGCCATAAGATCCGGTTTTGTTTTTTCAAAATTTAGAAGCTCCCCCCCCCCCCGGGCTATTCAGTTTCAAAATAGCCCAGGCTATATAGGGTTAACCCTCCAGAGTTACCATTCGTTTTTAGAATCCAAGAATATTATGTTTAATGGTTATTTTTAGTTCGATAAACACCATTGTGCAGCATACAAAGAGGTACGTACGCGTGGGGTCTCCGATTATTGCTTTCGTATCAACATACACATATTCGAGTGAGTACATGTCCTGTGATTTCGCTTAGACTAATAATATGCTCAACAAAAGTTTCTTTTCTTTTTTTGTTTGAGGGGGGGGGGAGGGGGTGTTTGAATTAGTTTTTTGGGCAGGATAAATGTAGTACGTATCCGAGCTGAGAGATTGTATTACTTTTACTTGTCTGAAATTTAGAAGACTTGTGCCTCCACAAAATCAGATACTTTATATGAGTTAGTCTCGATAAACCTCAGTACTTAATTGTCTTAATATTGTTTGTTTTTTCTCTTTTTGTTTCCATTTCTTTTTTCTAATTTAAAAACGTAACATCCAGGAACGCGCCTTTTTATCTTTGATGACCAAAAGGAAACCATCGAGTCCTTTAATCCACTTGGAGGGGAGCAGGTGACCCTTTTCAGAACGGAACGCACGTTGCCAGTTGATATCGCCTGGTACAGGGGAATACCCCTATGGACAGATTCCGCTACAAGAGGTGTTACCTTTCTCCACGGTCACAGGGGTGTTTCACCTGCTTCGGCCAACATTCTTCATTTTGAAAACCCCACAGGAATTCATGTTTATCATGGTAATATAGATGACAATTCTGAGCCAGTCTCCCCTTTTCAAAATCTGCCCCTTCATATGGTTTATGAAGGATGCGGGGGGGGGGGGGGGGGGGAGCCTGATGAGTGAACACAATTCACTCTTGCCTTTTAAATATATACATACATATACATTTCACAACATTAAAGCTTTCTTAGTTAAGGTCAAAATTAAGATTTGGTTACTAAAATAGAATATTGACAACCCCAATTCCTCTAGAATATAGGGAAAGGTGTTTTGGAAGTTGGGTATCAGTTATTTGGTCTTATTTACTCTATTTCTTAGGCCAATCTCACTCAAAGAGACCCGAAGAGAGGTGTCTTGCAGGTGAAGTTACATGCGGAGATCTTTGCATCCCTTCGGCATGGCAATGTGACGGCCTCGTTGACTGCCTCGATCAGTCGGATGAAACGAACTGCGATCCAGTCGAAGAATCCGGTATGTTTGAAGGAAACTTTGGGTGTGGTAACATTTATTCAAAATTAAAAGTTGAAAATTAACATTGGTTATTTTGCCTTGTTTATAGTAATTTTTTTTTAGGATCAAAATATATAAAAAATAAATTTTAGTTAGAAATGAAATAAATGTTTGAGCGTGGTAACAATTATTCAAAATTAAAAGTTGAACATTAACATTGGTTATTTAAATGTCATTCCGTAACGATTAGAAACTGACCTTCATGCGTAACCTTTTCTATTTCTTGGCAGATTCTCTGATGTTTCTGACAGACCTAAATGGAGGGGCAATTTATGTTGCACACACGAACAATCTGAATTTCAGGCAGCTCCCGTTTCTCTTTGTACAAAAGCCAGTAGCAGTGGGGTATGACGTCATAGCAAAGGAAGTGTATTGGACAGACGTGGAAAGAAAGACGTTAAGTGCTGCTAAAATCGATGGGTCTAATCAAAGAATAGTCGTTCAAGGGCTTGGAGGTTTGTGTTTCTAACGTTTAAGCAATATATTGGTTATAGAGGGTAATACAAAGTTTTGGTATGGGGTCATGAATTTGGTTCATATGAACATAATTATTGGAAGCATATGCGATTTTACAATATTCAATCGAGCCTAAAGTGATGAAATTGTAAATAATAAACTCTTTATGTTGCAGTGAGTCCTCCTAAGACATTTATTTAATACTTTAGCTTCAAAACAATGTTGTTTTTTTTTACTACAATCGACCGATTTGCTTTTCTCGTTTGGAAATTATATATCAGAACACTGAGATTTTCATGGTCACAGCTATTATGGAGTGGCCTTAGGCGCTATTTTAAATATTTGAAATAACGCGGGAGCACTTTGGATTATTCAATTTCTCGAAAGCCGAAGTGTTTTAAGGCTAAATTTTCTAGTACTTATAATACATCACAGGGGCATCAAAATATATCGATATTTTAAAGAATTACTATCACTCCAATTTTCAAAATCTCCCAAAACTTTGCATTACCTTTGAGGGGCTCAAGTACCCACTCCATCGCAAGTTCTGTGATTCACATGTACATATAAAATGTGTACGTTTGTGTCTGTTCGTGTGGTGTGTTTATGATTACATTCTTCTACAAATGCTCCTACTTGAACAAAAACATAAATAAATAATCATGGTAGATATTGGATTTGTTTTCCATTATTTTTTTTTCATATTTTTTTTTCATATTTTTATTTTTTTTTTTTGAGGGGGGGGGGGGGGGGGGGTTGTTGACGGTGAAAAATTTCATCAGCGCATCAAATACAGTATTATCAAATTCGCAGTGCCCTCTATTCGAAATTTAAAAATATCCTTCCATTTTAACGCAGTTCCTGACGGTCTCTTCGTGGATAGCGACAACGAAACTATTTTCTGGACAGATACGGACTTCAAAACCATCGAATCCATCCAGTTTGACGGATCGAACCAGCGAGTACTGATAAACGATGTAGATATGCCGAGGGCAATTATAATTGTTCCAGAAAACAGGTTTGACATCGTCTAATATTTCCGCATTTTCTATGTTAGAAAGTATTTGATCAATATCACTTAATTAAGGAACGATATGCAAAAGAGGAAACTTAATGTCTTGGAGGAAAAGAGAGCCGGGGGGGGGGGGCAGAGGTAAACGAAGAGAAGCAGAAGCCTTTTTGCTGGTATATACCGTTCTTTAATTTCATGGATCATTTTTCTAAAAATAAGAAAGTTTTGATTTAAAACAAATTGAAATCTCTATTCGTATGGAGAAATAAAATGGCTCAATCAGTAATATCCAGGCGGCGTAGTATACTTTTCCATTTGTCCCATCACACACAAAGTGGCAAAAATGTCAATTTAAAAAAATGAATTACTAAGGAGGGCCTTTTCTTTTTAGAAGACCTGTATAATAATTATATTTTGAACATAGCAAACGGGAGGCTTTGGCCGGGACCGAGTTGCCAAATTGAGATACACATATAATTATTATAAGTATTCTCATATTTCCAAAATCTTAACTTTCTTATTAATCGGTCTAATTTATTTCAAGTCTTTCCCATTCAGTTTCCGTCTCTGAGTTTACCTGCGTTCATAACATGAGCTCATTACAAAGGCTGGATTACCTTTCAATACAGGAAGCTCTATTGGACGGACTGGGGGAGTACACCCAAGATTGAGATGTCTAATCGGGATGGTTCTGGTCGTCAGGTGATTCTGGATACAGACATCGGATGGCCGAACGGTATCACTTACGATATGCAAGGTAGTCTAAAACTCGTTGGCAAAGTTTAATTACCATAACTGATTGTCACTGGTAGTACCAAATCGTAAATAACTCTTAGCTGAACATATAACAAGAATTGCAAGCCCACAAATTAGAAAATAGTCTTATATGTTTCAATTTTTGTCATTATTTATTAGTCACGAAAACATACCTTCCAAATGACAAGCATATCAATGAAAATCCAAATTTTAAAATGTGTATATATATGTGTGCGTGTGTGTGTGTGTGCATGTGCGCGAAAGTTTTGCATCCTACCAGGTACCCATTTAACACCTGAGTGGAGAGTGGCAAATGTAGATCAATGTCTTGACAAAGGACATTAGTGCTGCGGCGGGACTTGAACCGCGGACCTTGAGATCCACAGTCCGGTGACATATCCATCCGACCACGTCACACCTTGATCAAATATATTTCTAAGAAGTTATGAACTATATTTATCAAGAATAGAATCATAGTGTCGAGCATTTCAAGAAACGAGGGAGTGTCGTGGTCTTCTTCTTCTTCTTCTGTATCAGATAGTGGACGGTGGACGGACCTCAAGTCATGCTTTAGAGACAGGACAGTTGATATAGTTTATTATAGTTTTTTACTCATCTTGGACTTATATGACCATCATCTTTTCATCGCATAGAACAATCTGGAGATAATGCACAGTTTTCAGTAGAAACAGAAAACGGTATTTTGAGCAGAAACCAGTTCCTGAAATCTGACATCGAGTGCAAAACTGTAAGTTCAGCCCCACATACTTTATTTCGTGTATATCCACAGCGATAAGAGAACCTCATTATGCCACCTAAGCTCCGCCCAGCTAGCAATAAAAAAGCCAAAACCACAGGCAAAATCCAGTCTGCCAGCCAAGGACAAATGCCAACACCTAAACGTCCTTTTAACGCTCATGAGGGGGTAAACCAAGAGGTAATAAGGCAGCAAGGTATGACAGCCACCACAAGCAGAGATGAATCATCGAAGGACAAGGGGGTCTTCATAAATTTTGATGATCTCTCTGACCAGCTAGGGGACATGAATTACGGAGGTGATGGTAATATGGCACAGGTTATAACCAGTGCAGTGGAGGCAGCAATTAAAACTGCAATACCAGCCATTGTTCAAGCAGTGAGAGATGCTTTTATGGTCAATGTAAAAGAATCTGTCAATCCTGTGATCCTGCGGTCACAATTTCGCATGGATGAGATGGAGCAGGAAACAAAAAGAGAAAATCTGCGCATTAGTGGCTTAGCAGAAAATGGTGAAGAAGAAGAAGGCGAAGAGTCTGAAGATGACCTAATAAGAAAGGTCATTGGATTGGCAAAAGCAGTGGATGTTGAAATTCAACCATCTGACATCTCGTCCTGTTATCGTATAGGGAAGTGGTCACCAGATAAGGAGAAGATTCGTCAGTCTGTTGTGCGCTTCACAACAAGGAGGAGGAGGGATGCCCTGTACCAGGCACGTTTTGGTCTGAAAGACAAGGACAACTTCACGAGGGTGTATGTGAATGAGGACCTAACCAGGCTGAGGTACTCGGTGATGATGGCGGCCAAAAAGATAGATGGAGTCAAGAGTGTGGCGACAAGGTCAGGAACAATTGTCTGCAAGATGGATGATGGCGATTTTAAAACAATTCGCAACCCTGATGACCTTTTTGATCTTGGACTTGATGATATGGATTACGCTCGCTTCAAGCTATTTGTCATTGCTTGATTTTCTTTTTATCTGAGTAATTTTAAGTCATTAATAGAAAAATGACTTTAAAATGGAGGACAATGAACTCAATCTGTGTCTTAGTTCACACAAATTAACTCCTGTTAATTTTGATGATGTTCTGCAAACCAAAACTGAAAATGCATTTTCTCTTACACATGTCAATATCAGATCTTTGAATAGAAATATAGAAAACCTAAAACTGTTATACGAATGTAGTATCAAATCAAAATTTGATATAATATGTTTATCTGAAGTGTGGAGCGTACCAGACACATCCATCTTGGGCATACAAGGCTATACTTTAGAGGTGAAATGCCGCAATCATACTTTAAGAGGTGGAGGTGTTGGTGCATACATTCACTCTTCCCTTAAATACAGGCTTTTGGGAAATTTTGAAGTAGCACATGCTGAATCACTTTGGTTGGAAGTAGTAATTAATGAAAAGAAGATCATTATTGGTGTCATCTATCGCAAGCCAAATACAGATATTCATGAGTTTCAGGATAGTCTGTTAAGTATTGTACATGATCTGAAATTAGACAAAAGTCAATGTGTGCTAACTGGAGACTTCAATATCAATCTTCTAGGCGATGAAATGGCAGCTGATAACTTTCTCACCTCCATGCAATGTATCGGCATGCATCAATTGATTAATTTTCCTACTAGAGTAACGCAACATGGCTTCTCTTTGATTGATCATATATATACCAATATGAATGTTCCCAGTATTCATGCAGGAATAATTGAATCTGACGTTACAGACCACTTTCCGATCTTTACCATTTTTAAGTCTAATATACAATTTAAGAAAAAGTCTTGCCGAGGAAAATTGATGTCTCGTTCTTACAAGAACTATGATGTTACAAAATTCCATGCTGAGCTTGCCAACATAACATGGGAATCAGTTTATGCAGCGGATGATGCTGATCTCGCATACTCCCATTTTTGTGAAATCATGACAAAAGTGTGTGATGAGCATGCACCAGTTGTAGCTCAACACGGTAAAAGGAGAAAGAACGAACCTAAGAAACCTTGGATTACAAAAGCTATAATGAATTCCATAAAAAAGAAACATACAATGTATTCACAGGTTCTTGCCACCAACCACAATCCTGTCTATTTAACAACATACAAGAAGTACAGGAATATGTTAACTACAATAATCAGAAACTCAAAGAGAAATTACTATAGTAGGATATTCCTTGAAAATAAGGGTGATACTAGCAAAACATGGAAGACTGTAAACGAGATTTTAAGTGGTGGAAACAATTCGTTTAAGCCAGCAGTGGTGGATAAATTGTGTGTGAATGATACTGGTACTAATGAAACCCTGTGTAATGAACAAGATATTGCAAATGCATTTAATGACTTCTTTGTTAATGTTGGTCCAAATTTGGCGAATGCCATACCAAACACAAATCGTAATACAGAGAAAGTTTTAGACGATGGTGTAGACAAATCTTTCTTCTGGAAACCAGTTACTGAGACTGAGGTTAACAACCATTTAATAGCCTTGAATGTAAAGAAAGCTAGTGGGTATGATAATATGCCAATCAAGCTGATAAAAGATGCTGTGCACTATGTAACTTCTCCCCTTACATTTATTTTCAATCTGTCTTTCACCTCTGGTAAATTCCCAGATGCCTTTAAAATAGCAAAAGTGACACCTGTTTATAAGAAAGGACCTAAAGATGAAGCAGGAAATTATAGACCTATTTCAGTATTACCTGTTCTTGGGAAGGTTTTTGAAAAAATTGTAAATAATAGGCTTCTTGACTTTCTTGAAAAAAATCATGTATTATATGAGCACCAGTATGGCTTCCGTAAAAAATACAGTACAAAATTGTCAATGATAAATTTAGTTAACACTTTGAGGAATTCAATGGATGAGGGAAGAATCACACTTGGGATATTTGTAGACTTTAAGAAAGCATTTGATACAATTAATCATGATATTTTATACAGCAAACTTTCACACTATGGAATACGAGGAATAGCATTACAGTGGTTTAAGGACTATTTTTATAGAAGATTTCAATTTGTACAGTACGGAAATGTAACATCTCCCATGCTGCCTTTAACATGTGGTGTACCGCAAGGCTCTGTCCTAGGCCCAACGCTTTTCCTACTTTATATTAATGATATGCCATTTGCTACACGTTACTTTAACTTTCGACTCTTTGCGGATGACTCAAACTTATTCCATACATTTCCAGAAGGGCAAAAAGAAATTGATATGACTGAAGTGAACACAAATCTTCAAATTGTTTCAGACTGGTGTAATGCTAATAAACTGACAATTAATTTACAAAAGACGAGTTATATGCTAATAAGAAACCAGAGACGGCAGATTAATGTTCAAGGGCAACTGGCTATATCAGAAGCTGAAATAATAGAAGTTGATTCTTCGCTCTTTGTTGGGATAAAGATTGATAAACACTTGACTTGGAAACCCCACATACAAATGGTTAATAAATGCATCAGACAAAAAGTAGGAATCCTCTTCCGCTTACGGCATTTTGTGCCTAGAAATATCCTAGTGTTGTTGTATAAAACCTTTATTCAACCTCATATATCATACGGAATTGAAGTGTGGGGGAGCACTTACAAGTCTCACTTAAATTGCATACTGTATACACAGAAGATGGCCATACGGACAATCACATTTAGCCATTTTATGAGTCGTTCAGCACCATTGTTTTACGAATTGGAAATCTTAGATATTAACAAGTTCTATGAGTTGTCTCTATGTACATTTATGTATGACCTAGTACATAATAATTTACCTCACTGTTTGACGGATTATTGTGATAAAATTGAGCATAGATACAATACAAGAAAAAGAGAAAAGGGCCATCTACGTATACCACTGTATAAAACAACACAAGGCAAATTTTCAGTAACTTGTGTAGGAACCCGATTATGGAATGAACTTCCCGATGAAATCAAAAACAAAGGGTCTAGAAACACTTTTCGTAAACATCTCAACGATTACTTGATGAATAAGTGATTGAATTATGCAAGTACACATGTATATATTGTAAATAATCTCCATATTACATTTTTGTTGTTTTTTTTTGTCAAAAAAATGCAATTTTTTGTATAAATAATATGTAGATACATGTATCTATGACTTTTTAACCTGGTATATCCTCTTCATAATTATATTTGGAGTGTAGAAATTGTGCTACGGTATTACTCAACATGTATACTTCTACTGTCAAGTTTTATTTTTTTGATAATGATATATTTATTTTTGCCAAGTGTGTGCTAAGAACAGGGGCCAGACTCGACTAGCACATGTGCTATTATTTGGCTCCTTTTCATCACCTTCTATATTCTATGAGGAAAGACATATGTCTAGCATATCAATACTTTGTTAGGTTTTTCTTTAATATGATCTATAATATTCATTTATGAACATGTACCATTCACGATGTATTCAAATGTTTAATCACTGATGTTATTGATGATGAATAAATAAAATCAAAATCAAATCAAATCAAATGTCGACAGACTTGTTAGTCCATATAAAGACACGGAAACGAAGCACGTGGTCATGGAATAGTGCTATCTTTAAGGAATTGTAGCGCATGGGACCTAAAAGAATCAATTGATCCCGTGTTGATAACGCTATCAGGTAACTTATTCCAGTCCTTGCACGTACGAGGGAAATAGGAGAACTTGAAGAAGTCTGTCCTGCAGTACGTCTGTTTCAAATATTGGCTATTGCTGGTTGGGGAACGACGGGATCTAGTAACAGCAAGAGGTGTTAGGGTCTTCGGGATGGCAGATTGTCCGCTCTGGATCTGTTTCATGAGGGCAAGTCTTGCAACTTCTCGCCGATGTTTCAGTGAGTCCCAATTCAGATCCCTCAACATGTCTGTGACACTACACTGTTAAAACGGTGTTTAAAATATCACTGTTTAAAAGAATGTTGTTTAAAAAAGTAAACAACGTTGTTCAAAATCGAAAAATCAGTGCTCGATTGACTTAAACAACTATGTATTAAAAGACACAAATATTTAATTAAACAGATTTGTTTAAAAAGTCCCGGGGGCGTCGTTGATATTTTCTCGATACGCAATTGCAATTTGCGCACACACATGCGATATGCACAAAGTACGTACATAATACATGCTTGCAAGCATGCAGTGCTAGTGTGCAGTGCAGACGAAAATGGCGGAACAAGGGCAAGGCGACGACTTGGTTCTTCTCGGCTTCGCCGATGGGGTTTAGGTGAAGTTATAGAGACAAATAATAATGTTGTCTGTCACTGCCATGAATATGATGAACAAATGTTGAAGTAAATTGGCAACAAGCTCTGCATGTTACAGTGTATAAATCGTTGTGATTATTGCAGGAGTGGTTCCAGTAGGTCATTTCACAAATTCAAACAACCAGATAATAACCATTAAACAGTTCTGTTTAAAATTTAAGCAACTCCTTTTAAACAACCCAGTTGTGCAGTAATATTGAATAAACAACAGTTGCTTAATAATTTAAACATTATTGTTTAACATTTACACAACTTGCTTTAAACAACCGAGTTGTGCAATTTTATTACTAAACAAACAACTGTTGTTTAAAAGGTTTCCTAATTTTTAAACAACTAAGTGTTCAAAATGTAAACAACCTTAATTTGTTTAATTTGTAAACAACAGTTGAGCGATTCACCGGTTAACTCGGGGTTGTTTAACATTTTAAACAACTTGTTTAATTTTTTTCTAACAGTGTAGCACGCTGGTTGTAGTTGTTGCAGACAAATCTGGCACGACGTTGGACCATTTCCAGCTGCTTGATGTACTTGGCTTCATAGGGGTCGTAGACACTAGCTGCATATTCTAAATGAGGTCTTAAGGCCCGGTCCCACTGCACTTACGGATGCAAAGAGGATGTAAAACGTAAACAAATCTTGCCATCCGTTGGAAAACGCTATGCATCCGTTGTGTACTCATTGCATACGTGTTTCATACGCTCTATCCATTGAGCATCCGTCCACTGTGATTTCATCCGCGCAAAAAGTTTTGAGCTGCACAAAACTTTTAGAACGGATGAACTTCCGCCGTGTACGATGTAAATCCGCGACAAATACGAGCAACAAACGTTCTATGTCCGTTATCATCCGTTAAATGTCCACTGTATCCTCTATGCATCCTCTGGGCATCCTCGCAACTCACATCCGCTGCAGCTGAAAACGGAAAGAGGGAGGAAAGATAAGGTACATGGAACGTCTATACATCGTTAGTAGCACGGAAATAGAAAGGATGTAAGCGTATGCATCTCGTATATAAAGTTTTCAAAGCCTTTCATGAGGAACAGTGTCGAATGCTTTCGAGAAGTCGAAGATTGCTTTGTCCACCTGGTGACCAGAGTCGATTGCCTTAGCCCAATCATGGGAGGCAAGTATCAACTGGGAGGTGCAAGAATGATGCTTTGTGAAGCCATGTTGCTTGGGAGTAAGGATGTTGTGACGTTCCAAATGCCGACTTATATGAGAATGGACTATATGCTCAAGTTTACTGCATGTCGCTGTCAGGGATACCGGTCTATAATTTGATGGTAGGGCTTTATCACCTTTCTTGAACAGCGCGGTGATATTGGCTAAAATCCAATCCTCAGGTAGATCTCCACTGTCTAAGGATTGTTGAAATACGTCGCGCAATACTGGTGCTATTTCATTTGCAGTTTCCTTTAGCATCCTGGGACAGATTCCATCAGGACCAGTAGCTTTGTTAATGTTTACTGTCTTAAGCAACTTCAGAACCCCTTCTACCGTAACGTTGACATCTTCTACAGTTGGCAAGTTGGTAGGAGTGAAAGGTATCTGGTCCAGGTTTTCCCTAGTAAACACCGACTTAAAGTAGTCAGCTAGAGATATCGCCTTGTCCTTGTCAGAGACAAAATGGACTCCTTGGTGTCTGAGTGTCGGTATACCCTGATTCTCCATACTCTTACTTCTGATGTATTTCCATAAACCCCGAGGATTTTCACGCAGATTCTCCACAATGTTCTGTACAAAATGACGATGTTCTTTCCTAAGTTCCCTTTTTACAGCTTTCCTAGCCTCCTTAAATTGTTCCCAATGGGCAGTATCGCCTGACCGTTTTGCCTTTTTATGGATACGATTCCTAACTCTAATGAGACGTTTGATCTTGGTATTGATCGATGGTATTGTGTCACGGGTTGACGACATCTTTGATGGAACAAATGACTCCTTCAAGTCTTCAAGACTTTTCTTTAAAGCTTATCTGCCATAGTTTACAGGAGGGATTAGAGCGCCCTGCAAGGTCACTGGACAGGTGGTTATCTCATCAACTCAGCTCTCAGTTAACATAAGAAAAAGAGGATCATGGGGGACCAATGGTCACCGATTAGGCATTGTTTGTTATATAGAGGGCGCAAGTAGCTACAAGTAGTGCAGTGGGCCTTTAACTTAGTCCAATTTTCATTGACGGATCTTGATTCAGGTTCACTACTAAAATACTCCTGTGAAAATCTGATGATCCCATCGCGCACTCTTCCGAAGTCAGCTTTGCCGTAGCAGTAGATCTTGCGACGAGGCTTAGGCAGCTGCTTTGGTCTGGTTTTGATAGCACATACAACCGCATCATGGTCGCTCATTCCAGTATGAACCTCGATTCCTTGAATGCTACTCGGGATCGAAGAGAACAGCAGATCCAGAATATTGGCGGTTGTCTCAGTTGTGCGCGTGGGTTCAAGCAGTTCAAGCACATGCTGTGTTAAGAAATGTTTATTGGCAATATCTAGCAGATGCATTTCACTTGAGTTTGCCGTTTGTATACCATCACCCCAATTGATGGATTTTGCGTTAAAGTCTCCAGTCAAAACTACATGTGGTATGCTTGTAGTCTCCTGAGGAATTTTATCCAAAGATTCCTCGAGGTCTTTCCAGTCTCCTACTCGGCTGACAGGAACACGGTAATAACATCCCACAAGAATTTTTTTACCTGATGTCAATAGAATCTGGGTCCATATTATTTCAGTCTCTGTATCCAGATCAGGACGAGGTAAGCTAGCTAGATTATTCTTAACCGCGATAGCTACTCCACCACCAGAGCAATTCCCATCTTTCCTACAAACGTTAAAGTTACTAGGAAATAACTCAGAGGAAGATATGGAATCATCAATATGCGTTTCAGTGACACAGATAATGTCCGGCTGATGTTCCTTGATAATGGCATGGAATTCTGGAACTTTCCCTTTAAGGCTCCTTGCATTTAGACTGATGCACTTTAATTTATGGTCAAGTTTACATTTACTCCTACTTTTCTTGGTGGATGGTTGATTTTTTCTTCCACCAAGCGATTTCCCAGCAGGTTTACTACCACCTGTACTACCAGATCTCCTCTCTGGTGACTGTAGATCAGATTCACTATCCTGTGATAAGTTAAATTCTCTTAAGGCTTGAAAAGAATTTTCGTCAGATAATTGTTGATTAGAGCCGAATAGCGAGTCGCTAAAGTTCATAAACTCGCAACATGGGCAGCACCAAGTAAAAGATGATTGATTCCGGAAGGATTCATACTCGTCTTCAGAAACATTACTACAGTTTATGTGTGACCACTTACAGCATTTGTCACATTCTAAAGCCCAATCATCGTCAGTTACTTCCGCATTACACATAGAACATTAGAAAGCTGTAGCGGCTTGAGGCTGAGGCCCGGTTGGACCTGGCTGCATTTCAACATCACCACTCAGAATAATAACAGATTTTAAAGTCATAAATTGAGAATGAGAGGATTTATACGGTGTACTCTTCAGCAGATCAAACGATCTCTCAAAATACAAGCCCCTCTTCTTAAGCATTACATGTCTGATATTTCGAGTCACAGACAGTTGAGTAGCAAAGTTAAAGTATGTCTGATAATTCCCTCCCAGTCTCCGAGACATATACGCGTGTTTACTTGCAAGATGATCATCAATTGGATCAAAAGTTGCATCATAAAAAGGTAAGATCCTACCGTAATGTTGGTCCCTCAAGTATAAGGGGCTTCGGGACAGGCGAAGTCCAGCTCCCGTCAGTGTGATGCAAACCAATAAATTGAGACAAAGCTGTAATCCGAGGTTAGCTTCTCTAGCTCCAACACCAAGCCTAGACATATTGGCAGGTATCGAGATGAACAATAGCTACTTCTGTAGTAATTAGTTCAGCGTTTGGTCCGGAGCAATGTGTGGATAGCACAATGAATGCCAGCGTTAAATATTATCAGTTAAAAATCAGGCTAAGAAGTCTATCTATCTAGCCTACAGTACACGCTAAAAATACGATGATATTCTAAGAAAAATGTCCACATGACATATGCATACTAAAAATCACATCGAATAGATTCCAAAGTGGAAAAAGGTGTTAAAAGTCTATTAAAAAGAGCAAAGTCACGGTAAAAGCAAGATGGCGGCGAAGCACAGTAGTGACGATACGCGTGAAGCCGCAGTGAGTCTTGCTGTACGGAGGCTGCCTCTCGCGATCCCCAGAACTCCGGCGTCGGTAGCGATGGTGTTAGCTACTCCTACGCGTCGATTGGTAAAAGCAAGAAGGCGGCGAAGCACAGTAGTGACGATACGCGTGAAGCCGCAGTAAGTCGTGATGTACGGAGACTGCCTCTCCCGATCCGCAGAACTCCGGCGTCGGTAACGATGGTGTTAGCTACTCCTACGCGTCGAATCTACAACCTCCAAGTAGTCGGAAACGCGAGATCAAAATCAGTTTAAATCCAGTCCCATCGGATCTAAAAAAAATCCTAAAAGTTCTTAAAGTTGAGTTTTGATAGCAATAAAACTCGACTAAAAGGTTATTTTACAAGAATTTTGTGGATAAAAAAAAAATACAAACAAAATAAATCGATAAAAACAGGAGCTCTAGTAAAACATGACCGCTCTAGTCCATGATCAGTGCACAGCTGGTCGAGTGGTTTAAGGCACTTGACTGTAGATGTGAAGGTCGAGCGTTCGAATCTCAACACGGCACTAATATCCTTTGGCAATATATTAACCTGCACTCGCTACTCTCCACCCAGGTGTTAAATGGGAACCCGATAGGATGCGGCCGCCATTGTTGGTCAAACAGTTTTTGAGCGTCAAGTAACGCCTGGCTGGAATGCTCCCCAGGGAGTGGAGATTGTGCACACAGTGTGTGCGGACGAGCACTGAATCCAATGACCGGGGTAATAGTTTATTTGTAAAGCTCTTAGAGACATTTGTATTAAGCGCTATATAAAACATTAATATTACTATTATTATTATTATTATTATTATTATTATTATTATTATTAAATATTATTCCAAATTCATAGGCAACAATGTATGTTCCCTCTTTTCTTTGAATTAGGGAACCGGTTGATTTGGTGTGATGCTCAACTCGACAAGATTGAATCGTGTGACCTTGATGGTGATGGGAGGAAGATTCTCCTTGAAAGAACCCACGGTACCTTTCATCCGTTTGGTGTGATAGTGTACGAGAGTACGGTGATGTGGAGCGATTGGGTGCTGAAGGGGGTAGGGATAGAGGAGCCTGCTAATCAAACATGGCCTGGTCTGTACTCATCTGTCAGCATCATTGCTCGACCCTCCGGCATCCACGTCGTAGGTGAGAATATCATTCAATTAAGAAAATTACAACAATTTACTTTGGAAAATGCGAAGGAGGAGAAGAAGAAAAAGTATAAGAATGAGTAGAAAGAAGCCCCTTCACCTTTCACATGATATACCAAGCATTTTTAACAGATCTACAAAATAGTATACATTCTCAGATTTTATTGAATAATAATTTGTGAGTGTTTGTTTAGCGTGACTGCTAAAGCATGTGTATGCTATTATGCCCAATCAACTAGGGGACATACGTCCTTAAAGTCAAAAGGGCACTAATATAGCACTATTTTTTTAGATCTGTTAGGAATAAATCATTGTCAAAATCATTCCATAAATTGGGGTAACAAAAAATTATTCCACCTTTATGACCAACAGTGTATATAAATGAAATGTTAAAGGAAAAACATAAAACAAATCATGCCTGGGCGTAGAAGGAAACTGTTTCCTGCAAGCAAATACGACGTATTTTGACTCAAGACAAAACTCTGGTAATTATCTTTCAGTTGACCCATGTTCTGCTGAGCCGTGCAGTTACGGAACATGCCATCCGTTAGGTGTATCTGATTATGGGTGCGATTGTATGACTGGATTCACTGGTAAAGACTGCGATACAGGTAATTCAACATGTAACAATCTTTCCAACAAGTTACAAGTACGACTGTTATCAAAGACCAAGAAGATAAAGAAGAAGGGGAAAAAAATAAGAAGAAGAAGAAGAGGAAAAGAAGAAAAAGAAAAACCCCTTCACTGTGTTATATTGTAGGTATGAGGTAACAGAAAGTAGGGTGACGACAGGCCAAAGCTTTACTTAATTTCATTTTTCTTAAAAACCCAAATATGTATGTGTCAGATACCGTTTAAACATTCTCCGCAGTACATTTTTTTTTAATTGGTAAGAACCTGAATGTGTGTCCTGTAATTAAATTTTAAAAATTAGTTGGGTGAATGAATGAATAATATATTATAATGAGCCTGATATATATTAAATAATTAATAGCCACAATACGTTATTGTATTACCTTTTACATGAAATACCAAGCATATAATTGAATATTATTATGATATGTTCCATTGCCCGGAATGCAAATGAAACAATATGAGAAATAAAACATACTAATCATGCCTGGAAGGAAATTGGTTCCTGCATGCAAATATGTCGTATTTTGACTCGAAACAAAACTCTGGCAATTATCTTTCAGTTGACCCATGTTCTGCTGAGCCTTGCACTTACGGAACATGCCATCCGTTAGGTGTATTTGATTATGAGTGCGATTGTGTGACTGGATTCACTGGTAAAGACTGCGACACAGGTAATTCGAAATTCTAACCATCTTCCCATCAAGTTACAAGTACCATTATTATCAAACAGGAAGCGGAAGAAGAAGACGATAAGAAAAAGAAGAAGAAGAAGAAGATGAATAAAAAGAAGATGAAGAAGAAGATGAAGAAGAAGATGAAGAAGAAGAAAAATAGATGGACGAATGAATTAATAACATAATATTTATAATGCGCTACATAAATATACTCTATTATTATTATTATTATCCAAGATATTTGTTAAAGGTAAAGACCAGTATTGGCAACGCCCCAATTTCAAAAAATGAAATGGAAGCTCTCATTACCAATCATGTGAAAGAATATGTTTTGACTAATACATGATGATAAAAAATTTGCCGGGAAACCGCCTACTAATTCATATATTTGGTAAATTTATTTCTCTCATGGTCTGGTGAGAGAGATAGGGTAGTCCCATATACATCTTTCTGTGTATAGTGCTTGTAACTTTACGAAGAATGAGCCAAATTTCTTATCATTTTGATGATTCCAGAACCTTGCAGATGCTAGATGCTAGATGATCGACCTTTTCTGATCGATTCCACAACGTTTCTTTCACAATGCAATCGCATGACCATTACTGGTCTTTACCTTTAAATAATTAATAGCAACAATACGTTAATGTATTACCTTTCACATGAAATACTAAGCACATAATTGAATATTTTTTTGATATGTTCCATTGCCCGGAATGCAAATGAAACAATATGAGAAATAAAACATACTAATCATGCCTGGAAGGAAATTGGTTCCTGCATGCAAATATGTCGTATTTTGACTCGAAACAAAACTCTGGCATTTATCTTTCAGTTGACTTATGTTCTGCTGAGCCTTGCACTTACGGAACATGCCATCCGTTAGGTGTATCTGATTATGAGTGCGATTGTGTGACTGGATTCACTGGTAAAGACTGCGACACAGGTAATTCGAAATTCTAACCATCTTCCCATCAAGTTACAAGTACCATTATTATCAAACAGGAAGCGGAAGAAGAAGACGATAAGAAAAAGAAGAAGAAGAAGAAGATGAAGAAAAAGAAGATGAAGAAGAAGATGAACAAGAAGATGAAGAAGAAGAAAATGAAGAAGATGAAGAAGGAGAAGATGAAGAAGAAGATGAGGAAGAAGAAGAAGTTGAAGAAGAAGAAGAAGAAGGAGAGGAAGAAGGAAAAAATAAGAAGGAGAAGAAGAAGAAGAACATTCAATTCATTGTTTTATGTTTGTGTGTATGACGTAACAGACAATAACGTAACGATAGGCCAAATCTATACTTCATGAAATAATTTGGTTTATTTATTAATTTTCTTAGTTTGTTATAAACCAAATTGTGTATATATGTGTTAGATATCATTTACACAGTCTCCGCCAGTTATTTTGTTTTCAATCGGTAAAAAAATGAATGCATATCATGTTATTCAATTAAAAAAATAGATGGACGAATGAATTAATAACATAATATTATGATCCATGATATTTGTTAAATTATTAATAGCAACAATACGTTAAGGGTAAAGACCAGTATTGGCAACGCCCCAATTTCAAAAAATGAAATGGAAGCTCTCATTACCAATCATGTGAAAGAATATGTTTTGACTAATATAGGATTTCCCGGCCAAATTCGCGAGTTTGTCATTCGAATTCATTTACTTTGCATTTAAGTTAGCGCAGATCAGCTTTGCCATGCCAATTATCATTCAATTTTCCCGATTTTGTATTTAATTTAGGATTTTGGTCGAAGGATTTCATAGATCTGTCATTCAATTTAGAAACTGCTCAACTAGCATTCAAATTAATCGTCACTTGTCGAGGCGTCATTTTTATCATTCAAATTAACACCTGTCATTCGTATTCGAATTATGTGTATTCAAGTTAGGATTGTTAGGGGAAGAAATGCAACACACATTTACATTTTTTTTAATGCAATTAAATGCATGATTTGCCATTAGGGTCTTTTCTGTTTTATTTTATTCCATTTATTAATTTTGAGGACAATGCATATGGGTGTAGTCAGACATAAGGTAAAGAAGGGGCGAAATCAAGGGATATGGCATCTCTGAACGGACATGTTCATATACCCCGGAAAAGTGGGGACACGAAAACACCTACCCCAGTCACAATATTGTACTCTTCCTCCATAATGAAATTGTGATAAATTTATGATGAAACACAAGACAAACAACTTCCTTACATGAAAATTTACACAGATATTGAGACCATCAAGTCTGTAGATGTACAGTAAGTATTTTTTTAACAACCAAACTTAAAGGCTGATGAATATCTGATAAGTCTAAAAGTATATAAAGAGTATAAATGCAAGAAAATAAAATAGGATGAAATACACATGAAAAAACGATCTTGAAAGAAAAAGAATGAGCTATAAAAAGTGTTTAAAAAACGAGAAATGTATATTGACCACTAATTTTAGTGCACAAAGTGCTAATTTAAATGCTACAAATGAATTAGAATGCTAAAAGTACACCGTCGCGATGTCAGAAAATCGTGTTGCGCTAAATCGAATGACCAAATAGCGAAAGAAGCAATTTGTTCATTAATTGGAATGAAACATACATAGATTCTAACGAAAACTTCATATATTTGAAATCTAGAAAAAGGAATTTAAACCCGAGATATACCCGACAGCATTAAAACCGTCGAATTTGAACGCAAGACAAATGAATTTGAATGACAAACTCGCGAATTTGGCCGGGAAATCCTATACATGATGATAAAAAATTTGCCGGGAAACCGCCTACTAATTCATATATTTGGTAAATTTATTTCTCTCATGGTCTGGTGAGAGAGATAGGGTAGTCCCATATACATCTTTCTGTGTATAGTGCTTGTAACTTTACGAAGAATGGGCCAAATTTCTTATCATTTTGATGATTCCAGAACCTTGCAGATGCTAGATGCTAGATGATCGACCTTTTCTGATCGATTCCACAACGTTTCTTTCACAATGCAATCGCATGACCATTACTGGTCTTTACCTTTAATGTATTACCTTTCACATGAAATACTAAGCACATAATTGAATATTTTTTTGATATGTTCCATTGCCAGGCATGCAAATTGTTAAAATGTATATAAATGAAATGATATAAGAAATAAAACATACTAATTATGCCCGGGCATAGAAGAAAATTGGTTCCTGCATGTAAATAAGTCGTGTTTTGACTCAAGATAAAATTTCGGCGATTATCTTTCAGTTGACCCATGTTCTGCTGAGCCTTGCACTTACGGAACATGCCATCCGTTAGGTGTATCTGATTATGAGTGCGATTGTATGACTGGATTCACTGGTAAAGACTGCGATACAGGTAATTAAACATGTTAACAATCTTCCCATCAAGTTACAAGTACCATTATTATCAAAAAGGAAGCGGAGGAAGAAGGTGAAAAAGATGATGAAGAAGAAAACGAAGAAAAAGAAGATGAAGAAGAAGAAGATGAAGAAGATGAAGAAGCAGAAGATGAAGAAAAGGATGAGGAAGAAGAAGAAGAAGTTGAAGAAGAAGAAGAAGGAAAGGAAGAAGGAAAAAGTAAGAAGGAGAAGAAGAAGAACATTCAATTCACCGTTTTATGTTTGTGGGTATGACAAAACAGACACTAACGGAACGATAGGCCAAATCTATACTTCATGAAATATTTTGGTTTATTTATTAATTTTCTTTGATTGTTATAAACTTAAATGTGTATATATGTGTAAGATATCATTTACACAATCTCCGTCTGTATTTTGTTTTCAATCGGTAACAAAAATTGATACGTGTCATGTAATTCAATTAAACAAAATAGATTGACGAATGAATTAATAACATAATATTATGATCCATGATACATGTTAAATGATTAATAGCAACAATACGTTATTGTATTACCTTTCACATGAAATACTAAGCATATAATTCACTATTACTTTGATATGTTCCATTACCAGGAATAAGTTGTTTAAAATGTATATAAATGAAATGATATAAGAAAAACAAAAGAAAAATCATGCCTGGGCGTAGAAGAAAACTGGTTCCTGCATGTAAATATGTCGTATTTTGAATCAAGAATAATAATAAACTCTGTCAATTATCTTCCAGTTGACTTATGTTCTGCTGAGCCTTGCTCGTTCGGAACATGCCATCCGTTAGGTGTATCTGATTATGAGTGCGATTGTGTGACTGGATTCACTGGTAAAGACTGCGATACAGGTAATTCGAATTTAAGAAAATTTTTCATCAAGTTACAGGTACGATTGTTATCAAAGATAAAGCAGAAGCTTTTATCAAAGACGAAAAAGATGAACAAATGAATAACAAGAAGAAGAAGAAGAAGAAGAAAAAGAAGAAGAAGAAGAAGAAGAAGAAGAAGAAGAAGAAGAAGAAGAAGGAAAACCCTTTCACTGTGTTATGTTGTATGTATGAGGTAACAGAAAGTAGGGTGACGATAGGTTAAAGGTATACTTAATTTCATTTTTCGTTAAAAACACATTTTTTTTCAATTAGTAAATGAATGATTGATATATTATAATGAGCCTGATATATGTTAAATAATTAATAGCCACAATACGTTATTGTATTACCTTGCACATAAAATACTAAGCATATAATTACTTTGATATGTCAATTGCCACCGAATTATTAAAAGCTATATAAATGAAATTATATAAGAAATACAACAGGTTTTTCATGCTTGGGCGTAGAAGGAAACTGGTTCCTGCATCCAAATATGTCGTATTTTGACTCAAGACAAAACTCTGGCATTTATCTTTCAGTTGACTCATGTTCTGCTGAGCCTTGCACTTACGGAACATGCCATCCGTTAGGTGTATCTGATTATGAGTGCGATTGTGTGACTGGATTCACTGGTAAAGACTGCGACACAGGTAATTAAACATGGTAACAATCTTCCCATCAAGTTACAAGTACGATTATTATCAAAGAAGAAGCTGATGACGAAAGAAGAAGAAGAACAAGAAGAAGATGAAGAAGAAGATGGAAAAGAAGAGGAAGAAGGAAAAGAAGAAGACGAAGAAGGAAACAAAGGGAAGAAGAAGAAGAACATTCAATTCACCGTTTTATGTGTGTGGGTATGACGTAACAGAAAGTAACGTAACGATAGGCCAAATCTATACTTCATGAAATAATTTGGTTAATTTATTAATTTTCTTTGATTGTTATAAACTAAAATGTTTATATATGTGTAAGATATCATTTACACAGTCTCCGTCTGTTATTTTGTTTTCAATCGGTATCAAACATTTATTTGTGTCATGTAATTCAATTAAACAAAATAGATAGGCGAATGAATTAATAACATAATATTATGATCCATGATATATGTTAAAGGATTAATAGCAACAATACGTTATTGTATTACCTTTCACATGAAATAATAAGCATACAATTGAATATTACTTTGATATGCTCCATTGCCAGGAATGAATTGTTTAAAATGTATATAAATGAAATGATATAAGAAATACAGAAGACAAATCATGCCTGGGCATAGAATGAAACCGGTTCCTGCATGCAAATATGTCTTGTTTTGACTCGAAACAAAACTCTGTCAATTATCTTTCAGTTGACTCATGTTCTGCTGAGCCTTGCACTTACGGAACATGCCATCTGTTAGGTGTATCTGATTATGTGTGCGATTGTGTGACTGGATTCACTGGTAAAGACTGCGATACAGGTAATTATAGCATGTTAACAATCTCTCCAACAAGTTACAAGTACGACTGTCATCAAAGACAAAGCACAGGAAGAAGGTGATGAAGAAGATGATGAATAAAGAGAAGAAGGAGAAGAGAGGCCCATTCACTGCTTTTTGTAGATATACAGTCAGAGTGTAAAGTAGGGTAAAGACCTTTCGTCCTTATTCTCTTTAAAAAAAAGTCAATTGCAATAAAATAAACATACACAGATGGTGTGTAAAGGCCTATGCTACCTAATTTCGAAACACCAGCGAAGTTTTACTACAACCGACTGTTCCAGTATTCCACCCAAAATCGTGGAATATTAAATTAAATTCATACTTCAATACGTCCTACACAGCTATCACATGCGCCTTACCGATTGATTCTGAAGATAGTCACATTGAAGATCCCAAAGAGCTCTATACTCCTGGTGAGCGAATCACCATCACATGCAATACCGATGGGAATGCAAGCACGACTTGGATATGTAATGCGTCCTCGGGTTACTGGGATGTTACAGATGATCTGAAGTGCCCAGGTGAGTATGTTCTAGTTTGGTATGTAAGATGTATGGAAGCTTAAACGTGCAACGAGAAGACCTCTTTATTGAACTCGCTAAGGCGCCTTGTAATAATAATAATAATAATCTTTTAAAGTCCACTCCAAATTTTATTAAGTTAAACCGAAAATGGAAATTCTTTTTGCCCAATTGATTGTGAGCCCGGCAGCCACTGAGCAGCGCCAGATCGATGTTGCTCTATCCCTTATTGTTGAACGCTATACAAGGTAGCAGCAATTCCCGTCTTTTAACATCTGTTGGTATGACGCGGCCGGTGTTCGAACCCACGACCTCCCGCTTGTGAGACGGACGCTCTACTGACTGAGCCAACACACCGGTCCGTCACGACGGGAAGGCGAGAAGATGACTGTTTATTACTCTTTAAGTCGCCTTCTCGTCATCTTTACATAAAAAAGGCGCCTTGGTTCGAAGTAAAACTCACCTTCTCAAATGTTTTTTTTTAATAAAAAAGGCGCATTTGCGAGTTTTAACAAATCGCCTTCTCGCTGTATTTACTTCAAATAAAGAAGGCGAACAGTTGTTTAGTCGTCCTAAACCTGGCGCTTTGGCGAGTTAAACGAGACTAGTCGCTTTTTCGCTGCACGATTAAGCTTTCGTAAAGAGGAGTCTACCTTCATCCAATGATATTCGTGACTTAGGAGACAGAATGATTTTATTCCCCGTGAATATTCATTCCCTGGCAAAAGATTTCATCGACAGGATTTGAAAAGTCAATCTTTAAAACACAAGAGAATCATTATGATCATTGAAAGTCAGAAGAAAGAAAGAAGATAAAGAAGAAATAGAGCAAAAGAAGAAGAAGGAAAATTGATGACAATTATTGGGCTCCAAGTGTTGCACTAGCGTCAAACTAAATTTGTTATGAAATAAATTTTACTAATTGCTTTCTTGGACGAAATCTGTCCCAAGACTAATTTTCGAGGACATAAGTGTGGCGTAAGATATCATTGTAATCTTTACAAAATTGTGAATTTTCTTTGAGATCTCACGTGACACAAATTATCAGATGGTTGAGATCTGGTAAAACTGACAGATCATTCATTCAAATTATTGTTCATTTTTTGCATGCAGCTTGGAAGTATCATTTACCCTGATAATAAATGGTCTTCAGTCGCTATCATATTTGAAATGTGACCAGAGCTATCTGAAAGAGAATCTGGATACACTATCGGGCCACATATCTGCAGTCCGGCCCCTTTACACATTTCCATGTGAATAAGTTTTTTTTAGGGAACTTGAGTCAGAAATCATTTCTTATTTTTCCATTTCTCATAACATATACATTTGCTCTTGTTTCAAGGACCAACAATGAACCATACAGGTCGTACGATCGGAATCGCTTCCGGCGGTATCATTTTGGCTGTTCTGGTGCTCATCGCGTTCTGTGTATTCGCGTAAGACAATTTCACAATCATAGATATTTACCATCAATACTGAAATTCCGGATCACACGAAATATACCAGGACTTTGCTGTTTATCAAAATAATGATGATAATACTAATATTAATTATACTAAAGAATTATGATGAGGATAACAACAATAATAATTATTAGTAATTTGGCTTTATAAAACGTTGAAGACATATATTATTACCCCGTTTCGGATTCAGTCAGCACACAATGAATGCACAATCTCCATTCCCTGGGGAGGGGGGGGGGCATTTTAGGCAGACGCCATTTCACAGTGGCTCATAATGCTGAGTAAACTACAATGACTTCCGCATCCTACCGCATCCTTGTAAAAAGACGATAGAGGCACGCAGGTATTTGAACCACCAACCCTCGGATTGAGAGTGAAGTTGATGAACCTTTAATCCATGACATTCCCGAAAGATACCACTTTTTGCAAAGGGAACCTCTCATATTTTCAATAGAATTGTTATCTTAATCAATATACTATAGTTATTACTCTTTTTAATAACAACAACAACAGATGGTATTAATACTCGTATTATAATTATTAGCATTACTTTTATTTTCATCGTTATAACAGTCTTATTACTAGCATATACGAAAAGGAGCATTAAAGCTTGAAGGAAATTAAACCATGAAAGCAAACTGATTTGAAAGAAAGTAGAAAAGAATTGAGATTCGCACAGATGTAGTGATTTCATATTTCAAAAATATAACTTTGATCATTTAGCAGATTTATTTCATTTTTTTTTTCTTCTCTTGTTTCCTGCTTCCATAGAAATAAATGTATTTCAAAGGTTGGATTTCCCTTTACATGTGTACGATTGGATTATCCCCATGTTTAAGAAGTTAACACATTAACACAATTGACTTGGTTTATCGTTTTTTGCAGATATATAAAAGGAAGGAAGCAACCTCAGGTCAATAATGTGAATATTCCAGAGCAACGTGAACGTGGGCCCCTCCCACATGTACCACAACACCTTATTTACATGGAAATGGACGAAGACCAGCATTATTACTCCGGGATATCTAATCCAAATAGCATGGGTCACATTTATGATACTAATCTAGTCCATGGCAAGGCAGAAGCACAAAGTGACTCCCGTGAAGATCAACCCAGATATGAAACAACCCTGAGATCCATAACTCAGTAAAAATGTTATTTTCGGTCTAAGATCGCGTTTAAGGAAGGCAGTCAGACACAACCTCGGAAAATCGAGTACTTTTTTACCCAGACATAAATCCTATTTTTGTTGCACTCGACCCAGTGCCGTCTGAAGTTGGGTAAATGGTCAAGTGGCAGGAATTGATCTTTAAAATGCTAGACCGCCATAAAATTGGGAGCTATATTAAAGCCATGGTAATAATTAAGGAGCGCCTGGGGTATCAAGTCTGACAGACATGCAAGAACCCATTAACTACTATACTCCCACTACTCAAATTATTATTATTATCATTTTATTCATTATTCATTATTATTATCACCTTATTATTATATTCATCTAATGCCTTTTGTGCACAATGCGTTGCATAAAACTGTGCGGGCTCTATATTCATCGTGTATTAAGAGCCGTTTTTTGCGTATTTACCTGTGTTCTTTTTTCAAAATGTGTCTCTGACTGAAAGAAAATCCTAGACCGAAGAGTAACTTGCTTTGTTAAATATGGTTTTTAACTAAAGCATAAACCCAGTGTTGTCTTTAAATTTGTGTAATATGCTGGCCTAAATGTGCACTCATCCAGTGCAAAAGTTTGATCTAATCCCCATTGATAATTGGAAGGAAAGAATGGAGGAGAAGAAGAATGCATTAAATTAATTTAAAGACGACAGCGATGAAGAATTGGATAAGGATTGTGTAGAAATGCGGGTTGTGGAGCAAACAAGTTTAGGAATACAAGCATGTTGGGTCATTTTATAAAAGACAAAGGTTTTTTGGGCCTAGTGTTGTCAGAACATAGAGGGTTTGGGGTTGCTGTTGTTGTTGGGTTGGGGGGGGGGGGGCATAGCATTGGGAGATCGGGGCTCTTTAATAAGTGTTTGGTAATTGAAAAAATATATATCGAATTTTTAAAATTCTTGTACATTATGGACAACATACGTATTTGTTTATTCGTTATGATTCAAGACATGTTGTACATTTAGTTATTGTAACTTGTTATCATGTTATATTTGTTCATTTTCATACGATCATTGGCAAAGTATTCTATTGGCCTTGGAATAGAGATATCTTGCATCATATTAGTGTTACATAGGATAGGTTTTTTTTTTTAATATAGAGGTGTTACTACATAATAAAGGTTCTAAGTTTTGTTTTCATTTTGTTTTCTATTGTTTTGTTTTGGTAATGTTGTGGTATTGGGGCATATAGTATTAGAAACAAATGTGTATTGGGTATTTAGGTGTTTCAGGACACAGTATTGAAACTAAAGGGTGTTGTAATAAGAGGTATTTAGTGTAGGAACATTTTATGTTTCCTTCTTTTTGGTTGCTCTTATAATACAGGGGTATTGCGGCATGCTATTAAAAAGCATGGGTTTGAGATGAAATTAGGGATATTGGAGCGTTGTAGTACCGGGACATAGGATTACAATTTAGGTTTTTTTGTTTTATGTTTTGCTCTAGGGTATTGGAGCATATGGATTTCGTTGTACATAGTATAAGAAAATCGACCTTTTTGTTATATTGAGGTATTGGGACATGGTATTATACATTAGGAGTTCGGGAATTAAGAAGTATTGCTACATAGTATAAGAAAATCGACCTTCGGTAATATTGAGGTATGGATACAAAGTACTGAAGGATAGAAGGTAATGCAAACAGGGGAACTGCGTCTCAGTATTGGAGCACTGGGGTTTGGGAATAATCGGGAATTGGGTCTCAGTGTCGCAGCATAGCGAGTCGGGATTTAGAGGAGTTTGACACAATATTGTTTGTAAAATTGTGATGTCACAAGTTTTGTTTAAACATTTCAATATGTAGAGTTGTTGATATATATGAATGAAATATAATTTATGCATGCCGAGGTATTTAGGAAACACATTGAAATAAGTCAGACCAATAATAAGGATATCGGAAAGGCATCTTTCCAGTTACAAATAACTGACCGAAGGATAATGTTTGTATTAACACCTCGGTCAATGGTCTCAGTTATGATTCTCCAATTTTAGAGAACATCTTCAATTTCACTGGGGAGCATTCTCCTGCAGTTTACAGTGGCGTATCTGCGCCTCAGCGTCAGAGGAGGAGGGGGGGGGGATATTCGAACCAAGGGCAACTCTTAAAGCAAACAGGGGGAGGGGGGAGGACGACGACGAGTGTTCCATAGCTATATCATCTTAAAAGTGTACATGATTTTTTAATTTTTTATTCAATAATATAGGTTTATTCCCTAAAGCCGCCATCACGTTCAGGCTCTAGTCTTGAAATGATATGTCATCTATGTGTTTTTTGAAAGGTACTATGATTCAATTGATTTATATTATGATATTATTGTATACTGTTGTTTTTACTTTCGGTAATGTATCTAATTTGTACATTTGTTTGTATGCAGATACGTAATCAAACTAATGCAAATATTTAGCAAGTGAATTTAGCCAAGTTTTTAGTAAAGAGTGAATAAGTCATTAAAAACGAATGAATAAAGAAGTGTATGTGGAATGTTGCGTTTTTCTTAAATCTGACCCTTATTACATGCTCCCATTGCTCAGGCATAATACCATGGCTGAAGTTACTTTCAAATGATATAGTGCGGTATGGTAGGTAATCCCGTAGGATTTTTTTTGCTAAAGTTGATTTTTGTTGTTGCTGTTTTAGCTTCAAAACGGTCCCAATTGGCCAAAAATGATGGGGTTCAAATTTTCAGACCCCTCCTTCATTTCCTGGGGGAGGGGGGAGGGGGGAGGGGGGGGGGTCCATATTGGGCTCCAAAATGGCATATATAACGCGCAATAGGGAAATTTGGTGTCTTCGGGAAAATTTGAACTCCATTAATTTCTGATAGCTTGGCACAAGACTTTGGCACAAGAATCCTACGGGAGCTGTTTCAGTGACATACTTAATTTTCAATAATTCATTGCATTTTCCCCAGTCCCCAACAGGAAAAATTCCTCCGTAGGGCCGTGCATAATGGTTCAAGGCATGCCCACATAGAAGATTTGTTAATGTTGGGGTCGGGGCAAAATGTATTGCATTTTCTTTGTTTTTTTGTTTTTGTGGGGGCGTCGACGTACCCTAGCACCCACTGCGTACATTCATGATTCATTGGCTAAGCAATGACCTCGTTACTGTGAGCCCCCAGGATCAAAACCGTGTCGATGTCCTATATTAGTGCCCTTTTATGAGGTATTAATCCCCATTACTGTCAGTTATGACTTTAGGGCGTAGGTCCCCTAGTTGATTAGCATTGTAGCACACCCATACTTTAGCATTCACGCAAAAAAAACACTCCCCAATTGTCATTCAATTATCTGAGAATGTATACTTTTATCTAGATCTATTAGAAATAAATCATTGTCAAAATCATTCAATAAATTGGGGTAAAAATAATTATTTCACCATTATGACCAACAGTGTATATAGATATTATAGCCGTCTCTGAACCGATTTTGATCAAACAAAGATGATTTTGTCATTTAAATTGTATGTTCTTTCAAATTTGACACTCAGTTTTTTATTATCTCACACACACAAATCTTTTGTGTAGCGCCCTCTGCAACATAACTCAACTATCCATTTAACATGTATTTAAATATTTTTATTTAGTGAATGAATGAGTGGAAATATATTATTGTTCATTCTCAGAGTTGTTGTGTTGCAATGGTAATACTAATGACGATGATGATTGTCATAGTAATAGAATTAATGATAATTATGATGATAATTAATGATTATAACACTATTAATAATAACAATATGCGGATGTTTTTGATAAAGCATATTTTTTTTACAAGCGAGCAAAGCGCTTGTAGTACTATTATTGCCCAGTGACTAGATCCAATAACTATTCTGCACATTTAACACTTTCTGGGGAACATTCAAGTCATTCGCCCTTCTACGGGCACATGCGAATCTAATCACTTTGACATTTGCATCCTACCGGGTACCCATTTAGCACCTATGTGGAGGGTAGCCCAGAATCTACCCGGTCATTTATAATTCCCTACACACTTGATTCAAGCCGTCAAAGATGGCGTCATCAACAAACTCATAATTATGCTCACCAGCCCAGCCGGGCGTCCTAATTTAAAGATCACGCCATCATCGGCTGGTAGTAAGTAAATAGCGGGAGGTAGCGTTCGTTTGGTGGACATCAAAATTAAATAGGCCAGATTCGGGGAGCAATGTCCATGGAGATAGCATGCCTTGCATGAGGACATATGTGCCGTGCCGGAGCTTGAAACCTCCCACCTTTGCATTTCCAGTTAATTGATTAAACCACTCGACCACGACACCAATATGAATGTTCATCCCCTCCCCTTTTACCTTCTCTCTCTCTCTCTCTCTCTCTCTCTTTCTCTCTTCCTCTTTCTCTGTTTCTCTCTCTCTCTCTCTCTCTCTCCATTTCTCTCTTTTTATTAAGCAATTTCGTTCCAGAGACCTAAATCGGTGACTTCGGTTCGAGTCAGTTGCACTCATGACTAAATTAATCATTATATCACAACAAAGCACTTCGCATAATATAAGAACAAGAACAAAAAAGCATGTTGATCTTTATAACGAAGATAACAAACAAAGTTATTGTAAATTACAGCCATCATCTAGATAAGAACACTAATTATGTATTGTGCAAGACATGCCTATTTCGATTAGTTGTAGATAAATCTATCTCCAAGGCACTAAGGATTGTTTGTATTTGAAGAACTTTGCGAAAGGTCTCAATGAGTAAAGATAATCACATTTCCTCAGAATATATGATGGTTTATAAATATTACTAATAGTCGAAGCACTTGCTGGGTAAACATAACCAAGAATTCTGAAAATGAAAAAGTGGACGTTATAAACCTCATGATCATGCCAGTCTTTACAAGGACGTTTTCATGGATAATATCTCAAGCGACTGACCAATTTTTCCTTCGACACCTTAACCCCAGAAAATGTTAATACACTGGGCATTGTTTCACTGATCCGTCATATTAAAGTACAAGTTTGCCGACATACCGTTGAAACGCGTGTATCAAAATTAGCAAGTGTTTTGATGGGATGTCGGCGATTTTGTACTCATGAGGGTTTCGTGAAGATGTTTATACCTTTGTGTAGTAAAGTGTACATAGCTAATTAACCGTTCATTAGAAACAAGTATATAGATATATATATTAAATAAGTACTTAGGGTCGTAACAAAGAAAATCCAGAGAAGACAAACACATATCTGCTATTAAAAGAAACCTCCAAAATACCACTTTTAGATTGTTTAGTGCTTCATGAAAGAAACTTAACATCTTTATCGAGCTCTAATTGAATTTCACACAGTGCGAACTTTTGGTTATTTGGTGGTACCTGGTCAAAAATTGTACCTGGTTTTGAAATTCCAAGTTTGATATGAGCACTGACATTTGGAAGCATTGCAGAAAGCACGGGCAATTTTGGAATGACTAATCCCCTTTAGAGATGGCTATGGAAGATTCAAGAAACAAATATGTGATTGAATTCAAGTTGAGATCTAATGACATGTATTTACAACAAATCAGTTTGCAAAGTGTATAAAGAGAATAATAGGACATGAGTTACAAAGTAGATCGACAATTTATTGAATTTCAGATGTCACTGAACTTTTCATTTTCACAAAGTCACAGATCGTAGGAGACAAACATCTCATCGACTTCAAATTTCTGCATTGATATAGTACACGAGGGTCGAGCAAGAATACCGAAATAGCTGACCCGACACAGCAACATATATATGCCTATATTTCTTGCTCCCTCGACGAGTCGACTCCACCCGACCAAACCCCCTCTCTCTTTTACTCCCACCCCTCCTCTCTCAGGCTCTTACCCCCCACTTCTTTCTCTCCTCTCTTTCATCCCAATTTCTTTTGTTTCCTTTGTCTCTTTTTTCTTCCTTTTTTTCCTTTTCTCCTTTTCTTTCTTTTCCTTTCTTTCCTCTCCTTCCTCTTCTTCTGTTTTGTCTTTCTTTCTTCTCTTCTCTTTCGTTTATTACCTTTCTTTTTTTCTTTCCCTTTCCCTTTTTTTTCCCCTCCTCCTTTTCTATTTTTTCCCGACGGAAGCACAATTTTACCGACAATATCCTGAGAGGTGGGGGTGTCGCACCCCCTCCCGTACATCCCCCTTTGCGACGCCCCCTGGTTACATTCCCGCAACGCTACAAGCACTGATATCTATAGGCTCGCTGAAAGTACGGGCAATTTTGGAATTATTAGACCCCTTTGGAGATGGATATGAAGGATGCAAGAAGCACATGTGCGATTGAATTGAAGTTTAGATCTAATGAGATGTTTTCACAACAAATCAATTTGCAAAATGTATGAAGAGAGTAATTACATATAAGTTTTAAACTAGATTTAATCGACATTTTTTGGTGAATTTCAGCTGCAACAAACTCTTAATTGACGATAAGAAATCGTGTTGTGACATGCCCATCTTTTGGAGTACACAGATTGATTAGATAAAAGCCAACCAAGAAATAATTGTATTAGGTTATCTTTTGAATAAAAACAAGTGTAAAAGGTTGTAATGATAATAGATTATCACCTTTCTTCAGATTATATATTGCATATAGCTCCGTTTAGTCTCATTTGACAACGCCCCCTATCGCCAGAGTCAGCAGCCTAACATGTTAGCCTATGGAATTTCCCCCCCAAAATCGTTAAAAATTCATTTTTTTGTTTAAACGAAAAGCACATCCACCCGACGTACGTTATCACTAGCTCTTTCATTGGAACCCTCATGTCCCTTTGACTTTTGAAGTTCACCCACCGTAATTTGATCAAAATAGGTTGCAAGCCCGCCATTGCCTATAATACACATGTGAAACAAGTCGAACTTTGGACTCAGTCTGCCAATCGATTGTAAGATTATAGGTCAAGCACACGAAGGATAAGAAGCATGAATTATCATAGATCACTTCTGCTTGGTTCATTATGTCCATTTCATCCAACCCCCACTGTAATTTTTCCATTTAGTAAAGGCAAACATTTTGCCGAGGTAAGCAAAAACATGAATATTCATGATCATCATGGACTATTAGATTATTTACAGAGGGGTGCAATTGTGCACCACATCAAACTCCCCTACTTTAAGTCAAGTATTTCATTGTATTATGTAGTTTGGTAGGTTTATTTTAATAACTGTTTAATTATCATATATTAATGATAGTTTAAAGATATGGAAAATGTTGTTGTATTTTATATTTAGCAAAGTAATCTCACATACAAATTCACTACCAAGTGTCGTCTAATCCGCCGATTGTCGTCTGCTATAAACGTCTAGCGAGCGAAAATGAGACAACCGGAGCAATATGCGTATGTAAAATATCTGTTGCATTTGTTAATCAATTGATAATCAACCGTCACCAAGAATTCAGGAAATAAAACAAATTTAAGGTTATAATAGTCCTTCACAATAAAGTAAGAAAATATAAATTTATATAGTTTATTTAATACGATCGCAACGAATTTTAAACAGGAACTCAAGGGATTTTCAAAACGTTATTGTCTGTACCAGAGAAATCATGTTCAGATTACGTAATACGTAATTGTCATGTTCGCGCATTTCCATAGGTGACTCACAAGGCCGTTGAAATTGCTTTAAGATGATTTTGTGAAAGTAATCGCCAACTTGTTTTGTTATCGTTTGTAGTGAAGATATGCCAGATTTGGCTCTGTGCTATGCATGGGGAAGGGGGAAGGAGAACAAATTGCACATGGTTATATTCCTGTAATGGTCTGAAAACTGACATTTGGTATATTTTAGCCTTTAGAGATTGGATACGAAAGATGCAAGAAGCAAATTTGTGATTGAATTCAAGTTGAGTTCTAATGAGATGCTTTCACAACAAATCAATTTGCAAAATATATGGAGAGGTTAATAGGATTTGGGTTTTAAGGTAGATTAAATCGACCATTGAGTGCATTTAAGCTGTCACTTTTAATGACGATATGGAATCGTGTTGTAACATGCTTCTCTTTTGGAATAGACAAATCGATCAGATATCTCAAAGCCAACACAGAATTAATTGAATTCGATTATCTTTGGAATAAAAACAGGTTTTAATGATAATAGATTATGACCTTTCTTCAGATTATTTATTGGGTATGTAAAATATTTGTTGCATTTTTTTAAGCGCTTGATTAGCAACCGTCACCTAGAATTCAGCAAATAAAACATAAGGTTATAATAGTCCTATACAATAAAGTAAGACAATATATATTATATAGGTTATTTGAATATTGGAAGAGGATAAAATGTTTAGTCTACATTCCTTAACAAAAATAGGTTGTTCAGACGTCGTGAAACGACTTGGCCTCTATTTGCTATATCATCTGTTCGTGGGAAATTTTAAATAGCCTGGCATTTCATGGACATATGTAATAACTAGTTTATACATTACTAATTATTAACCATTAACCAAAAGTCTAATAGGTTAAACACAAAATTAGAGATGAGATGTGGATACTCTTTTTCAATTCATTCATATTTCATTTTTTACAGGAACATAATTTAGCAATTTAAACAGTGAAGCCGCTTTTGAAATCATGATCTTTAAAGGTAATCCAAAGTTTAGGGAAATGTTGGAAATTGGGTGGATAGTGGATGTAAGATGTCACTGAACTTTTCATGACGATACGGAATCGTGTTGTAACATGAATTCTAGGTGACGGTTGCTAATCAAACAATTACAAACACATTTTCTCTCTGATTTCATACGTAATTTAATATTATTCATAATTTTAAAGTATTATCATCACAATTTTTGACTCAATTGAGATTATTTAAATTGTGTATCAGCGATTTTATAGTTCGAATGGTTTACTAAAGAATTATTCTAGTAAACGAAATACATCAAATTCTTTTTTTTTTTCTTTTTCAGACGAATTTATCCTGAACGTATCGGGGAAGGGGACTGTCTTTGTGGTATGAATTTCATTTCGATATGAAAATGTTATAAATAAGGTTGTATATGGGCGCCATGCTTCACCTCGTCCATCTTAACAGAGGAAACTCTATCCCATATGTTATGACCCCTGAGATAGAGTCTTACAAATATCATTCCGAATTGTTGACATGCAATGGCAGTTGAAAGCTAATGAAAAAATGTTGCCTTCGTAAATGTTGAAAGTGTGCATTAAACATGACTACAGATCCTTGCCCTCGTTATACCATAACAAGTTTATTGTTATTTTTTTGTTGGTGTGTGTGTGTGTGTGTCCTTAGGAATGTATTACAAAACTAGTTGTGTAAAAAAGGAAGAGAGGCAAAACACATTTCGCACCGCTACCCCCGCCCCGCCACCCGGTTAGGGTTAGAGAGAACTGTATGCGCACCCTCGCTCTATATGCAAGGTGTGTTACACAGTTTGTATCAACTTGCAATTATATGGGATTGTCACGACCAAACGCAAAAAGGAGATGTTCCAATGTTGAGGCTTTGCATTTAGGAATCTGATTGATCACTGCATAAGTGTTTCAAAATTTGGTCAAAGTGGCAAAAATGACCAAAATCAAGAAGACATTTGTTTTATCCCGGACAAGCTATTCAAACCTTCCTCACCAAAATGTATGATTAATGCCCCTTTTCTCATTAGGTGCAAGTATTAGTCACCCTCCCTATTCAATCTACATATAAAATCCCATCCGACGTGAAGGATTACAATTTCAATTCACTAGTAGTTTCGACTTAAAAATAAATCAAGGCTTTTAAAATGTTAAGTCAACTCTAATAAATAAAGGTAACTGGACTACAAGTGACTTTCACAATGTTTTCTACAATACTGTGTATTTTTAAAACTTTAAATATAGTGCATTGAACCAATGCTCAGCAGCCTGTCTACCGTACATTTCCTGACAAACTCTCAAAATTAACCTTGTTTTTATCCCAGAATAGATGCTAATTACTCAGAGTTATTGGCAATATCAACAAATGAGATCCGTATAACCCATTATAAACATATAATTAAGCATATCTGTAAAGCGCTTAGAAATGTCCGAGATGTATTAAGTGCTATATAAAAGTTGAATATTATTAATATTATTCATCAAAATACATAGAATTATCAAAGAATGCAACTTCCGTGTGTAGTTTTTGTTGGCATTGATGAATACGTCGTGATTAACAATAGCCACTAAACGGAAATTTTTGATATTAGCATGCCTATGATTATAATTTAATTGAACTTCAACTCTTGTTTTACTTAGCTATAAAAAACTTATAACCAAGACAATACATGATAAAAACATATTCATTAAACAGTGAAACAAATATTAGAAATATAAATGCATGGATGGAATATATAGATTATATTGCAAAAGGGGTAGCGCCCAGGAAGGAGAAGCCCTTGTTCATGGCCGACCTAATAAAAACTCCTACAACTGTAGACCCTATCACAAGGATTTTGAGAAAAAAATCATCACAGTAATCAATGATTTATGTACGACCGTCAATTTAAAACAATAAAAAAATCAAGAGCAGCAATTCGTACAAACTGACAAATTTGTTATGGTTTTTTAAATATATAACAAAGACGCGACAAACAGTTAACTTACTTTTTTTCCTCCTGTTAGAACAAATGTTGGAAGGAAATCTGATCCCTTCTATCCTCAGCAGAACCGATTGCATCTGAGAGATATCATAATTAGCAAGGTCTTTTAGTATTCTTCCTCTGGTCACTTCTTTTACTCGAGTAATAGTTGCACATGCGCAACGTTTTGATCTCGTGATATTCGCAAATTAATAATTTACAGTCAATCGGAGTGAACAACCCTTCGCGTCTTGATTGTTTGATAGTGTGGAATATTTAGATATAAAAGAGTTCATGGCAGTGCATATCGGCATGGATACTATAACCTTGACGTCTTTGGTAGAGACGTCATGGGAGGTTTGGAAAAACCGTTAGATTCATTAAATTAATATTTGAGACATTGTTATGGAAGAAAAGATAATGATGATGATTCACAGCATCTTAATGGTCCCATGTCTGTTTGAAAAAAAACATTCAAAGCCGCGAGCTCCTCCAATAAAATTAGCATTTAAATGTTTGAAGGAAGATACGGGTTTTTGAGTGAAGCTTTGAAGCGGTCCAGGTTGTCAATGGGAGGGAATTCCACAGGCGAGGAGCAATAGAGGGAAATGCCAGGTCTCCATATCCCTTGAGATGAGTAATAGGCATCCGGAGAGGACATGGGTGATGTGATCATGCTTCCTCAGCCCAGTAAGCAAACGTGCTGCTGCATTCTGTACTGCTTGAAGTATGTTGAAGGTTGTAGAAGGAAGGCCAGCTAAAAGACTTTTACAGAAATCAAGTCTAGAGGAAACAAGTGAATTGATAAGGCTTTCTGCTGCCATCCTCGTAAGCAATGGTCTAATAAATGCAATCACCGAATATTATAGAATCACATAATAGTATAGATACATGCACATAAACAATTGCTGTTTAGATGATGATTCCACCTAATTTAACATACAAATAAATCCAGTACATACAGTACATTCGCCTTACACAATTTTCCTGTACACATTAACTTCAACAAATAGGGACACAGAAATCCAGTAAAAGTCAACTGGCCTAAAAGATTTATAAGTGACATTTTTTGTGTGTGTGGATAATGTATGTCAGACTGGGATCACATTTCTTGGGGGACAAGACGTATACAGTCAACAAGGACAATATCCATTATCTTGTAAGTACATACGACCTACGTTTAGTACCAGACAGGTTATTTCACGATTCTGGATTCCAGTGATAGTCTTGTTACTCGCGGCAATTAAATCTCTTTTTATACTTTTTCAACAAATTGTGTGTTTGGGAGGGGGGTGGAGGGACTCGATGCTGCGTCTTCAAATGGAAAATTTGCCTGTGGACATCCCCAACCTCTCTTATAATGGTGCATTCGAAAGAAGGAGGGACCCCCTTTCAAATAGTGTACTGGTTATTTGCAGGAAATTTCCGGAAAATAATACTAACATTGCATCAGAAATCAATGAAAATTCCATACATAAACCATTTCTGGTTGGATTTTAACAAATGTTTTTTGGCATTTTGGTATAATACAGTTTCGTTATTTGAGTTTCTTATGAAAGTTGTCTTGAAATGTTTTTGTTGTCATTGCTATAACTGAAAGAACAAGTCATGACAAATTTATTGTGTTAAAATAGTGGCAAACTTAAGTGATGGAAAGAACATCATGACTGAAGATTGTTTTTGAGGACCAAACATCCTTTTGATTCAAGAGCATCGCTTATGGGGTTCCCATTAAAGTCAATTACGGAGCCATAGAGGTTAGTTGAAACACTATTTCATGGATGATTATTAAATGTCAAATTATAAGCTTGAAATAATTAATTTATTTTGGTTTATGCTCAGTAAACAGCGAACATAGGTAATACAATAATGTAGGCAATGAGTATGTGCATCGATGCATTGCACTTGTGTATGTACGTAAGCAATAGCAAAGATAAATTGACTTGAAATAAAGGGATAGTTGAGTCCTTGTTTAAGACCGCAAATGCCTTCAAAGTGCACGGATATCGCTTTAGATTTGTTCTTATTTGTGACATTTCTAGTGCCCTTTTACAACGTAAAATTGCTATGAAGGTAATTTTAGCCCTAACATGCGTGAATTTAGATTTAATACGATCATACCAATTGAGCTCCACTTTAGAAAAGTACGGTGCATTGCTGTTCGGGCCGGTGTTAAAAAGAGTGTTATACTTAACGTATGTATGTATGTAAGCAAATTAGATTGACTGTAACATAATAGACTAGTGTTAGGGCTATCAAGCTTTAGAGTCGGAGTCAATATATAAGAACATGATTCTATGATGATATGAATCATTAAGTGTATAATTTGGTGACACCTTTAATAGATACAGTTTAGCAGTCAATCAGTTTTTTCCTAAGATAGAACGCATAGTTTGGTCAAGTTGAATGTTCTGTCAAGGTCAATTCAAGGTCACTTGTATGAATTAAAACATAACATTAGAGCTAAAAGAGCATATACAGTGCGTCCCAGAAAAAACGAAACCGAGAAGTATCGATGTTCTATCATAACTTAATCACAACTATAATTAATGAATGATACATATTTGGAAAGCTTAGAATCTCTTCTTTCAGTTGATGCTACTCACGTGATTCATATTTCACGCATGAGCGATTAAAAGCAATTTGAAGGAAGGAAACCAAAAAGATATTTGGCGGGCGGTATCTGAATTTCGAAGAAAAATTCACATTTCTAGAAAGTTTAGTTTCTGCCCTTTCATATGACACCTCAATCAGGAAAAATGAGCGAGGAATGACAAAGTTCTGTTTGTTTAAAGTAGTGCTTGCATTTCCATAATTTTATTAAACGAATTCGTTTTCACTGGCTGACTGCCGTATCAATAAACGAAATTAACAAAAGACTTAACTCCGTTTCGTGGACACTCAGCCGTAGACGAGAGTCTTCATGCATGGCTGATTTTCCACAAAACGGAGTTAAGTCTTTTGTCAAATCTGCTTTTTGCTACGGCAGGCACCTTCAAATTGCTTTTAATCACTCATGCGTGAAATATGAATCACGTGAGTAGCATCAACTGAAAAAGGAGACTCTTTCCAAATATGTATCATTCATTAATTATAATTGTGATTAAGTTATGATAAAACATCGATACTTCTCGGTTTCGTTTTTTCTGGGACGCACTGTATATGAATTGATTTGTGTCAGTTTAGACTATATGTACCATGTACCTTAGCAGTATTTGTATGTAATAATAAGACTAATGAGAATCATATTCGACTTTTATATAGCACTTAAAGGTAAAGATCATTTCCGGTCATGCGATTGCATTGTGAAAGAAGCGTTGTGGAATCGATCAGAAACGGTTGATCACTAGCATATAAGTTTTGGTGTGTACTGCAAGGGTCTGGAATAATCATAATGATAAGAAATTTGGCCCAGTCTTGGTAAAGTTACAAGCACTGCACACAGAAAGATGTATATGGGACTACGCGACACGTGCGCGATATCTATCAGGTCCAAATAGATATATAATAATTTACCAAATATATCAATTAGTAGGCGTCTTCTCGGCAACATTTGTATCATCACGTAATAGTCAAAATATATTCTTTCACATGATTTGTAATTAGAGCTTCCATTTCATTTTTGAGAGGGGGGCGTTACCAAAACTGGTCTTTATCTTTAATACACCAATGATGTGTCTAAGCGCTTTACATATATGATTACCCGGTCATCGGATTCAGGCTTACCCGCACACAATGAACGCACATTCTCTACTCCCTGAGGAGCATTCCAGTCAGGCGTCATTTTTAAAAGCGCACACTAGCTCATCTAACCACATTAACTTTCGCATCCTATCAGATACCCATTTTAAACCAGGATGGAGAGTGGCAAATGTAGATTAACGTCTTCCCAAAGGACATTAGTGCCGCGGCGGCACTCGAACCCCGTACCTTGTGATCTGCAATCGGGTGACGTATCCGCTAAAACACAATTAGCCATGGGTGAAGTCTTTCGTCTATGGCTGATCGTCAACAAAACGGAGTTAAGTCTTTTGTCAATTCCGTTTGTTGCTAGGTAAGCAGCCAGTGAAAACGTATTCGTTTGATAAAATAATGGAAATGCAAGCATTACTTATAACACACAGAACTTTGTTATTCCTTCATCATTTTTTTCTGATTGAGGTGTCATATGGAAGGGCAGGAACTAAACTATCTAGAAATGTGATTTTATCTTTAAAATTTGGATACCGTCCGCCAAATGACTTTTTGGTTCCCTCTCTTCAAATTAATTTGTATCACTCATGCGTGCAATATGAATCATATGAATTGCATCAAATGAAAAGATCGATGCTTTACAAATATGTGTCATGTATTTATTTTTATTGTGATCTAGTTATGATAAAACATCGATAATTCTCAGTTTCTTTTTTTCTTGGACGCACTGTACAGGAACATAGTTTGGCGATTCAACGAGTGAAACCGATTTTGAAATCTTGATCTTTTATACTGTTTCATGAGTTGTTAACGCAAATCAAGCGCCTGTACGTGAAGAGAAAATCGGAAAAAATATGAACAATTAAAACCCAAAGGGTCAAAACGTTAAGAATAAAAAGCATATTGCAAGTGCTTTTTAGCGTTTAAATTCGTTGCCAGGGACAATCAAGAGGCACAATAATACGATGGCAACGATTTTCTAAACATCAAGTCAAGGACATTTTGAAACCCGTATTGCGGTTCCAGAAAAATTATGTTCAGTCTACGTTATTGTCGTGTTCGCTCATTTCCATAGGTAAGGCATTGCAATGCCATTTCCCGAAAGTAGTTGTTAACGTGTTTTGTTAATCATTTGTTGTGAAGTCATGGCAGATTGGGCTCTGTGCTCTGCGTGGTGGGCGGGGGGGGGGGTGAACCCGGTTATATTCACTCAACGCTATGGGCACTTACATTTGGTAGCCTCGCTAAAGGAACGGCCCATTTTGGAATGTCTAAACCCCTTTAGAGATGGCTATGAAAGATGCAAGAACCAAATATGTAAAATAATTCAAGTTAAGATGTAATGAAATGTATTCACAATGACACAGTTTGTAAGATATATGAAGAGAATAAGGAAATGTGCGTGACATGCCTTTCTATTAAATTTATTTCATATCCCAAAGTCTACAGAAAATTGATTGTATTAGATGTACTTTGTAAATAAACAGGCGTTAAAGGTTTTAATAAAAATAGATAATCAGCTTTCAACACATTATTTTAAGTGGGTTATAAAATATTCATTACACTTTTAAAGATCTTGATAGGCGAACGTCACCAACAATTCAGCTAACAAAGCAAACCAAAGGTTAAAAACTTCCTTAACAGTACAAAAAAGAAATCTTATATGATTATACATTTAGTCTACATTTCTATCAATAAAAGATAGGTCGTTAAAACCTGGTTAAACGACTTGCCCTCGTTTTTAAAAATTATCTCTTCCCAGGGAAACTGAAAATACCCTGGCATTTTATGGATTAATATAATTTTTAGTTTATATATGGCTAATCATTAACCATTCCCAACAAGTCTTATAAGTTAAACACAAGACAATAGATAAAAAGGACCAGGTTTCAAGCCCTAGTCAACTGCTTCTGCTGCTCTCAATTCATCAGTAGGGACTTTTAAATGTGCACATCGACAGAGTGGACTGCTACGTGTGAAGTTTTTTCAAGGCACTGTGGCGTCCTTTTGAGGCACTGCCATAGTCTTAAAAGGACGTCACACGTAGTAGTCCACAATGTCGACGTGCACATTTTAAAAGTCCCTAATAACGAATTTTCGCTCAGCGACGGAGAGACCTTCTACGACGCAGGAGCACGCAGGGTTCCGGCCGTCGTACAGCGTACGTATAGTACGGAGGTATATGAAATGCAATGCCAATGCCCTACCAGGCAATACAGTACAGATAAGACTAAACGACTAGCACACCTTGTCTCGACCACGCCACAAAATGGCTTTTTATCGTATTCTTAAAAATTCATCACCCAGTTTTAAAACAATTTATTGTCATTTTAATAATCATGTTGCTATATAGTTAAGAAACATTAATGGATAAAACTAACCGACGAGCCGTTCGTGCTGAAATTCTTTATCCTTCTTTTCCCTCCCCTGACCATCTTTGGTACAAGTTCGCTGATTGGCTGTTGATTCACTCGGGGCGTCATCGTGAACGCCCGTAGATTTGACCAAAAATTGTTCTGGATTTCAGTACCTCAGCGGTCACTCCGCTGTTACTATTGTAGCTTCTCGATTTTGTACACGAACCACATATTCTCGGTCCGCGTTGAGCCTGCGAAAACTCCCCAATAATGACATGCCCGCCCGCTTTCACACTCGCTGTACATTATGTACAAATGAATTTTGAACCTTTGTGGGTGGGGGAATCTGTTTGGAATGGTGGATTCGTAGGGTGAGCGCGCACGCTTTCAAAGATGCTCTACTAAAAACGGCCAGAATCAGGTCTATTTAAACACCGACAGGGCTCTTTTGTCCATAAGTTAGACATTGTATGGATATTTGAGATTTCTGTATAAAATGTTACCCCTCATTTATCACAAAATGATCGAAACCAACAATATACGCCTTTACTCAACAAAATGAATTACCCCCTACCAAACAGACGAGCACACACACTCACATGCCACACCACAAACGCATGCATTTCAGTACAACTCTATACATTTCATGGATTTAGTTTCATTCTTAAAACCATTATGTGATTTTTTTTTTTTTTTTAATTACATTCAGTTTCCATTTGAAATAGCTTCATTTATTTTATATTCAGTAACAGGTTGGAAAAAAAAGTTCGTTTTGAGATTTAAGAATTAAAAGGGAGGTCCACTTGGATGTGGATTCTACTTTTAATTCCCATATCTGTTGTTTATGTACAGGAACATAAATTTGCGATTCAAAAAGTGAAAATATTTTTGAAATCATGATCTTTTAGGCTGTTCCATGAGTTATTAACGCAAATCAAGCGCCTGTACATGAAGAGAAAAATCAACAACAAAAATGAATGCCCAATTATAACCCGAAGCGAAAAAACGTTAAGAATAATAACATAAAAAAAGCCTATTGCAAGATCCTTTTGAGACGTAGTTTGGTTGCCAGGGACAAACAAGGGGTACATTTAATACGATGGAAACGATTTTCAAAACAACAACTTGAGGCGATTTTGAAACATTATTGTCGGTTCCAAAGAAATCTTGTTCAGAATACGTAATACGTTATTGTCAATGTACGCTCATTTCCATAGGTGAGGCACTTTAATGACATTTTCCGAAAGTAGTTGCTAACGTGTCTTTTTAATTAAATTGTTGTGAAGTTATGCCAGAATGGGCTCTCTTCTCTGCGTGGAAGGGGGTGCAACCTGGCTATATTCACTCAATGCTTTGAGCACTTACATTTGGTCGCCTCGTTGAAAGCATTGGCGATTTTTGAATGACTAAACCCCTTTAAAGCTGGCTATAAAATATGGAAGAAGCACATTTGTGATCGAATTCAATTTAAGTTTAATAAGATGTGTTCACAACAAATCAGTTTGAAAATGTATGAATGCAATAATAGGATCAGGGTTTTACAGTAGATCAAATCGACAATTTTCATGACGATAAGAAATTGTGCATGACAGGCCTGTTGATTGGATTATCTACATTTATTACATATATAAAAGCCTACCAAAAATTGATTGTATTAGATGTACTTTGGAAATAAACAGGTGTCAAAGGTTCTAATAAAAATAGATAATCAGCTTTATCTAGATTATGTTGAGGGGGTTATAAAATATTGATTACACTTTTATAGCTCTAATATTAGCAAACGTCACCAACAATTCAGCAAATAAAGCAAACCGAAGGTTATAAACTTCCTTTACAATACAACAAAATATTTATTTGAATATAACAAGGATAATACCTTTAGTCTACAATTCTATCAATAAACGATAGGTCGTTAAAACCTTGCCAAACGACTTGGCCTCGTTTTGCTTCATTATCTCTTTCATGAGAAACATAATACCTTGGCGTTTTATTGATTCATGTAATAAATAGGTTATACATGGCTAGCTATTCGCCATTCCCGAAAAGTCTAATGGGTTCAACAAAAGGCTGGAGATAAGAAGAACCAGGGTTTGAGCTGTAGTTAATTGCCAACTCGAGATAAATTTGATGGATTTAGTTCATTCTATACATCGAATTCTGTAGAACTTTGCAGGAAGTATGAACATGTCATGTATATCCTATCTGTGAAATTTAAACGTTAGCAGAGTCCTAATATTCAAATTATGCAAGGAAACTCGTTTACCTGCTAGACTTCTCTGTCAGACACTATTGAGTGACTGACTGGCCTATTTTCTTCTTTCGTAATAAGTTTAATAACATACATAAAATGAGCTGTAAAGGGTACATGAGCATTTGTCTACATCAATAACCCACTTCTTGTAATGGCCAAAATTAATCTGATTGAATCTTTGCGCAGCATAAAACGTACGACTATTCGGTACAATGGTATGAAAATCGAGACTATTACTTACTGGCTCCATAGCTCTTAAGTCAATTCGACAACTAATAGTCGTTATTTCCCACTTAAAGACATTTTCAAGCCCCCCCCCCTCTTTTTTTAAAGGGAAATTCTAAATTAGTATTATCTTTCAGATGCCACTGGAATTTGACCTTTTAATTTTTGAGCCTGCAAATGGGACATAGTCCTTTTAAAGATACTATGTCCATTTTGCCGCCAACATCAGATTCTATAGAACTTTGCAGGAATTATGAGTAGATGTCAATTATATCCTATCTGTAAAATTCAAACATTAGTAGTGCCTAGTATTCAAACTATGCAAGGATACCCGTTTACATTCTAGACTTCACTGTCAAATACTATTGAGTGACTGACTGGCATCTTGTTTACTTTGGTATTACATAAAATGAGGTGTAACAGGTACATGAGAATTTGTCTACATCAATAACCCACTGTTTGTAATTGCCAAAATTAAATGATTGAATCTTTGTGCAGCACATAAATGAACGACCATTCTGTAAAATGGTCTGAAAATCAGACTTAGGTGATTGCAATCACTTTAGTCGATTCGACAACTAATTGTCGTTATTTTCTTACTAAATTTTGTTGGCCTTCTAATTGGACATAGTACCTTTAATAACATTTCATTTCCATTTGAAATGGCTTCATTTATTTTACATTCAGTACCAGGTTTTTTAAAAGTTCATTTTTATATTAAAGAATCAAAAGGGAAGTTCACCTAGATGTTGATTCTACTTTTAATTCCTTCATCTGTTGTTTATATACAAAAACATAAATTTGCGATTCAAGGAGTGAAAATACTTTTGGAATCATGATCTTTTATGCTGTTCCATGAGTTATTAACGTAAAGCAATCGCTTGCACGTGAAGAGAAAATCGAGAAGAAAAAAAGAATAATAAAAAATAGCATTTTGCAAGATCTTGTTGAGGTGTAAATTCGTTGCCAGGGACAATCAAGAGGCAATTTCATTACGATAGTAATGCTTTTCAAAACAACAACTCAAGGGCAATTTGAAACCATACTAGTCTTGTTCAGACGGAGGCAAGTTACCCTACGCTAAAGGTCGTGTTAAGAGCTAGTCGGGGTAAATATGGCGAGGTATATGGCAGGCCAAGCATGCCACTATCCGTACAACTATACAACTATACGACTATACGTCTATCCGGCCGGCCAATCAGAACGCATGAAACTATATATCTAAACAACTGTACAAGTCGTCGCTGATTTTACGAACCGGCATACGAAGCGTTTTTCGTGTCAATTTTCGATTTCAATATTTTTACATATTCTGAATGATATTGTCATAATCAACCTTTCTGCAAAATTTTAGGTCATAAAACGTTTTAATTAAAAAGTTATTCGATTTTATAAAATGTATGCGCTATGTATGCCAGTTCGTAAAGCTCCAGTTAACGCGTGAAAAGGAATTTGTTGATTTTACGAACCGGCACGCGTGGCTACAACTAGTCTGCTAGCAGAATAGATTGACCGAAATCTGATGATTAAACTTCGAGTCTGCGTGGAACTGGTGACTTGAGGTTTATTTTGTTCTCGATTCAATGAAAATATATGCACGTCGTGTTTGAATTATCTATAAAAATGTAAATAAACCTCTCCTAAATTGGTGATTACCCGATGATTAAATCCTCTTTCGCTAACCCAGTCCCACATATAGCGGGTTATGTTAGTGTATCAAAGCTACATTACAAGTAACGTGCAATTTTAAAGTGTTTCGCTAAATGAACGGGACCCATTAAGTTAGATTCTGGGGTTATCGTAGTGACAACAGGCCCAATTTATTTGCTTCTAACCTGTGGGCTATATGTTTATAACTTAAAGTAATGTGATGTGGCAAAACAGGCTAGTGACTAGTGTAGTGTGTAGTGACGTAGTCGTAGTGTAGTGAGTAGTGAGTACACGTACTGCATCAACATCTACCAAAGATCACCATCACATTTACCTTTACTTTAGTTTCAAATTCACTTGAGACTTGCATAATTTGGTCATATATGTAAGTCTTTTCTTTGCATCCTTATTATAAGTGGTTTTAGGTAAGACTAGGGTTCAAGTCTTTGGTTCGTCTGCTCGTACTCATTGAAAGACTTTTCACTTTCAGCAACTAAACCCCGGCCCCCCCACTCCGGGGTCGGAATGATCGCATGTGTGTTACCAAAATGTCCGGTAAAGGGGTACTTTTCGTGCGACAAAGTCCGGCCCGAGAATTGTAAGAAAAGTGGGTGTAGATCTATTTAACTTTCACCCAGAGATTTCTTTAAAAAGGGGGTGTTTTTTTTTTCGCTCACTCTTTGGACTCCTGAGAAGTTATTCCGAATTTAGGGGGGTAAATTGAGCATTTTTCGGAATTTAGGGGGGTACATTGAACATTTTTCCTAATTTAGGGGGGTCTCCGAAAAGCCCGCGAAAGGGGGGTTCGGAAGTGTTGGCAGTCCTCAGATAGGGGGTGCTTTCAAAAAGAGGGAACGAGCATATGCGTACCCTAAATAACACTGAGTGGGGGGGGGGGGGGCTGGGAACTAAACAAGGATATTGTGGTGTGTTGTCTCTCATAATGGTCACGATTGCTTAGTACAGAGTGAAAGAAATGACTTGAAACAATATAATTTAACAGTCTGACTGGGTCTAAACTCTAATGCACTAAAATTATTGTACATGTAGAACCACATGCCTTCACCAAGTCAGGTCTAGCACTTGGTAGGTTTGCCAGTGTTATAGATAGGATTATCAAATATCAGGTTTTGTTTTCTTTATAAACTATTGATATTTGAATTATTATAAATACCTTTATTCAATCATTAGATGTAGTTTATCCAGGATAGCCTTGTCCAGTAGAACAAGGACAAATCTACTAACTTGGTTTCCTTGACTGATATCAAAAGGAGAAAGAATTTGGTACCAAGGAGAGGCACTTCAGTGAAAATGAAATGGGGCAGCAGATGGTGGCGGGGAAAGTGTTGGCAGTGTCGGAACCTGGACTTGTACACACTATGGATATGGGAGACATCCCATTCGCTGAGCTTGGTTAGTAATACATTTTTCTATTCAGATACTTTCTTCTTGTTAATGCACATCATCCAAATTACTTTCTATATAGACTGTTAACAAAACTGAGTACATCTCATAATTTGCAGTTGGGTACTAGAAGTTTGTGATAAAGATTTGTTGATATGCTTTTTAAAAATTGGGATTATGTTGAGAGGCTACAATTCTTTCACTGGGTTGAACTAATGCAATTCACTAAATTGTTCTTTACCAGAGATTTTGGAAACACGAATGCGGTCCCTTTGACCCCGGAGTGGGGGGGGGGGGGGGGGGGGCGGCGTACCCGCCAGATAATAAAAAAAATATTAGGTGTGTTTATCTCCATAGTAACTTTAATTTATTTGTTTCTGGGTATAGTGATATTTAAGCCAACATAAGAATATGTTTATGGTGTAGAATGCTTCCAATGCAGTCCAATAATTTATCTCATTATTTCTGTTTTATTCTGAATAATCAAATGCAAATATTATATGTATTGCTTTGCAGTGATTCAGATACGTTCACGCCCAATGACCGATGATACTAAGTTTGACTGCCCAAGGATTGACAGCCTAAAAATGCTCCTAACCGAGCTGAATTGGCCATCAGATCCTCCAGCAAGGATGTAATGTCCCACTTCCATACATTTACCCCTTTTGATTGAAGACCAGCCAACTTAAAGCTCACAGATTGGTGGTTAGTTATTCCTCATTCTATATTTTTTGTTGTTGTAGCTAATAAAGATATACATGTAGCCTATATTAATGTAACTAGATACGTGCATAATACTGAGTATTTTTATTGGTTTTGAAGTTTGACAAACATACCTGAAAATAAATGAAATTACCACCTTCCAGTATGATTTTATGACAGATATCATTGTCCTAAAGAATGGTACATTTTTGAAATATGAATCATGCAATTTCCATTCCAGTTAAAGAAAAGTTATAGTTTTGGGTAATATTCATTACACCAACTAGTATATTTTTAGCATATATTTGTGAATATCTGGATTTAACTCTGAAACTATGAATTGTGATCAAACAACATTCACAAGTGATTATAATATTGTGATAAGAACTTAGCAAGTGGTTAGGTAAAAATAAGTTTAAAGAATTACCAGATGTATCTTTCTTTAAATTCTCTGTTGACATTCACGTTGAATCTGCTCGCAAAGTGAATACGGATTAATGTTATGACACTGTTAATTGTTGTATAACTACCTTTCAGTTTTTCTTCACAATTTATTATACATGTACATGTATTTGGATTCTGGGTAAGCCTGATATGAAGTTTTTGTTTTGTTTTTTAGTTGCTATATACATGTACCTACTCCAGCATACATGTATTTATCTGTATTTAGTATTCCATGATATTTTCTTGTCTCATTTCAAAATTCCTCTGTTGTATTTTTATGCTCCCAATGAAATGAAATAAATGAATGATATCGATTGTTTTATTTCAAGTGATTCAAATGGCCCCAGTTCTACAAAAGGAAAGCCCAGTTTGCTGACAGCCCACACACTGACTGCTAACGATGGTCCACAAATAATTGCTCAACAAATTGAGAGCCAAGGGTTCCCAAACCCATGGACAACAGGTCACTGGTTTTTAGGTAAGTTACATGATTGTTTACACCTCCTGAATGCAACTATTGAGTGATATTTAAGAAGTATCCTTCTATTAAGTTGTTTTATCAGGGGATGTCTATTTGTATTACCTTTGGTTATTGCAAGGTGCGGCTTAGAGAAATAAGCTTAGGATTTGCAATTGATGCATTAACTTTGACTGCACTTCCTAAGTTTTTTGAATCATGATTTATGTGTTACGACAACTTCAACACATTTTGTTGATTTCATTAGAATATATTTTTGTAAAAAATATCCGTTTGTGGCTTCTACAACCTCATATTCAGTAATTTAGACCAAAGCAAGATTCATTAAATTCAATGAACCATCCAAACCAAGACTGATGAGGAATATTGCATACCGGTATGTGATATTAATTTCTAAACTGCTCTCAAACTTTGTTGCTCCCTGTGTTAAAGTTCTCGGACCTGGTGAGGACATCCCAAAGGCAGAATGAAACAGAACCCATGGAGTTGGATACAGACTTTGAGGATGAAGTACACAAAGAGGAATCTGACACAGAATACTTCCTGTTAGCTGCTGTCGGTCAGTAATAGCACAGAAGATGTTTCCGCACCTGTTATATTGTAATTTGTATTCATGTTATTTGAATCATAATCATTCAAATTATATACATCTATATATATATTACATAATTCTATACATTTTTCCAAGGTTTACAAGTAAAAGATATATTGGTAATGTTCAAAATAACATTGGTATCTACACTTGGTTATTCCAAACCAACTTAACTAGTACCCATGCTACAACATCCTAACGTATAGTATGAATTTATCAAAAAATTACAGTACCTTCTTCGTTTTTATTTTGTAGCCTTCATTTGCAAGCCTCCACAAGGATCTTGAATTGTAATAGGTTTATTGTCATTTAAATTTAACAACTTAATAAATTAACAAGTAATTATGCTACAACATTGTATTATACATGACAATTTAAAAAGGTTTCGTGAGTGGGGGCCACTTGAAGAGCTAAAGGAAAAAATCATAGAAAGGAAGATGGTGTATTCTAAGATTTGACTTATCTACTGAGGAAATTACATAAAAGTTGGAAGGCTTTAGAATGAGAGACACTTCCTTTATTAGTTGGACATACATTTTGTTATATTTACATTGTTTAATGCTTTCAGTTTCATACAGTAACTCTTCTCCTGTTGGTGGATCTTTTCTGATGGCTTTCATTGACAAATTTTAAAGGGATTAAAATGTATTGTTGAAGAATGCGTTGTTGACATATAATGGCCTTGCAAACAATTTTCTATTTTGTTTTGGTTATAAATAGACTCTTTTTGTTCTTATAAAACATTACTCTTTTTCTTACTGCCGGCTTCTACTGTAGGCCCTCTACCATTAAATGTCATAAATAATAATGATTTTTAACTGTTAACCCTTGCATACTAACGGGGAGGGGGGCAGTCCCCAAAATAAAATTCAAACGGGTTTTTTTTTTTTATTCAATACCATAGATTTTTACAAATGTTCCTGAAATTTTTCCGGGATTTGTTCTCACCTATTGTAAATTATACTTTTGGTTGCGTTTGTTGGATAGTGACATATTCCCAAATTTACAGTCAGGTAAAAAAAATATGCTTATTAAGAAATTAAAATGTCAGGGCTCGAGCCCCGCCCCTCCCACTTCACTTAAAAACAAAAAGGATGTTAAAGAGAAAATGAAAAAAAAAGAAAGGAAGGTGACCTGCGAGTGTCACAAATGAGGTATCAAGATATGCTCATCTGACCGTAATTAAATGCCTAAAACTCCTGAGCTTGCGGGGGCTCCGCCACCTGACCCAACCGGGTGCTCTTAGGCGGGCCCTTGTGTGCTTATATGACCGTTATTTAATGCATAAAACCCCTAAGCTTCTAGGGGCTCCATCCCCTGGACCCCACTCCACTTAGTGACCGGCTAGTGTCACAAACAAGGTATAAACAAATATGCTCATCTGACCGTAATTAAATGCCGAAACCCCTGAGCTTTCGGGGGCTCAGCCCCATTGAATCCCGCCGTGGACCGCACGCCTTTTTACAATCAACTTGCTTCGCCCGCTACGCTCTGCCTGACCCCCCCCCCATTACTTTGGAAAACGTTTCGCGGGGCCTGCATGTAATATTTAGGAGCGGTACATGGTGATGCACATTTTTTTTGGCTTCCCAAACGATTTTGCTCATTACGCAACTGACTGTTTTTATATTTTTTTCTTTTCAATGCATGAAATCACATACTTCTGTTTAGTTGTTATTGAACTATTATGGACATATACAATTTATAACCTTTTTTTAATGATTTCTTGTATTTTACTGTAGATATAAGACAATATTACTCTCCGATGGTTGGGTAGACGTATAGTCGTATCGTTGTATAGTTGTACAATATTATGGCACTTCAACCCGGACGCTGTTGCGTTCACGGGTACTTCGATGGACGGATCATGGACCCTAGTACAGATGGACATATCTTTGATCACATTATGACCACCGCCACCTGATAATGTGTATGTTGATGAGGACATTCATTTAACGCGACGATGTTGATTATTTAATCACGCATCATCACTGACAAAAGAAACGTTTACATTACTTAAGATTCTTTTCGCTATGCCAGGGCACAGAGTGTAGTTTCTGGAAAATTATCGTGATTTATGACCAGTTATAGAGGAGCAGTGAACCCCACATTATGAAAATGTATGTGATATTAGATTGATTATTAAAGAATTGGACACTTGTGAACATACATCCGGACTTGCCAAACTTTGAAAAATACATATTCTTTACTGTCCCATTACCTTCTTTTCCTTGGAAATGGATAGGATAAGTTTTTAAAATGAAGTTAAAAATCATTGTGTTACTGCCAATTTTACAGGTTTCTCTTGGAAACTACTTCTTATTTCCTATTGAAAACTTCATATACGTCAATGTTCATTTGTACGCCAAAACTGCACATGCATTTCCGTGATTTTTAGCGATTAAGTTTCTTTTGCGCAGGCATTTTGTAGATTCTTCAAGGCATGGTTCTGGTTTTATTTATAATTTCTGACTGGCGGCGGTGGTGCTGAGATCAAAGCTTGGAAGCATGTTTGGAATGTCATTATGATACTATTGGCACAATCAGGTGCATGAATATATTATGGTACCGATCAGTGTCCGTTTGTAATAGGTCAATGGATGTTAGACGTATAGTCGTAGAGTTATATAATCTTATAATTGTATAGTTGTACAGTTGTGTAGATGTACGATTTTCCTGCGTTCTGATTGGCCGGCTGGATAGACGTACAATCGTATAATCGTATAGTTGTATAGTTGTACGGATAGTGGCATGCTTGGCCTGTCATATACCTCGCCATATGTACCCCGACTAGCTCTTGGGTAACTTGCCTCCGTCTGAACAAGATTGTTAGCGAGCTTTCGATTTTGGCACCGAACGTCAGTTACTACGAAGTACTGGACCGTGGAGACGTTGCGCAGCTCACGTCCGTTTTCAAGACCATGCTTTCGTCGGTCACGTGACCACTTTTGAGATCAGGTGATTAAGTACACAAGTTCACAGTGCGCGAAAATCTGATAAGAGGAATATCATACGGATAACAGAAAAAGAAAGTTAGAATGATTAAACAACAAATAACATAAATACAGATGATAGAAGAATAAACGGGATAGCAAAAGGAAATAATAACAACAAAGAAAAACATAAAAGAAATTATAATAGAAGGAAGAAACAAAGAATAACATAAGGAAAGACAGAAAAAGAAAGTGATAGAATGATAAAAACAAAGAATAACATTAGAGAAGGTGATAGAAGGAAGAAACAAAGAATACAAAAAGGAAAGAGAGAAAGAGAAAGTGATAGAATGATAACAAAACAAAGAATGATATAAGAGAAGATGGAAAAAAGGACGAAAAAATAACGAAAGGAACGACAGAAATGGAAAGTGATAAAATATTAAAAGTAAAGAATGGCATAAGAGAAAGTGATATAAGGAAGAAACAAGGAATAACAAAAGGAAGACAGAAGGAGAAAGTGATAGAATGATAAAAACAAAGAATAAAATTTGTTAAAAGGTGATAAAAGGAAAAAAACAAAGAATAACAAAAGTAAAGACAGAAATAGAAGTAATAGAATGATAAAAAACAAGGACTAACATGAGAGAAGATGATAGAAAAAGAGACAAAGAATAACAAAAGGAAAGACAGAAAGAGAAAGTAATAGAATGATAACAACAAAAAAATCATAAGAGAAGGTGATAGAACAAGAGAAAGAAAGAAGGGAAGAGAAAAATTAGAATAATAAAAACAAGATAACATAAAGGTCGTGATAGAAGTAGAAACAAGGAATAACATGATATGAAAGATAGAATGAAAAAATGATAGAACGATATCAACAAACAATAACATAAGAGATGATCGATTATAACAAGAACAACATATTACGGTAAGACAGGAAGAGAAAATGATTACAAAAAGATAATGGAAAGGTAGAAGAGAAGATGAAAGATAGACAAACAACAAATAACGTAAGAAATACAGGAAAAATGATAGAAGGAAAACAAAGAATAACATGATAAAGATAAAAATTGATAATGAAAGAAAATTCAAAGATAGGAAAGAAGATGAAAGATGGAAATACAGAAGAAGAAAAATTATAGAATGATACAAAATAAAAAAAATAAAGCAAAAGATGAATTCACAACGATGACTTTATATAAGAATTGAATAAAAAACATCCCTAGTTTATACCGAGTCGTCAGAAGTTTGATCAGAGAATCCGCTGAAACTGCACTCACGTTGCGTTTTCACGGCGACGGGGATTCACGGAAATTGACCCCGACTCCCGTCGTGTGAGTAGGGACTTTTAGATTTGCACGACGAGAACGTGGACTGCCACGTGTGACATCTTTTTAAAGCCTCGGTCACAAATGCCATTACCAACTGCTACGAGTGCCGTACGAACGATTTTCAGATAATGGAAAAGCAGGGAGATTCGTACGAAATTATCGTTCGTACGAACCTTTGTGACCGTAGCTTAAGGCAATGTGACGTCCTTTTAACGATTTTTAAAACAAAAACTCGAGGCGATTTTGAAACTTTATTGTCGGTTCCAGAGAAATCTTGTTCAGATTATGTAATATGTTATTGTCAATGTACGCTCATGTCCATAGGTGAGTCACTTTAATGCTATCTTCCGAAAGTAGTCGTTAACGTTTTATTTTTCTTTTGTTGTGCAGTTACGCCAGATTGGGCACCGTGCTTTGCTTTGGCGGGGTGAGGGGGGAGGGGGGGGGGGGGCAACATAAACCTGTTTATATTCACTCAACGCTTTGAGCACTTACATTTGGTAGCCTCGCTGAAGCACGGACATTTTCGGAATGACTAAACCCCTTTGAAGCCGGCTATGAAATATGCAAGAAGCATATTTGTGGGTGATCGAATTAAATTTTAAGTTCTAATGAGGTGTTTTCACAAAATGTATAACAAAAATAATAGGATCTGGGTTTTACAGTAGATCAAATCGGCAGTCCAAGTGAATTTTAGGGGAAGCCTTTACCGACATGTATCTTACATTTCAAATTCTCATCCAGTAAATGATTCTTCGCACATACAATGTAGATGGGCATTCAGTTCATCAAAATATAACAAAACGAAAAGAAAATAATCTCTAAAATCTATGGTACAAATGAGTGTTTTTATACAAACTTCATCAGACAGGAAGAGGGAAAAAAGGATATAAAACTTTCTCACCATTTGTTTAGTAAAAAATGTATAACTCCTGACAAATGTTATGTCTGTAAACCGAACATAAATTAACAAATTATGTATCATCAAATTATTTACAATCCAGACGAATTATACATAAGTTCTGTACACTTCATATATATAATAATATATATATATATATATAACTCAGCATGTATATCTTTTTTTATCAATTTTTTTTAAGCCAGTGAATACAGTAATTTTGAATTAGCATTGTCATATTTCTTCCTCCAGGAAAGAAAACCACCCTTATCCCCGTATACCTTATCAAGCAAGTGCCCCCTCCCCCCAAACTAAAAAGAGAAAAGAAATGAAATCAAACGTTTGAAAACATGTAAGAACTACTATAAGAACTGTAAGACCTACAGGAATGGAAATAAAAACATATATCGTTTGTCAGCAGTGTAAATGTTGTAGAGTTTCTTTAACTACTATTGCATTGTGATACGAAAAATGTTTTCATCAACAGTTTTAATTTAAACAAAAATATACGAGTCTTGTCGGTACGGAGTCACTGATCTCTACATAGATTAGTGTACATAGTACGTACATACAAGAGATTTGCATACGATCCTTACAATAATATTCAATTGGCAACACGCTATTTCTTGTCTGTTAAATGGTGGCTCTGACCACCCGTTTTCGAAATATCTTCACCCTGACGAGGTTTTCATTAGTTTTCGCAGTTCATATTTGCAAAATCATATCATCTACATTAGCAAATGTGAATAGCTTTGGGATGTATTCGAAAGAATTACATAATTTCTTCGTACGACGGAGACGGAGAATGTGCTGCTTCACCCTCGTCGCACGGTGAGTTTATACACGTGTACGGACGGAGAGTTGACGGTCTCGATTACCCACAGTTCTCTTCAGCTAATTGTCAATTAAAATTATCTTGTATACTATAATCACCATCCTTTCACCCGGGAACAAGCTAGTTTGGGATTTGTGTATTTTTATCCTACCAATAGGCATATTGTAATCGGCGATTACAATAACCACAGCACGCAATGGGAATATGATACCACTGGAGATGATGGAGCACTAGTTGAAACATGGGCCCAAAACAACGACCTAAAACTAATCCACGATCCAAAGATCCCAAAGTCTTTTGCCAGTGCCCGCTGGAAGAGACGCTACTACCCGGATCTAGTTTTCTGCAGCAGGCTGCTTGCTCCACCAGTCGTAAGTTTGTAGCTGAGCCGATTCCAAGATCCCAACACCGACCCATTGGCATTCAACTGACTGCGATTATCACACCAAACAAGACCCCGTTCAAGCGCAGGTTCAAATTTGATAAATCGACTGGCCTGCTTTCACCGAACTCCTTGATCATGCCCTAACACATCTCCCTGCAGATCCAAAGAAGTACTATGAATCCTTCATAGATATAGTCAGGAAGGTGTCACGTAGACATATCCCAAGAGGCTCCCGCACGACATACATTCCAGGCATCGATGAGGAATCAAGTCAGCTTCTGAAAAACTACACCACAGCCTACGGCACAGATCCCTTCTCAGAGGACACCATCAACCTTGGAGAAGAGCTCATATCAAGGATATCTCAACGACATAGGCAGATGTGGCAGCAAATGATTGAAACGACGGACCTAAGACAAAGCAGCAGGAAAGCGTGGGCCACCATACGCAAGCTCGGCATTGACAGCACCAGAGCCCAACAGCATTATAACGTTACGGCAGACCAAGTAGCAAATCAGCTGTTGAAAAATGGAAAGGCCCCCAAGACGACAAATTCACACAGGCACAAACTACCTTGAGTTGACCAGAAGGGGTCTATTCGCTATTCATAAGGACCGTTATTCATAAGGTCCGCTATTCATAAGGACCGTTATTTATAACGTGTAAATTCCCGTACTTCCTGGTCCGCTATTCATAATGGCAAAAGAGGGTCACTATTCATAAAGAAATAAGGTTCGTTAATCATAAGGACCGCTATTCATAACGTGAGATGAGGGTCGCTATTCATAATTCATATTAAAGGTCATTAATCATAAGGACCGCTATTCATAATATGAAATCAGGGTCGCTATTCATTATACGACGAGAGGGTCGCTATTCATAATACGAAAAAAGGTTCATTACTTATAAGGGTCGCTATTCATAACACGGGAATAGGGTCGCTATTCATAATACGAAATGAGGGTCGCTATTCATAATAGGAGAAGAGGGTCATTATTCATAATAGGAGAAGAGGGTCGCTATTCATAATACTAAATGAGGGTCGCTATTCATAATAGGAGAAGAGGGTCGCTATTCATTATATACGAAATGAGGTTCGCTATTCATAATAGGAGAAGAGGGTCGCTATTTATAATACGAAATGAGGTTCGCTATTCATAATAGGAGAAGAGGGTCGCTATTCATAATAGGAGAAGAGGGTCGCTGTTCATAATACGAAATGAGGTTCGCTATTCATAATAGGAGTAGAGGGTTGCTATTAATGATACGAAATGAGGTTCGCTATTCATAATAGGAGAGGAGGGTCGCTATTCATAATACGAAATGAGATTCGCTATTCATTAATAGGAGTAGAGGGTCGCTATTCATAAAAACGAAATGAGGGTCGCTATTCATAATATGAAATGAGGGTCGCTATTCATAATACGAAATGAGGGTCGCTATTAATAATATGAGTAGAGGTTCGCTGTTCATATTAGGAAATGATGGTCGTTATTCATCATATAGAGTTAGGGTCGCTATTCATAATACGAAATGAGGGTCGCTATTCATCATAGGACTAGAGGTTCGCTGTTCATAATAAGGAATGAGAGTCGCTATACATAATACGACTAGAGGTTCGCTAATCATAATACGAAATGAGGGTCGCTATTCATAATACGGTATAAGGGTTGCTATTCATAAAACAAAATGTAAATTAAATAAGCAATAAACATCAGTAGGCAAAATAATGGATAGGGGATATCCCACGGCTGTAGCGTAGGCGGGAGGGGGCCATATGGCCCCGAATATTTGTAGAAAACATTTATTGACAACATATTGAAAACATTTCTGAACAAAAGAAAAGAAAAAGGCGTGCCCCCCCCCCCCCATCAGTCCGACCATTCGGCCTACCCTCCCTGCAGTATTTCAGTGGTACAAGTACATATTACTGACAATTCTCGTCCAATTAGTTCATAGATGGCGTAGACTGTTTGTGTTTCACGGGTGGGGGGGGGGGGGGGTGTGGTTGGGGTGTAGCAGTGTTGCCATCAAGGGGTTGATCTATCATGTCCCTTACCTTCAGCAAAGGATGGAAGCGACAAAAAGGGGGTTGTAGGCAGGGGAGTCGCTAGACCTTTTTCAGTTTGAGGTGGGGGGGGGGGGGGGTGAAGAGGCCAATGAATACCGACAAAAATAGCTACCATTTATATATTAACATAATATATTTACATGTATATGTTATTGCCAATGTCCCAATGTCTACAAATTTAACCCTATAAATCCGGGGTCTATTCGCTATTCATAGGACCCGCTATTCATAAGGTCCGCTATTCATAAGGACCGTTATTCATAACGTGTAAATTCCCGTACTTCCTGGTCCGCTATTCATAATGGCAAAAGAGGTCAATATTCATAAAAAAATAAGGTTCATTAATCATAAGGACCGCTATTCATAACGTGAGATGAGGGTCGCTATTCATAATTCATATTAAGGGTCATTAATCATAAGGACCGCTATTCATAATATGAAATTAGGGTCGCTATTCATTATACGACGAGAGGGTCGCTATTCATAATACGAAATAAGGTCCATTATAAGGGTCGCTATTCATAACACGGAAGAGGGTCGCTATTCATAATACGAAATGAGGGTCGCTATTCATAATAGGAGAAGAGGGTCGCTATTCATAATACGAAATGAGGTTTGCTATTCATAATAGGAGAAGAGGGTCGCTATTCATAATACGAAATGAGGTTTGCTATTCATAATAGGAGAAGAGGGTCGCTATTCATAATACGAAATGAGGTTCGCTATTCATAATAGGAGAAGAGGGTCGCTATTCATAATACGAAATGAGGTTTGCTATTCATAATAGGAGAAGAGGGTCGCTATTCATAAGACGAAATGAGGGTCGCTATTCATAATAGGAGAAGAGCTATTCATAATAGGAGTAGAGGGTTGCTATTCATTATACGAAGTGAGGGCCGTTATTCATAATAGGGTCACTATTAATAATAATATGGAATGAGGTTCGCTATTCATAATAGGAGAAGAGGGTCGCTATTCATAATACGAAATGAGGTTCGCTATTCATAATACGAAATGAGGGTCGCTATTCATAATACGTATAAGGGTTGCTATTCATAAAAAAAAATGTAAATTAAATAAGCAATAAACATCAGTAGGCGAAATAATGGATAGGGGATATCCCACGGCTGTAGCGTAGGCGGGAGGGCCCACATGGCCCCGACTATTTGGAGGAAAACATTTATTGCAAACATTTATTGAAAACATTTATTGAAAACATTTCTGAACAAAAGAAAAGAAAAAGGCGTGCCCCCCCCCCCCTCTCCCCCCCCCCCCCCCCCCATCAGTCCGACCATTCGGCTACCCTCTGTGCGGTATTTCCGTGGTACAAGTACATATTACTGACAATCTCGTCCAATTAGTTCATAGATGGCGTAGACTGTTTGTGTTTCACGGGGGGGGGGGGGTGCGGTTGGGGTGTAACAGTGTTGCCATCAAGGGGTGATCTATCACGCCCCTTAACTTCAGCAAAGGATGAAGCGACAGGGGCGTCGCTAGACCTTTTTCAGTTTGAGGTGGGGGGGGGGGGGGTGAAGAGGCCAACGAATACCGACAAAAATAGCTACCATTTATATATTAACATATATATACATGTATATGTTAATGCCAATGTCCCAACGTTTACAAATTTAACCCTATAAATCCGGGCCAGGAGCTACATTATTTTCACCCCCCCCCTTCCCGTGCGAAGCGCGGAAGCTTTGACGTTCCATTAAAATATTAGAGAAAGAAGACGATTCGTTGTACCGTTCACTACTCTTAATCCTTGTCTGAACTCATTTTCCCCCGTATAAGTGCCCTTCAAAGCTTATTTTGATCCCTCCCCTGTTGTTTTCTAGAACTTCCATGATGACCTAGTACATTGTATAATGCTTTACTTGCAGATGGTTTACCTAGTAAGATGCATGTGCTTCCTTGCATTGAGGTCAATTCAGGTCTTACATATTGATGAGCTGTTTGAAATTAACTAGGAGGTATGCTCGTATTGGGGAATGTGGCTTGCTGCTCTACTTTTTAAAAAAACTTCCCACAACATGTAATGAGTGTTTAGTGTACATTATATTGGACGTACAGTGATAGATGGAAAGTTATTTCAGTATATTCGAAATTACTTTTAGGTAACTCCTTTTTCCTCCCACATCATCATCAACATTCATTATTTTCATTAGTTCATGAAATGCATTCAGAAAATGAAGAAAAAAAGAAACGAAAATAACCCGTTAAAGCGCGGAAGCTTTAACGTTTCATTAAAATATTAGACAAAGAAGACGATTCGGACGTTTCGGGCGACTCTTAATCATTGTTTGAATTCTCAAAAATGTTTTTTTATCGATAAAAAGTCACACTTCGTAGGGGAAAAAAATTACCTACATAATACATCTCACCGACTTTAAACTTCTACATAAATATAGTATACGAAGATCGAGCAAGAATACCGACACAGCGGACCGACACAGCAACAAAATTATCTACGCGTATCGTTCTTGCTCCCTCGACGTGGCGACTCACCAAACATACCCTTCTCTCTCTTTCTCTTTAATCCCCCTTTTCTTTTGCTTCTTTTCTTTCTTTTTTCTTCTTTTCCTTTCTTTCCTCTCCTTCGTCTTTGTCTTTTTTCTCTTTCTTTCTTCTCTTCTCTTTCCTTTCTTTCCTTTCTTTTTCTTTTCTTTTCTTTTCTTTCCCTTTCCCTCTTCCCTTTTCCCCTCCCCCTTTTCTCATTTTTCCCGACAGCAGCGCAATTTTACCGACAATATCTTGACAGGTGGGGTTGTCGCACCCACACCCCCCTTAGCGACGCCCCTGGTTGTAGAGAGTTAGATTATATACAATATTCAAGCTTTTCGTAAACATATAATATTGCACGATTTTTTTTTTCTCCTCATAAGTAAGGAAGTAAGATTTTCAGGATTTAAAGTCAAATATGATACGATTTTGCGACCGTAAAGCATTATGCAAACGGTGGCGTCCCCTTTATTATGTCTTTTTTTTAAAGTAGGCCTATATTTTCTTTAAAAGCTTTGATAATTATATAAAAATACATCCCCTTAATCTAGCTAATATATTTCCCCCGCTCCAGTGGTGACAAAAAGGAAAACATAACACACACATAATCCTATCGTAATTTGTCCACCTTGTGCGACCACCCCCCCTCAACTGATAGTCAAATTTCAAACCTACTTAAAAATAGACAAATATTCAGGGCCATGTGTCGCCTTGGTGGGTGTCCTCCGTCCAATATTTCCATTTGTTATGAGCATTTTGAATATTGCTTAGGCCTATTTCATTTTATGAATAAAAACCCTCATCCGTATTATAAATAGCGACCCTCTACTCCTATTATCAATACCGAACCTCTTCTCTTATTATGAATAGCGACCCTCTCCTCCTATTATGAGTAGGGACCCTCTTCTCCTATTATGAATAGCGACCTCGTTTCGTATTGTGAATAGCGACCATCTTCTCCAATTATGAATAGCGACCCTCTCCTCCTATTATGAATAGCGACCCTTTTCTCCTATTGTGAATAGCGACCCTCTTCTCCTATTATGAATAGCGAACCTCGTTTCGTATTATGAATAGCGACCCTCTTCTCCAATTATGAATAGCGACCCTCTCCTCCTATTATGAATAGCGACCCTCTTCTCCTATTATGAATAGCGAACCTCATTTCGTATTATGAATAGCGACCCTCTTCTCCTATTATGAATAGCGACCCTCTTCTCCTATTATGAATTGCGAACCTCATTTCGTATTATGAATAGCGACCCTCTTCTCCTATTATGAATAACGAACCTCATTTCGTATTATGAATAGCGACCCTCTTCTCCTATTATGAATAGCGACCCTCTCCTCCTATTATGATAGCGACCCTCTTCTCCTATTATGAATAGCGAACCTCATTTCGTATTATGAATAGCGACCCTCTTCTCCTATTATGAATAGCGACCCTCTTCTCCTATTATGAATAGCGAACCTCATTTCGTATTATGAATAGCGACCCTCTTCTCATATTATGAATAGCGACTCTCTTCTCCTAATTATGAATAGCGACCCTCTTCTCCTATTATGAATGCGAACCTCATTTCGTATTATGAATAGCGACCCTCTTCTCCTATTATGGATAGCGACCCTCTTCTCCTATTATGAATAGCAACCCTCTTCTCCTATTATGAATAGCGAACCTCATTTCGTATTATGAATAGCGACCTTCTTCTCTTATTATGAATAGCGACCCTTATGAATAACGACCCCGATTTTGCATTATGAATAGCGACCCTCTTCTCGTATTATGAATAGCGACCCTCTTCTCCAATTATGAAAAGCGGTCCTTATGAATAGCGGTCCTTATGAATAATGACCCTTTTCTCCAATTATGAAAAGCGGTCCTTATGAATAGCGGTCCCTTACGAATAGCGACATTGACCCGACAGAACATGTCTCTTTTCACGAGACCTATTTCTGAAAAAGAACTACAGAAAGTTATCTCCACGCTACAGGTCAACAAGGCGGCATGCATCGATGCCATCAGATCGGAGCAGATCAAACGCATGGGCTCTGTAGCACAGAAATGGCTGCTAGACATGTCTAACAAATGCATCGAGAACACCTGTGTCCCAAAACAGAGGCTCCGAACCAAAGTCGTCGCTATCCTCCAGCCAGGAAAGGACTCGAACGAAGCCAAGTACTTTCGACCGATCTCGCTCCTGTGCCAAACATACAAGCCGCTTGAACGCCTTATTCTCAACAGAATTGGGCCTCACGTTGACAGCCAACCAAATCGTGAACAGGCAGGTTCCGACCAGGAAAATCCACCACGGGACAACTTATCAACCTGACCCAACACATCGAAGACGGTTTTCAGAACAACCTCATCACAGGTGCAGTATTTGTGGAATTATCTGCGGCTTACGACACTGTCAATCACCAAAGACTACAGACAAAACTTCATGACATCACAAATGACCTCAAACCCACGAGATACATCCAGAAGATGATGCAGAACAGACGCTTCTTTGTCGAACTTGATGGGCAAAAGAGCAGATGGCGGAACAGAAAAACGGTCTCCCCCAGGGTGGCGTCCTGGCGCCAACACTCTACAACATCTACACTGCTGACATCTCTTCAACCGAGAACACTCAAAACTTCATCTATGTAGATGACACCTGCATCACAGCCCAGCATAGTACCTTTGAAGCTGTTGAACTTCACCTCAACACAGCGCTCGCAAGCCTTTCGGAAGACTACAGAGCACTCTACCTACGGGCAAACCCATCCAAGACTCAGGTTGTGTTTTCCACTTGAAAAACAGGGAGGCAAAGAGAGAACTGAAGCTTAAGTGGAACATTGTGCAGCTAAACCACTGCGAGCATCCAGTGTATCTAGGTGTAAAGCTCGATCGCACTTAATCCTTTAAGAAACACATCGAGAAGACAATATGCAAAGTATAATCTCGAAATGCCATCATCGGGAAGCTAGTATATTCACACTATGGCGCTGACCCCAAAACTGTCCAAACTGCAGCTGTTGCCCTCTGCATGTCATCCGCAGAATATGATTGCCCAGTTTGGAGCAGATCAGCCCATGTGAAGAAGCTTGACACTACACTCAATAACATAACTTTACATAACTATCTTGATCTAAGGAGACACGAACGAACGATCCTAAATTCTGATTACCCCCAAAATATGTACCACAACGTCAGTCCAAAAAAAGAAAACTAACCCCCCAAATCGCACTCGGCCCACTATAATCAGCTTATCGTGTATTTGTCTTTGCATGTATAATGGGCCGTCATTCATGACCTATTCCAAATTAAGTTTTTCTTCACGTTATATATATGTTTAATTCTGTTTTTTAAACTAGAAATTGCATTCAAGTTATATGTACGGTGCCATGTTAAAAGAAAAGAAATATCTGCTCTCTGGTACATTCATCTCATTTGATTTTGTAAATCCACAACATTTTTCTTCTTCAACTTTGTGCCGCAAAAAATGTTAGTTTATGCATGAGTGATTTCGAAAATCGAAGAATGTAGTGACCCGGATGAAATGCTAAAGATGATGCCTACGAAATTTGAAAGGAAAAGGACATGAGAAAAGCACCTAACAAGGAATAACAAGCACTACGTGCAAAACGAAAGGGATTTACTGACGATGAGGAAAACACTAAGGATAAGTATATTAATCGGGGAGAATGTGAACGAAAACAAAGCAATGACGAAGGTCGTCATTGCAATTAATGGGGCAGAATGTGAACGAAAACAAGGCAATGACGAAGGTCGTCATTGCAATTAGAAAAAAATGATAATATTCAATTATATACAGAAACAAACAAACAAGTTTTAAGATTATTCTCAAACACTTCACTGATCAGCTATGACGAATCTTTCGAGGGAGAGCGTTCCTTTGCATTATTAATAGTCAATCTTATAACCAACGCAGTAACCCATGGTATACATTTTATTATTTAGCATGCATTTTTTATGTGCAAAAACTACAATTCTAGCTCACATTGGAAAGGGGAATACTTTTGGAGACGGGGCGATTTCCTATAATCCTATACAAATACAAGTTTCAAGGATATAACTAAAAACTTTTTACAATCTGTCAATATCAATGTACTTTGTCATGTGTAAGCAACAAACAAGGAAAAGGGATTTTCCCATTACTTATTCTGGTTCTGGTTTCCGCAAATGAGAGAGAGAGAGAGAGAGAGAGAGAGCGAGAGTTAGAGAGAGAGAGAGAGAGAAAAAAAATCGTCGGTTCACTCGCGTCTGACTTGTCAGATAGCTCATTTTTGTTCTAAACTCTAAACCGTGCATAACGGACCTTGCTTGGCATTTCGAATCCAGGATTGGTAAGTTAATAGCCATTTTTTTATATTTACACAATGCGTTAGATTGGAGACCATAATTTCTATAGGAAATGTCGAAACAAATGGTAAATACCACGAAATCATTTTCATCGGCTATTTTCATTTTGGAGAAACTACAACGTATAGGTAAGCTAACACATTATGTAATCAGGATGACACGACGTTACAAACAATGGGTGGTATTCTGTTAGCGTGTACTAAGTTAGCGCGCACTAAGTTAGTCCACACTTTTATGGAGTGCCTGTTGTCAACTTATTTATCCTGTACAGATTATTTGAATCCTTCAATGAAAAGTCCTCAAAAAAATTAATTTTGCAATGAAATGGGAAGAAAAAGATAATATGAGTATGAACTGAATTTCAAAAAGTCTTTGGTAGATTATCTTTGTCATGAATATTGAAGGAGGAAGATGAAACCTAGCATTCCATAGAAGTGTGAACTAAAATTCTTGTTTAGTCTGGACTTAGTCCCGGCTTAACTTATGAGAATACCACCCAATGAAATTAATTGTTTGTTATACCCCTTTCGTCAAAAGTGGTGCTTTTGACAAGGAATGAATTGTTAACAGAGTACATGTCCTTGAGGCAATGGAATCCTTTGATTGAACGTGATGTTCTGTTATCGTTGTGTCATGTCTCCTTTTTATCGCCAAAAATCATAAATCTTTGCATCGCTATCCATTTCGCACAAGATTGACACATGTGGACGGTTCCCCCAAAAAACAACAAATAGATCTTTGCTGTAATATGATCATGATCCTTTGAAAAGTAAACTATGCCTCGTTCCACAGTGCTTCATTGTTTCACATGAGGCAATGTTTCTAGGCTTTCACAAAACCTTGTTTCAATCTATTGGATAACCTGTATTTCTGTTGGAATTAAGAGCCTACTAACTTCTTGTCTCATGATATCTGAGTTTTTTCTGCTCACTTGTCCGCTGCGCCATTTCACACGCGTAAGGAGCATAAGGTGTTTATCTCGAATAGCGAATTAAATCTCAATGGTTACGATCAAAAAACCAAATGCAATAACGAACACAGATGATGATATCTATCAACGACATTGGGTGTCAATCAACTTTTATCCTGATATATAATTCAAGGGTCGCATAGGCCACGCACTGTACAGTGCGTCCCAGAAAAAACGAAACAGAGAACTATCGATGGTTTATCATAACTTAATCACAATTATAATTAATAAATGACACATATTTGGAAGCGTAGATCCTCTTCTTCCATTTGATG